>CM052709.1:25346436-25379975 GCA_028551405.1 Uromys caudimaculatus
TCTCTCTCTCTCTCTCTCTCTCTCTCTCTCTCTCTCTCTCTCACACACACACACACACACACACACATACTGTAGCATTCTAGTTTTGTGGACAAGAAAGGAACCTCCTATTAGAATTCTACTAGAAGCTTTGGTCTCAAAAAGAGTTTTTAGGGGTTGACCTGGCCTGTATGTATACACGGTCTCCCCACACATCTATCCCTACAGACCTGAGTGACAAGGTAAGAACATATGGTGAGATCCAAGTCCACCGCTGCCAGAGCGATTTCTGTAGTTACTATTGTTCTTCGCCAGCATTCGCTAGCTCACCTCACAAGTATTCCATCAAACAGTGGATTTTTAAAAAGTGTTTCTTTTTTAATTCTCTTTTCTTCTTCCATAAACTTCACTTGGAAATGACCTCATCTGAGAAGAAGTTAGTAATAAAGAGCAATTTTTAAGCCATGGCTTCCACCAACAGTTACAGTGTAAGGAACTGCTCCTACTCCTATTGATATAAAACACGGTATATAAACCCAAGCTAAAGCAATGGCGATTGTCGAGAGAAGCAGCCAGAGATGCCAGACACCCTTGCCTGACAAGAGGCTTCTGTCAGGTGCTTGTCTAAGTGTGTGGATCTGGAGCTTTAATTCTACCCTAGATCCATCAGATTTAGAGACTAACACATGTGTTCACAGAGATGACAAGTTACTGATAGCTTGATGACTATAGATTAGCCTCCACTTTTACCACAGGTGCATTCTGTGCAGAGAAACATGGTAAAGTCTTCTCAGCATCCGGTTCATTCTGACCAGAAGTCTCCATCCCTCTGCCCACTATGTTCACATGGTGCATGCTACCTTCTCGATAATCATGCAGTGGCTAGCTGTCTTACTTAATAGGTTAAGATAATTGTTTCACCTACTGGTGCTCTCGGACTGCTGAAGTAACAGGGCCATGAGTACTTCTCTTAAGTGAAAAGGTAGACGTTCTCAACTTAAAGAAAACTCCTGTAAACTGAGGAGGCATCACACACCCCCACACCCCCACACCCCCAGCCGCTGCCTTCTGAGTACTGAGGTTGCAGGCATGCTTGGTCATGCCTTGTTAAGTTATTTGTTCTTAAGGAATGATTATCTTGGGTTGAAATAGTTGGGTATGTGGTCTGTTGATACAGTGAAAATGAACCCTCTATACATTTGTGAAGGAAAAGGGAATACATGTTGGTTTTGTCTTATACCTCAAACTAGAAGGTATGGACTACAATAGGTGATAGGTGCCAGTTAAAGTGGGAGAGGCGTCAGATTACATAGTTAGGCACTCTCTATGTTTTTAAGCATATATGGAGAGTCCTGGATTATATCCTGTGGGTGAGGGGGACTAGTGGATATTAAATCTTGGGGCAGGGTAAAGATATCTTGTAGAATAACTTGATTCTTTACTCAAAAACATTCTTGTGTTTTGGAAGGCAGCATGCATTCACACATTTAATGGTGTTTGCTTCTAAGGAAGTTCTAGTGTCTAACGTGGTAACTGGGCTTGGATCCCAACCACGCCTACCTTTGCCATACTTTGGCGGTAGGAGCCTAACCTTTCTGATTTTTTTTTTTCCTCTTCTAAGTATGCAGTTGGAATATTAATGTTTTCTGGAGATGTTCTGTGGGCTAAATGCCTTAACACTAAACCTGGATGATAATAACTGCTATTAGTATGGTGTTGTCATTGGGGCCATTGTCTGCATCGTAACTTACAAGTCAACACAGAGGACTGAATAACAGGGCAGAAAACCGCTCATTGAGCATGGAGTCATTTGAGAAGATAGATGGTCTTTTTTTCTTTTTCTTTTTGAGACAGGGTCTCACCATGTATCTTAGGCTGCCTTCAAACCGATCCTTCATAGTTAGATGCCTAGTTCAGGGATTACAGACATGTGCTGCTATGTCCCACTACGGTAGATGTCTATGTTTAAAAAGTTATTTTATGTTTAATTCCCTGTCTCTGTCTGTCTCTGTGTGTATGTGGGAGGGGACATGTGTACATGGGTGCAGTGCCCTCAAAGGACAGAAGATGTAAGATCTTTCGAACTGGAGTTACAGGTAGTTGTGAGCCCCTGGACATGGGTGCTGGAACTCGAGTCCTCTGCAAGAGCAGTCAGACCTCTTTAATGGCTGAACTAATCCTCTAGCCTCCTAGTTACATGCTCTTAAACAACGACGCCATTGGACTGGAACAGTTGGATGTGTGGTCAGTCGACATAGCAGACACTGGTCCTAGAATCTGCCTATTACTTAGCCAAGGCTGTGTCAAGTCCACTAAAGTCTTCAGTTGTGGTTTCTGGTTTTCCGAATTGCATGAAGTCATCATCACTTTGTGTGTGTGTGTGTGTGTGTGTGTGTGTGTGTGTGTGTGTGTGTAGTTCTGATTTATTTTATTGCACTTGTATTTAGTAGTAACAAAGATTGATTGGCTTGCTTTGATTGGTTTGCTTTCAAAAGCAGCTCTTGGGGGACAATTGGTTGCACCGCACAGATCAATCCTTTTGCTGTGTATGCAGGAGGCTAACCTATTGTCAAAAGACTCGTGTTATTTATTTACTTATTTATTTGTTTGTTTATTCTCTCTCTTTCTCTCTCTCTCTCCCTCCACTCCTCTGTGTGTGTGTGTGTGTGTGTGTGTGTGTGTGTGTGTGTGTGTGTGTGTGTGTTTTGCTGGGAATCTAATCCAGCACCTCATGCATGCTAGGCCAGTGTTCTGCCAGTGATCCATATCTCTCCTCTACAAAATAGAGTTTATAATGGTGCCTAGTTGTCCCCATGGTGGGCTGTGTATGCCACTTACTTATGGAAGATGACTCATTAATCTGACCCAGCATAACAGAAAAGCTTCCTTCTAGAACACGCTTACATATTCTTTTATTTCTTTTCATCCCTGGCACAGGTATTGACATCTTGAAGCTTGTAGCAGCCCAGGTGGGAAGCCAGTGGAAGGACATCTACCAGTTTCTTTGCAATGCCAGTGAGAGGGAGGTGGCTGCCTTCTCCAATGGATACACTGCAGACCATGAACGAGCCTATGCGGCTCTGCAGCACTGGACCATCCGAGGCCCTGAGGCCAGCCTCGCCCAGCTCATCAGCGCCTTGCGCCAGCACCGACGCAATGACGTTGTGGAGAAGATCCGTGGGCTAATGGAAGATACTACGCAGGTAATGGGAGCCCTCCGTGGTTGTGCTTTGCACTAATCTATTTGTCCTTGAACTTCACACTTCAGCAGGTATGTTTGCAAGGAAAAAGAGCTGATACTTGGTGTTTGGGTAAGCATGGGCGTGCGCGCACACACACCACATACACCGAAAGCACACCTCTACTCTTTAGAGCAGAGGTCTTCAGTGGCTGTGTTTTACAGTCCTCATGGGACTTCTGATGTTGATGCTTGGAACCCTACTGCACACCTGTCAAACAATCCCTAAGGGAGGGCATTATGAATCATCTGATTTTTAAACTTCCTAGTAATTCCAGTATGTGGAGTTGCGAATCCTTGACTTTGGGAGAATGTTCTAGAATCAAGCAATGCATCCAGAACCATTCTTTGTTAAAACTAGATTAAAACCTCATTTTGCATTGCATGTTTTGAACAAAATCAAATAGGGAACCTTTCCTCTTCTAGAGGGTGTGTGCACACTCAGTTGAGTGTGACTTAGTTAGGGAGACCCTCCTTGCTTTGTCTTACCTTCTGAGAATGTGGGGTGGTACCGACAGCAATTGG
Organism: Uromys caudimaculatus; assembly: GCA_028551405.1. Taxonomy (NCBI): domain Eukaryota; kingdom Metazoa; phylum Chordata; class Mammalia; order Rodentia; family Muridae; genus Uromys; species Uromys caudimaculatus. Next base: position 25,350,179 of record CM052709.1, read on the forward strand.
TAAGAGGACTTGGTTATTCAGCTACCTCCATCAGATGGGGACCTGAGGTCGTACCAGGGGTGTACGTTATTGGTGTCAGTGAGTACTAGTTTTGGAGCCTAACAACCCTAGATCTGAATCCTGGCTCTATTACTTGTTACAGGAGTGATCAAAGATAGGTTACATCCAGTTTTTCTGACTCTGATCACATTGGCAAGCCTTCTTTGCAGGCATTAATAATTAATAATTAATAATAACAGTATGAACATGGAGAATCAGGTGCCAGTCACCGATCCTCCTTTAGCATGGCGATTCCTATCATCGTGGTACTCATTCACTCAGCCATTCCTCACTGACTCGTTCCCCCAATCAACATGAAGTAAGCAGAAAATTTAGTTTCGGATTATGTGTCAAATAGACTTTGATTAAGGTTTTTTGATGTGTTCTGCCAGTGAGACTTGATAAAACCCATTTGAGGTTAAAGGCCATTCTGCAAGTGTGTGTTCTGAGGTCCACACCCACTATTTATAAGAGCTAGGTAGAGAGTAATTCACAACTTCAGCTCAATTCCTGACCATCCTGCACCAAATTCCACACAGCAAGGGACTCAGGGTTATGTATCTTTTGTCTGTAATACCACTTCATTAGTAGTGTGCACATTGGTCAAGTGAGTTTTATTTTTAATGGTGATGTTAGGGTGAAAATGTGTAGATGTTCGCTGACTCTGAAGGGGGCCTTCGAAGTTCTTAGTCTGTTTTTTTACCTCTTTGAAATGTGGAATTTTTGAAAAAAAAATTACTAATAAGTCAATTATAAACTATAAATGGCACACACTGATATGTTTTAATTTTCTAAAAAAGAGTTTTTAATGTGTGTCTTAGTTAGGGTTTTACTGCTGTGAACAGACACCATGACCAAGACAAGTCTTATAAATGACTACATTTAATTGGGGCTGGCTTACAGGTTCAGAGGTTCAGCCCATTATCATCAAGGTGGGAACATGGCAGCATCCAGGCAGGCAAGGTGCAGGAGGAACTGAGAGTTCTACATCTTCAACTGAAGGCTGCTAGCAGAAGACTGACTTCCAGGCAGCTAGGACAAGGGTCTTAAAGCCCGTGCCCACAGTGACACACCCACTCCAACAAGGCTATACTTCCTAATAGTGCCACTCCCTGGGCCAAGCATGTACAAATCATCACAATGTGTACGTGTATTTTATCTGCATGTTTGTGTGTGCACCATGTATACGCCTGTTACCTTCAGAGGCCAGAAGACAATGTACGATACCCTGGAACTGGAGTCACAAATGGTTGTGAGCCTCTATGTAGGTGCTGGGAGTCAAACCCATGTCCTTTGCAGGAGCATCCAGTGCTTCTAACCACTAAACCACCTCTTGAAGCCTCTGTGTTGTGAATTTTTAAGAGTTAATTTTTGAGGACCACTATATACAGCTACAGGTAAGCTTTTAAATAGTTGGGTTTGGAAAAGCAAGAGGAATATTTATCTTCCATTTAAATAAGATACTTGCAGTTGAAATTGAGGGAGTACAGAGGAGGTATATTATGTTTTCATGATTGTTGGCTTCAGAGGGTCAACAGCAGACTGAAGATGGATTCAGCTGTTTGGGGGATGAACTGCCTGGTTACCTTGGCAACACCGAGGAGGAGGAGGATAATGCAAATTAGGCCACATTAGAACTTGGTTATCCCAAATCTGTGAAGGTCCCAAAAGGATAAGAGATGACTGTGGCCAGGCATGGTGGTGCATGCCTTTGATTCATCCCAGCACTTGGGAGGCTGAGGCAGGTGGATCTCTGTGAGTTCAGGGCCAGCCAGGTCTACAGAATGAGTTCCAGGACAGCCAGAGGTACATAGTGAGACTCTATCTCAAAAACCAAACCAAAACAAAAAAACACAAACTAATTAAAATAAAATAAATAAAAAGAGGTGACTGGTAGGCAATGGAACAATTGATAACCTGAGAAGCATAAGAAATTTATAAGAGTGAATTAAAGCACAAAGTACCTCCTCCAGTATGCTAAAATCTTATGTACACTTCTTTTTCTCATCTCTTTAGTACAAAAAATAGAAAAAAAAATCCAACCACCTCTTCCTCCCTCCCTCCCTCTTCCTTCCTTCCTCCCTTCCTTTCCTTCTCTCTCTCTCTTTCTTTCTTTCTTTCCATATTTTGAGAGACTATGTTCTGCAAGCATCTTGCAGCTCCCAGCTTGTTTTTTTTCCGGAGCCTGGGTATTATGATGCATGCTGAGAGGGCAATAAACTCCTTATTGCATGCTTTAGTTATGTGCATCATTGTATTGCAACATTCTGGATCCTGTTCTTACTCTAATTTTAGGAGCCAATCAGCCTGATTCCTGGCCGCCAGCTCTTAACAACTGCACAGTATGGAACAATCCGCCATCCATAGCTTTCTCTGAGATTCGTTGAGTCAAGCTAGAGACTTAGAAAGCAGGGGGCATAATTAAGACTTGCTCTTCACATTTTCTGGTGGAATTGCTTTCCCTGGGTTTTGTGGCACTACTGAGGACTTGGGACTTTGCCCCAGGAGTTAATGGACCCTTAATGTGTAAAAATGACTCATTTTTAATGGCTAATGTTTCTTCCCTCTCATGAAACACCTACATTATGCTGCTATTCAAAAGGGTTGGCATTACTGTGGCTTTTAGTTACTGTTCTCCAGACCAGCTGGTCCAGTATTAACCATGGTAGTCATTATTATGGCCCTCCTGAGGCTGGCTCTTTCTTTCTCTGAGATGTGAAGTGCATTTTACAGGAGCTTTCTTCTTCTAATGTTAAGGTCTAAGCTGAACCCAGATCCTTCAGAATCCTGTGTTTTCTTCCAGGCATGTGCATTTGGGAGAAGTAGCTAAGCTGTGGGATGATAGCTGGAGGTGAATGGGATTTTAACGAATCTATTCAAATTCTTTAAAAAAATGTGTGTGTGTGTGTGTGTGTGTGTGTGTGTGTGTGTGTGTGTGTGTGTGTCCTCACCCAAGAAACCAGAATTACAGAAAGTCATAAGCTGCCCAACATTGGTGCTGGGAACTGAACTCCTGTCCTTTGAAAGGTCAGCAAGTGCTTTAATCTACTGTGCCTTCCCTCTAGTACCTCTCCCACAAACAAAGCTATTTAACAAACAAACAAAAGGGTAACACACACACACACACACACACACACACACACACACACATCTTATTTTTAATGAATACCACGAGGACTACAGCATGCATGCTTAAGCTACAAAGTATGTTATAAATGTGTGCTTTTCACCTGGTGTCAGAAAACGTTAATCCTATTTATCTCTCTTATGTTTTGCTTTTATTGTCGAGATTTTAGGTGCTGGGGATGTAGCTCAGTGGGTAGAGTGATTGCATAGCATTTGGGAAGCCCTGGGTTCCATCTCCAGGCAGAGTAGCACATGTATGTAATCACAGAACTTCAGAGACAGAGGCAGGAGGATCAGGAGTTCAATGGGAAGAGTTGGTGAGGCCAGCCTGGGATATTTGAGCTTAAAAAAAAAAGTAGTAGTAACCATAAAATAAAAAGAATTTTCATGCTTTTCAGTTTGGGGTCACCCAGCACCGAATAAATAAGCAAATAACTAATTGTACTGGCTGGTTTTGTGTGTCAACTTGACACAAGCTGGAGTTATCACAGAGAAAGGAGTTTCAGTTGAGAAAATGCCTCCATGAGATCCAGCGGTAAGGCATTTTCTCAATTAGTGATCAAGGGGGGAGGGCCCCTTGTGAGTGGTACCATCCCTGGGCTGGTAGTCCTGGGTTCTATAAGAAAGCCAGCTGAGCAAGCCAGGAGAAGCAAGCCAGTAAGAAACATCCCTCCATGGCCTCTGCATCAGCTCCTGCTTCCTGACCTGCTTGAGTTCCAGTCCTGACTTCCTTTAGAGATGGACAACAGCATGGAAGTGTAAGCTGTATAAACCCTTTCCTCCCCAACTTGCTTCTTGGTCATGATGTTTTGTGCGGGAATAGAAACCCTGACTAAGACACTAATAAAAGAAGAATATTATTTTACCACAGTGTTGAAGGATAGCTAGGAATTAGCAGGTTGGCTTTCCGGTTACTTTCTTTTGGTATCTTTAATCCTCGGGTTTATGTTTCCCCTCCTGGAACAGCGAGCAGATGAAGTGGATTTTATCTTTAAATCTCCAATCTGTAAGAATTTATGAGCACAGCATGGTGCCAAACACTTTAGGCCCTGCAGATGCGTAAGGCACAGTGAATGAAGTCAAGGGAGCTTACAATTGAGTTATGGAAGCAACGCCACACAGACCTGTGTAATCCAAGTGAGTGAATCCAGGAGGTTTGAGGAGAAATGCACTGGCTGTTCTTGAAAGCAGCCATTAAGGTTCCGGTACGAACAGGAAAGTGGAGATTGACACGCTGCCGAATTCCTGGGGGTATGCTTAGTTTGAAGACCCTGGGTAAACCACTGTGCTTCTCTTCCTCAGTTTTCCTTGTGACAAAACATGCTGTTTATGGGTTGCTTTGGGGATGAATGCGGCGTGGCAGCCAGAAAGCAGTTCCTGTATGTTTATTTCTTTTTTGGACGTAATGACTTCCTGGCTTGTTCCTAACCAGTTCCAACTCACACACATAATGGACCTTTTAAGTCCTGAAGGCTGGGGTCACATAGTTTTGGATGGGGAGGCCCACCAGGTTTCCAGGCTGCTGGAAGTGGATGGTCTGTCAAGGCCGAGAGTTGCCTGGGTTCAGTGCCCAAGAACTAGAAAATCCAGCTAACTGTAAATATTTACTCCTTTCTGCCTGAGCGGGTGCTGGCTAGAATGTTTTCCTTTGCAAGAAAACAAAGGTGTGTGTGGAGACAATGTTTTCTCCCCGTTACTGGCTCTCAAGAGAAATGACATTGGCTAGCTGAATTTCTAGGTTTTCTTTTTAACTTACTTTTTCTTCTTTTCCCTATTTTGACTTTTGACCTTTTGTGAATGCAGGTAGGCTCAGTGAGTGCAATATTTGTTCTCTGTTCTTTTCATTCCTAACGCCTTTCCCTTTGGTGGGGTAAAAGAATGGCTTAAATTCCCATGCAAATGGACGGACTTCTCAGAAAGCTCTGGGTGCACAGCGTGGCATTCAAGGTCTTAATCTATTCGCACCTCCTAAAACGGTTATCAGACTGACCAAGGCATTACCTTGCCATGCTCTGGGATATACAAAACAAGGTGTGAGAGCTATGGCTAGTGGCTAGGTTCTGGAACAATCAGACAACCTGGTTTGAATAACACCACCTTTTATTTCCTTCTGATTTTTTAAAAAAAATCATGTCTTACCATGTTACTCTGGCTGTCCTAGAACCTAGAAGGTAGAAGCAGGCAGATCTCTGAGTTTGAGGCCAGCCTGGTCTACATATTGAATTCCAGGACAGTCAGGGCTATATAGAGATACCCTGTTTTAAAACAACAACTTTTTTTTTTTTTTTTTTAAATATATACTAAGGGGTTGCAGAGATGTCTTAGCAATTAATAGCCCCTGCTGCTTTTGTAGAGAATTCAGGTTCAGTTCCCAGCACCCCATGCAGGCTTCCTCTATCTCTAACCCCTGTTTAGAGGTGTCTGATGCCCCCTTTGGGCACAAGACATACGTACGTACATACATACATACATACATACATACATACATACATACATACATACATGCATACATACATAAAGGTTCATACCCATGGAATAAAACTAAGTGGATATAACAGAAAGTTAAGTGTAGTCCAACATCCCATGATCCTTAGGAGGTTAATGCAGGAGAGCTGCAAATTTGAGGGTAACCTTGGGCTAACACAGCAAGATTTTGTAGAAAGAGGAAAAGAGGAAGGGGGGAGGGGGAGACAGGAAGAGGGAGAGAAAGAAGGAGGGGAGAGAGAAGGAGAAGAATTTTCATTGACTTCAGCTGCTTGCCCTAGGTGGTGTGGGTACCAGGCAGTCGAGCGTGGCTGTCTTACCCTGCTCGCTGCCCAGTGAGGTGAGGTAGGTGAGGCTACGAGGTCATTTAACTGCCTCAAAACTCAGCAGATTTCGTCGTTCTTCACCGGAATGTTTCCTTGTCCTTAGGGAATTTTCAGCCTTTGTAGCACCACGGTGGAGACACACCCCTCTCAGGATGGGGGTGGTTGGCCACTCTTAGGTTGTCTCTTCCCCTTTGCTCCAACCTCCCTCCATCCTTCCCCCCAGTCTCACATAGTAGTCTTTGTGTTAGGTACTGGGTGGCGTTAATGCTAGCAGCTGGGAGAGTGCCAAGTGCTAGCCATGGAGTGGGCTTCTCTTTGCTGACGTCATTGCTGCTCTGGCTGCTGAGGTAGCCCAGCTCTTGGCTTTTTTTTTTTTTTTTTGCCACCAAGCTGCAGGATACAGCAGCTGTCCTTACTGGGTCTGACTGGGACTAGCAGTTTTCATAACTGTTGTGAAAGCGAGTTGGGATGAATAGCAGCTGTACATTTCAGTTGGCTTTTTGGTGATTCAAGTGAGGTTTGTTTTTATGTTGTTGTGGTTGTTATTGTTGTTGTTAATTTTCTAGAAAATAGACCCTGTTGTCCTCAGGCCTAAGGACCTGAGACCTTTAGCCAAACATGCATGGATCTGGCCCCTGCTCTTTGCTGTGTCACTACGGCATAGAGGGTCATTTAAGGATATGTTACTTGATCACAGGGCATGACTGTGGGCTCTGGGGGACTTCCAGGGTAGTAAGAGGAGAACAGTTGCTGAGGGACTGCTGACATCTTCAGGCTCAGGTATGTTTCATATTGTTGGTTATGGGGCACAAAGGAGCCATATGTGTGAATAGACTTAGACGTTTGGTGGCATTTCAGGCTGATTTATTTATTACTGTATTCCAAAGTCTCAGCTGAAGGTGGTGGCACACCTGTACTACTAGCACAAGTCTGAAACAGGAGGATTGCCAAGAGCTTGAGGCCAGCCTGGGCTACAAAGTTCAACCAGGGTGCACAGTAAGAATCTGTCAAACCAACCAACCAACCAACCAACCAACCAACCAACCAACCAACCAACCAACAAAACAAGAACCAAAGATGCTCTATAAGGTTTCCTAGTTACTTGCAGTGGTGGTGTGATGTATTAGGGGCTTGCCTGGTACTAGGTGAAGAAGAAAAGTGGTCCCTGCCTCTCAAAGCATCCCTCTCCAGGGTGAAGGATTGATAATTACAATTCACTGACATGAGCAGATGTTCCTTTGGAAATGTGTGTGACAGCTTACAGCATTGGGGGTTGGGGGTGGTATTCTTAGTCTAGACATGCCCAGAACACTAAAGCTGATGCATGCTCGTGTGTTTTAAAGGACAAGATCATGGTTTCACTCAGAATGCCACTTCGGTTTTCTTCTCTATTGTTTGCAGCAGGCAGCCGCACCTGCTTGTATGCAGTAGGGCCTTCTCAACCCTGTGCCTTTGCAAACAACTCCCGTTTTATTCACGTCCTGTTTTACTTGGGTCCGTAGTAAAGTTTATGCTTTACAGAAACTTTGGACTGGTCTGTAATAAGAAAGACAACAGGAGTGAGGTTCTAATGTTCCCTCCACAGCAAATGCAGGGCTTCAGATTTCGAATAACAAACAGACGATGGGGAGTGACAGATTTGGGCTTTCTCCTGGTCAGACTTGAATTTTGTTTTCTCTACTCTCTGTGTGAATGTGGGCACGCCCAGTTCTGTCCCCGTGCCTCAGTTTCTTCCAGACAGTTTTGGAAAGCTCTTCTGAATTAAAAGAGTGTATGTACCCAGCCAGTCCTATGCTTCACATGGATCTTAGAGATGTGGGTCTTGGTGGCTTTTCTGTTTTCTTTTAGGCCAGTGGTTCTTAACCTGTGGGTCATGCCCCCTTTGGGGTGTTGAATGACCCCTTCACAAGGGACACCTAAGACTGTCTGCTAATCAGATACTTATATTATGCTTCATAACAGTAGCAAAGTTATAGTTATGAAGTAGTAACAAATATAATTTTATGGTTGTGGGTCACCATGATATAAGGAACTATATTATTATTTTATTATATGTTATAATAAATATTAATATATTATTATAATATTAATAATATAAAATAATGTTATATGCAATATAAATGTCATTTCATAATACTGATATAATACATTAAATATTGAATATAAAGGTTAAATTTATAATGTAATTATATTATTATTAAAGGGTCCCAGCATTAGGAAGGTTGAGAACCACTGTTTTAGCGTAATGAACTAATAACTGTGAAACAAGGGAGAGTAAACCAGCGTCTGCTGAGAATCCATCTACCACAGTTAGAACTTTTTTATTTTTTTTTTTTTTATTTTTCAAGACAGGGTTTCTTTGTGTAGCCCTGGCTGTCCTGGAATTAGCTCTGCAAACGAGGCTAGCCTCAAACTCGCAGAGATTCACCAGCCTCCCAACTGCTGGGATTAAAGAAAGGCACACACTAGCCACCTGGCTCAGAAATAGTCTTGATACACTTTATGCCTCGTACTATTATTATTTTATTGTTGTCACAGTTGTGAAGGGCAGGATGGCTTTACACAGGCACTTTATTTAGTAAACATTAATCCCATGTTCCTTATGTGTTGAGCCCCATAACTGGCACTGAGACATGGCCTAGAAAGTAGCAAAGGACAAACCAGGGGGTTATCCCCAAGTGCCGTCATATTTCTGAGAAGGTCAGGTATGTGGAACAAATTTTTAAAATATATTCTGTGAAGCTGCTATGAGGAGCTTGAAGTGGGCTTTTAAAAATCTTCCCTTTTGTTAACCCCCTGGAGACAATGACTCCATACTGCAAACGGGCTAAGCCTATTATTGATGGCATTTTTCATCTCTTTTAATGCATATCCTTACTTGCTTTCTCCAAAATCGAGAAAATCAGAGTCTATATTGGGGTTTCTGTGCAGCTGTTTTAATTTCAACGTTTTCCTTGAAGGACAGACAAACATTGCTTTTCGTTTTCCTATTAAAAATTGTCACCAGGGAAACATCCACTTACCTCTAGTTGGAGTGAGTCAGGAAGGGTGGAGTCAACTATCATTGAAGTAAATCATTGCCAAACACTTGGGGGGTGGCATTTTTCTGTATTTACAATCCCATCTTTGGTAGGCTGCTCCTGAAAATGTCAAAGAACACGGAAAATGTACATAAGTCTTTCTAAAAGTCTTATCCTGGGTCACTTGGCATACACTTGGGTGAGATCTGCCAGACACCCCCCCCCCCAATACCATGAAATGCGTACAGTGTGCAATGTTCTAACCTGAGCAGATAAACACAGCTAAGGGAGATTGCCTACAACACAGGATTAATTTCCTCAAAAAAAAAAAAAATCATTTGTAGACAGTGAGAAAAAGAGTTAGTTGGTATTAGTCAGGAAACTGAGGACTTGTAGCACAGGCAGATCTTTTAGCCTCAGACCAGCAGACAGGAAAGGGCACAGCATCGTGCCTTCTGCTGTTTTCAGAAATGTTTCCCTTCTGTACACTTATACAGTCAGAGAGACACAAACCCAGGGATACTCACTGCCTGTGGTATTTGCTATCGCAAGAGTAGAAGCCGCACGAATGCCAGAGCAGGTTAAGTGTCTACACGATTATCAGAGAAGTTATCACTAACCTCAGGAATGGCATGGGTGGAGACTGTTTGTCTCTGCTTATTGGTACTGTGTACATATAGACTTAAGGAACAGTGCACAGGAAATTGCTCACACACTGGATAACCTCTATGGGAACAGGGCCTGGGTGGCTGAAACCTTGACGTCAGAGAGGGAGGGGTACCATCAGGGTTTAAGCTAGGTGTGTGGAAGTTGAAACAGCAGAAATTCAATGAATTTATGAAGCAAATACTAATTTAATCAAATCGTTCTGGCTCAAAAAACCTAATTGGGGGTCTCTGAGGTGCCTCAGTGTATAAAAGCATCTGCTTTCACACCTGGCTACCAGTGTTCTATCCCTACACGGTGGAAGGAGAGATCCAAATTCACCTAAGTGTCCTCTGACCTCCACGTGATCGATATTAGATGCAAGTATACATCACACACAATAAATAGATAAATAGGTGTGATATGTTTTAAACAATAAAATATAAGGAGAAATCTTTAAAAAAAAAAACTACTTGAGCTAAGCATGGTGGCATATACCTTTAATCCCAGCACTCAGGAGGCAGAGGCAATCAGATCTCTGTGAATTCAGGACCAGCCTGGTATATATACATAGTGCAGTCTAGGACAGCAAGGGCTGTGTCTCAAGAAACAAAACAAAACAAAAACTAACAAAGACTAACTTGAGTCTTTTTATGTCAAGGCATTATTTCCTATGAAATTGCTTTCCATTCTTCAGGTCCTCGGGAAAGCTTTTTAAAAGTTTATGCAACGTGTTTTCGTGGTTAAAACTGTCTAGACTGCACTGAGGGAAACCCCGGTTTGTAAACAGCATGATCTCCCAGGATCCTGATGGTGCTGAGCTCGGCTATAACATTCTTAAGATGTGAGTGGGTTCCCGCTCGGAACCAAGAAAACTCGCTTACTCTCGTCTCCTCCTCACTTCCTTTATTTTTTGAGAAAGCTCTCCCGTGAGTCAGCCCGGCGCTGCAAAGGCAGTGCCACTCCTGTGCGAAGCCTGGACAGCTTGCAGAGACACCCGCCCCAGCAGCTGGGCGGGGCACTCCCTCCCGCCCTCCGGAGCCAGCTGGTTCTTACCAGCTTTGGCTGCTTTTGAAGCCTGTCTTGTGGCTTCCCGCAGCTTTCCATCTGCACACCGGGAGGGGGGGGGGTGTCTTTGGCTTGGGGCAAAGATTGATGGTTCACACTTAGACATAGCTAATCTTTGGGCTCCCTGTTTTGAAACTAACTCTTAGGAATGAATGGTCGGAACTCATGGATGCTGTAGAGAGGCAACACTATAGCAACTACCTTGATTTGGAATTAGGGGTTTTAAGATGCGATCTATCAAAGCTAATTAATCCGTGGCTAACTTATGCAGAGTCTTCAGAAAGACTTCAGTTGAAGTAAAATCCTAACTGGTTGTCTGGACCTCAACTAATCAGGGTGGGAGGAAGTGACTCTTCAAATAATTTCCTGGTGGCTTCAGGCGTGGGCTAGCCAGGTTAGCATCTCACCAAGATGGAGAAGTTCATGCTGGGCCTTGCTTTGGCTCCCAGATTCCCTGTTCACTCATCTATGTTTCTTCTGTGGCTTGGCCCGGGAGTTCCCAGGGAGGTCTGTCCTGGCTTCTGTTCCTGCTCATACTTCCATCTCATGACCTTCAGTGACCCCAGGGAGAGTTAGACAGTAGAGGGCCTATGCTGTCTGCCTGCTAATTGGTGATTTAGACTGGAAGTGTTAGTGAGCACAGTTCCTTCCTTATGCAATAAACACACCTCTTCCCATGTCTCCTGAGGTCTGGGTCAGGTTGGTGAAGAGGAAAGAAGAAAAGAAGCAGCTTGTCAAGAATTATTTTTATTTCAGCAAACTTGCTTTATCTCTGTATATGTGACTATTTCCAGTACATTATCCCATGTCTGTGACTCCAAATATCAAATAACTGACCACTGTTTCCTGAAGGTTTGGGAATCAACATCATGACATTTCCATCTATGTACTTATTGTTTGTAAAAACAAATTCTGGGAGGTGATAGCTGTGAAGGTGGCTCATGCTCTCCTTTAATCCCAGCACTCAGCAGGCAAAGGCAAGTGGAGTTTGAGGCTAGCCTGGTCTACAGAGTGAGTTCCAGGACAGCCAGTGGTACACAGAGAAACCCTGTTTCAAAAAAATAAAATTGTTCAGTAAATTTGATTTATTTTAGGCAGGACTTCTTGTTCTGAGTTGGGTACAACAAGAATTCACACTTCAGAAGGATAATTTAAAAGTCAGTGTCTGGGTTGGAGAGATGGTGCCATGGTTCAGAGAGCTTATTGTTTCAGCAGAAGACCGGAGTCTGAGTCCCAGTACCAACATCAGGCAGCTCACAACTGCCATAACTTCAGCTCCAAGGGATCTGATACCCTTCTGAACACACACACACACACACACAAACACACACACCCCACAACACATACACACACAAATAAATAACATAAATACTTTTAAAAAATATTGTCTCTCATTTAAGATTTAAAGGAACTCTACCCTCCTTTTAATGATGGCACTGTGTTTTTTGTTATTTCTTTTCTTTTTTTCTTTTTTTTGAGATTATGATATCACATCATTTCCCCTTCTCTTTCCTTCCTCCAAACCTTCCCGTATGCTCTCTCTTCCCCTCTTTCAAACGATCAATGATTGTTAAGAAATCATTGCATCCATCATTCTTCAATCTGTGAACTTGGAAAGAAAATAGATTCCGATAAAATATTTATGACCTGGCTTATCCGAAATCCTGGGAGCCCATAGACTTAAATTCCTTTTTAAAGTTAGTGTGTGCGCACGTTTTGTCTGCATTTGACTATGTGTGTTGGTCCTGGAGTAACAGGAAGGTTGTGAGCCACCGTGCGGGTGCTAGGAATCGAACCCGGGTCCTCTGCAAGAGCAGCAAGTGCTCTTCACCCACTGAGCCATCTCTCCAGCCCTGGATTTAACTTCATTATTTGCGCAGCTGGGAAGGCGGGGGGGGGGGGGGGGTGATGCTTGAGATAACATCACAGGTGCTGGAATTCCCTTGAGATTAAACCTTTAGTGGAAATTCTATTTGCTTGCTTTTCTTAACTGGTCCGTCACTGGTCTGCTGGGGTCTGAACTATTTTCAAATAGAAAACAAGTTGTTGGTCTCAGCCACAGTGTGTGGTGTTTACAGACTCTCTCATCCACCCTTCCATCCTAGGGCAGCTGTGCAGCTGGAGGGTAAGACCACCGAGCCCGAGCTCCATGCCCTGGCAGCTCCTGCTGAGCAACCCTTCCACTGCCCAGAGGCCAGGGCAGCTTCTTGTGCTTGTGTACTGTCTGTGATGAGTTTATGGGGTTCAGCCTCTCTAGGCGCTGTGGGGTTCTCATTCCTCAGCAGTGGATTCCAGACATCTTGGACAGAATCATGTTGGCATTCAGTGACTGCCAGCTTTTCTTCTTTCTTCTCCATCTCCCACTCTTTTCAAAGATAGGGTCTTTTAGTTCAGACTCTTCTTACGCTTACCCTGGAACTATTGACCCTCCTGCCTCCACCTGGTGGGGTGTGCCACCATGCCCAGTTTTATGTGGTGCTGAGCCCGAACTCAGGGGCTTGGTACATGCTAGACAAGTACACTACCAACTGAGCCACATCCCGAGCCCTGGGTATGACTTAATTGTCCCTTCTTATTTAAGGGATCTAGGTGACAAGCTCTTTAACTCATGGAATAGCAATTAGTTTCAGTTGGGATTAGCAAAGGGCGCTCTTGAAGCCATTAATAAAATGACAATTTGTTCACCAGCAAGTGGAGAACTTCTCTTCCTTCATGATGTTAAATGAGATATAGAAGGGCCTTTAAGTGGAAAGGGTGGTGTTTGTGTATGAGGTCACCAGGCATCAGTGGCTATATCCCAGGGAAGAGGGCATGGTGATATCTATCTGGGGAATGTCAGGGGCTAAGGGGTTAAGTTGAACCATTTTAACAGGCTGGCAAGGAGCATCCAGGCTGCATAATTAATACTTCATTTCAGCGGGTCACTGATGAATCAAAGACCTTAATTCATTTTGTGAATACAGATTGTGCAACCACAGGGAGGTCGTAATTGGGTGGTAACAGACAATAACTCTGGTAAACCTTAGTTGGATGAACTAATTGGAGATAACTTGGCAAAGAGGGATAAAGAGGTTTGGTCGTGTGTGTGTGTGTCTGTGTGTGTGTGTGTGTGTGTGTGTGTGTAGGGGGGAAGGTGGTTAAGAGAATGAAATAGCAATAATAAAACAAGCAGTATGTAGGACATTTGGAATGGAAGCAATTTAGAGATGACCTAACCTGTGCTTTTTAGTTTAGAAATAAACATGGAAGTGGTTTTTCTAAGAGTGCACAGCTATAGTAAATGAGACTTGTGATTTTTCTGGGACTTTGGACACTTTTAATTTTATTTGATTTCTTGAACATTTAAATGTGGGGAACAGGAAATGCACCCTGAGGAAGAAACTAGGGAGATTAGGACTGGGGCAAAGGACACTCAGGGCTGCTGCCAGGTTGCAAAGCAGACAAGTCAAAATCTTGCTTGATGCCAACACCACACTTTTTGAAAGATGTTCATGGCTCACCATCCCCAGAAGCCAAGAAACACTGCACCGTCCCAGTTTGCCTTCTCTGGAAAGGCCAACCATGACTTTCCAGCGTCATAATAGCGGTGGCGGTTTCCAGTTGAGTTGAGGACACAGAGTGGGCCCTTTGGCTTGGAACTGGGAGGGTTGACGAGGACTCAGTAGAAATGGGACAAGAGGATGGCTGCCATGTTCCAGTGTAGCTTAGATGCACTGTCACCATCCCCAGAGTCCAGAGGTACTCAGGCCCCAGACTCTGCTGTGTTTATCCGATCCGTTTAGCTGACTCTTTGTCTTCCACGATCGTGATATTCTGAAGGGAAATCACCACAACCATGGGGCTAGAGGGCTGACTCAGCTGTAAGTAAGGGTGGCTGGCTGTTTATCTACCCTCCCTGACACTTTGGATTAATAAGCATCCGGAAGTACTAAGTGTACCTGTTTGGTACCTAATCAGGGAGAGCACCAAGGACTCATTGGGCCAAAGAAAATAGCATGTTCTGGAAGTGCTCTCAATAGAACTGTTGTGGTTCGGGCAGCCTGGGAGCCTGGCTTCCCTTTCCCTGTCCCTCCTCTTTCCAGTTGTCTCTCTGGATCACCCTTCTTTCTCTCATTGGCTCATGCTTCTCTCCTTTCACAGCCTTCAAGCAAAAAAGAACCACAGGTTTCTAGTCTTTCTGGAGGTGCAGCAAGCATCTGATGGATTCGTTTCCTTTCTGGACGAGTTTTCCCAGAGTCCTTTCTTCTAGCATGCTCCTCTCTTCTGTAAGCTGGGGTTGTTTGAGCAGTCTGGGTTCGTGAACACTTCAGAAAGTACAGAGGATCTGAGCTGCAGGGACACGCTGCCAGCAGTCCTGTTCTCTAGCCCAATATAAATACAAGTTACCACAGCCACAATAGCTCCAAATTAGCAGAAGGGAAATACACTTATCAGTGGGGATGCTTTTAAAAATAACACACTTTGTTTTTCTATTAGAAAATTAATAGGCCCCCACAGAGAATTTGGACAGCCCAGAGATGCTTAGGGGATAAATTAAGTTACTCTATTTTGTGGTTATTTTTGCAAAGTTTGTGCATTTTTTAAGGGAGATGAGACTCTCTGCTGAGGAAATCTGGCTTTCTTGTTCTGGTGTCTTCTCTGGCTGGGAATGTTTGGCAAAGTGATTGTCTAATATGCACAGAGCCATGGGTTTGATACCCATCGCTGTATAATACAGAACGTAGACTCAAGGATCAGGAGTTCAAGGTCATCTTTGGCTGCATAGAGAGCTAGAAGCCAGCCTGGGATACATGAGATTGTGTCTTACAAACAAACAAACACAGGTATCTTTTAAGTAATATTGTCATCTTAATATTGACATCCTTTATTGCTATAAACTCAACACACCAAACCATGAAATTTCATAATTAATAGAGCCATTATTTTATTCCACAGAGCCGGATGATCCAATGTTAGAGATATTCCAGGGACGTAATACCTGATACATGGGAGCTGTTGAAAATCTTAGGTAAAAGGAGGAAAGACATTTCTATGAGCATACATGGAAAATGTAAAGAACTTTCAAATAGATTCAGAATGCAGCCAGGCACCCAAAGCCAGAGAGTAGATTTTTTAGAAGGATGCTTGCCATTTGGCTAGCCATACTAACTAGGTTACTACGATGCTGAGACACTCACTGGGGCACCTTCATAGTCACTTGGCTTTAACTACAGGGGCAGCAGCTCAGCACCTTGTGCAATTTTGCTGGAAATCTGATACTTACTTCCTGACTTCTAGCAAAGTTACTGGGAAAAATAAAGATCGAAAGTTTTAAATGAGCACAGGAAATAGGTGGGTGGACTTCTTTGTTGGCATGAATTTGTGGGTGGGAAGTTCTTTTTTTTTTTTTTCCTCCCAAGAACAGTATGCTATATTGATGGACCATGTCAACCAGTATAATGTCCCTGAGAACCAGAATGTAGACAAGTGTTCTTTGTCAACTGGGGGCACAAAGGAGGTTGGATATTGGCGTGAATGAATGACTGCATGCATTTTCAGGGCATTTAATTCAATATGCCCTATGCCAGGGCCTGTTGAATTAAAACTCAAAGCATATGCATAATTCTTATCTGGGGATCAGAAGGGCCCCTCTGGGGATGCATGTTAACCAATTCTGGAACCTACTCTGGATTCACAGCCATCTGTGGGTGGAGGTTTACGGGAACGTCCAGCTAGAATGTCACCAGGGTGCGGGAACTGGTGGCCTTTGCAGCTCTCCAATCACTTGCAAAAACGTCTCCATCATTAAGAGTTGCAAAAGAGGCAGGCATGTCTGCTTCATGTCTTACATGACTTTGTAATGGGATCATTTAAAATCTGAGTCGGTGTTTTGTTTGGAGAGGTTGACAGCCTCTCACTTGAAGGGCTTGCAAGAATGATGGGCGTTCTCAAGGTGGTCACCAATAGCTTTGGGAGAGAGTGTATGTGGTCTTCTCAGCTGTGTGACTGGCCATCTGCTTCTTGAATAGTCATCCATGCTGTGACCAAATACCTGGCAAGAAACAATATAAGATCCCCTTATAGTTCCAGGGGATCCAGTCCAGTAATGGCATCAGGACTCTGAGGCAGCTGGTCACACCACCTCTCTAGTAAGAAAACAGAGAAATGGATGTTAGCGTTCGGCTTCTTTTAAAAAGTATTTATTTTATTTTATGTCTATATGTGAATCTGTGCATATTACGTGTATGTGGGTGTCTGTGAGGTCCAGGGGAGGGCATTGGATCCTTTGGAGCTGGAATTTTTAGGCATTTGTGTATACCAGGGACTAAACTGTGGTTTTCTGCAGGGGCAGCAAGTGTTCTTAACTGCTGAGCCATCTTGCTAGCCCCACGGTCTCCTCTTCTTTGGCCTGGTATTCCAGCCAGCAATGAAATAGCTCCTACATTTCAGGTGGGTCGTTCCACCTTTACAAGCATTCCCAGAGGTTTGGCTGCTAGGTGATTGTAGAGCTTGTCAACTTGACAATTAGTATTAACCAGGATGCCTGGGAAGCCAGGAAAAGCATAAGGCTAGAGGATGACATACGTGCCCGATATAGTTCTGAAGAACTTCTTAAAAGAAAGGGCAGAGCGGAGAGAGCAAAGAGACTTGACGTGAACTCTGGCTTTCCCTCCCACCCTCCCCATTCTCTCTCTCTCTCTCTCTGTCTCTCTCTCTCTCTCTCTCTCTCTCTCTCTCATTTTTCTTTCATTCAAAGGAGAACAGGATCACAATCACACGGGGCAGCCTGAAACCCACCAGACTAGCCCTGAACTTACAGGCGGGCTGCCCGGAGTCCTGTCTTAATTGTAGGCAGGACCACTCCCAAGGCAGGGGTCCTGAACTGCATAATGAAAGCCGCACTCGAATTCTTGCATCCAATGCTCTCTGCTTCTTGACTTTGGGTTCCATGTGACCAACTCCCTGCAGCTCCTTCTGCTCTGAATCTCCCAGCAGGATGGATGGTGTGCCTTTCTCCCTTCAGGTGCTTACCTCGGAGTATTTTATCACACCAATAAGGAAAATAACTAAATAAGTGCATACATGTGCTCCTTTAGTTTTTGCTTATAATTTTTAGAGAGGTGCCTTGCCCTGTTGCTTAAGTTGGCACCAAATTTGTCATTTACAGAGTAGCTGGGATTATAGGTATACATCACCTTACAGGTCTCCTAATTTTTTTTTTTTTTTTGGTTTTTTGAGACAAGGTTTCTCTGTGTAGCCCTGGCTGTCCTGGAACTCACTCTGTAGGCCAGGCTGGCCTCGAACTTAGAAATCTGCCTGCCTCTGCCTCCCAAGTGCTGGGATTAAAGGCGTGCACCACCACTGCCCGGCCCTAGGGCTCCTAATTTTTAATATTACAATATCTGCTCTCATGTGTGTTTTGTGTGTGTGTGTGTGTGTGTGTGTGTGTGTGTGTGTGTGTGTGTGTGTGGTTTTGTTGTTGTTGTTTTGTTTTGTTTTGTTTTGTTGGGGGGTAAATAAAAATCTTGCTAGCCCAGGCTATCTTCAAACCCAAAATTGGTCTGTCACCACACCCGGCCTCACATGTTCTCTGATAGGGTTTAAGAATTTGTTGGAGCAGGCTGTGATGGCACACATCCTTATCTTCCCAGCACTCGGGAGGTAGAGGCAGGTGAAATTCTGTGAGTTTGAAGCTAGCTTGGAATACATAGTAAGATACTGTCTAAAAGTGTATTTGTGTTTAATAATGTCACAACAAATAAGAAATACACACAAATGGAAGAATCAAAAAAAACATTAAACAGAACAAAATATGTTAAGGGGGGAGGGTTTAATTTCATTTTATTTCTATATAATTTCGATTTTATATAATAAAATTATTTTTCTTCTTTCCACAGTTGGAAACCGACAAACTGGCTCTCCCCATGAGCCCCAGTCCACTCAGCCCGAGCCCCATTCCCAGTCCTAACGTGAAACTTGAGAATTCCACTCTCCTGACAGTGGAGCCCTCACCCCTGGACAAGAACAAGGGCTTCTTCGTGGACGAGTCGGAGCCCCTTCTGCGCTGTGACTCCACATCCAGTGGCTCTTCAGCACTGAGCAGGAATGGCTCCTTTATTACCAAAGGTACCCTCATCTGTAAGGCCTGGGGCCATCTCCCTGAGCACTTCCACAGCCTGGTTGTAGTTGAGCCGATTGGATGACCTCCAAGATAAAAGTATCCACAAGGGAGCCACATCACTAATTAACATGGACACACCTAGAAAGTCTTTACAACTGTGTCCTATCCAGAGCCAACTTTGATACATGCCCATTAACTTCTATCCTTGGGATGCTATCAAATGTACATCAGGGGACATCTGATAAAAGACAGTGTCGCTGATTTGGAGAATTACTTACCACACTTGCTAAGTCTAAGGATAAAGTGTATAACTCATCTGGGGAGTCAGAAGTAGTTTTAGTGTTTAGAATTGATTCTAAAATTCACTCTAAGCTAGATTGCACATATTTTCAGCGTAATAGAGTAGGGCTCAGTTGGTAAGGTGCTCGCTTAGCAGGCATCAAGACCAGCAGACCCAAAAACAGGGTGTGGTGGCACTCAGTTGGTATTTTAGCACTTGAGAAAATAAGAAATTCAAAGTTAGCTGGGTGTGGTGGTAGACTCCTTTAATCTCATCACTTAAGAAAAAGAGACAAGCAGATCTCTGAGAGTTTGAGGTCAGCCTGGGGCTACATAATGAGATTGTCTAAAAAATAAATAAATAAAAATAAAAATAAAAAAAACCCTCAGTCATCCTCAGCTACATAGTGAGTTTGAGGATAATCTGAGATACATAAGCTATTAAAAAAAAACCCACAAATTCAAATAGCTATAAATTGATAAATAATCTGTCAGCTTTGTTTTGAGACAGGGTCTTTCAATATATCCCTGGCTAGCCTGGGAATAACATACACCAGGTTGGCCTTTGAATTTGCTATCATCCTCCTGCCTCTGCCTCCCCTGAATGCTGGGATTCTAAGTGGGCCACCTTACACAGCCTTGATAGTAAGGTAATGAATTTGGTTACACACTGTACCGATGCCAGGTTTTGTCAGAAGTTTCCTACTTTTTAGGCATCTCTTAATTACATCTCAGTGAAGAGTATTACAGATGTATTCTATATGTCATTTTTAAGATATTTCCTGTTTCATAGACTTTACACACTTAGAGTAATTCATTTTATATAAAATATTTCTATTGTAGTTTATGCTATGATAAATTTAATTTATTTTAAAGAAAATGTTTGGTAATTCCCTTCCTTCACTGCCCAGTGTGACCCAAGGAACACCATTTTCTCATTTCAAGGGCATTTAGTCTTCCAATGCTTTGCTTTTGAAGCATCACATTGCCAGGGCTGGAGACACACGCAGTGGTTAAGAGCTCTTGCTGCTAACACAGAGGACCTGGGATCGGCTCCCAGCACCCACAAGATGGCTCACAAACCTCCTGTAACTCTGAAGGATTTGGCAGCCTCTTCTGGTCTCCTCGGACACTGCCTGCATATATGATGCATATAAACTCACTCAGGCACAAACATATATACACATAAATTTTAAAACCTTTAAAATATATGTATTTTAAGTATTACAATGTAGTTTAAGTAGAAAGAAGCGGAGTACATTGGCTTGGGACGTTTGTTCATAAGTCTGGCAGCACTTCTGAGTTTCCGCAGAATTTAGAAGCCATTAAAGACATGGCAAATGTCACATTATTAACACATTAAGAATCTATTC
This sequence comes from Uromys caudimaculatus, assembly GCA_028551405.1. Lineage (NCBI taxonomy): Eukaryota > Metazoa > Chordata > Mammalia > Rodentia > Muridae > Uromys > Uromys caudimaculatus. The sequence goes on from CM052709.1 coordinate 25,370,640, forward strand.
TGGTGTGCTGGAGAGATAGCTCAGAGGTTAAGAGCACAGACTGATTTCATAGAGTACCTGATTCCCAGATCCCACATTGGGTGGCTTACAAGTACCTGTAATTCCAGGTCTAGGGGATCTGTTGCCCCTGGCAACGAATGTACCTACATTCATATACACACACAGATAACATACACATAACATACACATCATTTTAAAATAAGAATAAAATCAAAAGAATCCATTCAAGTACTTTCTTGTTTCATTTCTATTAAGCAGATCTTTTTCTGTTGGTGTTTTTGTTTTATGAGTCGAGGTCTCATGTAGCCCAGGCTGGAAAAGGGTCTTGAATCCCTGATCTTCCTGCTTCTACCCCTAAGTGCTGAGATTGCAGAATTGGGCCACCATATCCCTGAAAATCCTGTTTTGTGTTCTTATGTACCATGCAAATGAAGAGGCTTGTGTTGTTTAAAATGTACCAGGTCACTCACTCACGCGGGAGGAAACGTACTAGGCTCAGAATGCAGGCAGCTCCTCAACCCCTCCTACCCCTCTCATCTCTCTTTCCTTCTCTTTCTCCCGTTCCCTGCAGAAAAGAAGGACACAGTGTTGCGGCAGGTCCGCCTGGACCCCTGTGACTTGCAGCCTATCTTTGATGACATGCTGCATATCCTGAATCCCGAGGAGCTGCGGGTAATTGAAGAGATTCCCCAGGCTGAGGACAAACTGGACCGTCTCTTCGAGATCATCGGGGTCAAGAGCCAAGAAGCCAGCCAGACCCTCTTGGACTCTGTGTACAGCCATCTTCCTGACCTATTGTAGAACACGGGGGCACTGCATTCTGGAAATCAACCTACTGTCGGGGTGATTTCATTTCGTTTCTGACTTTTGTGTTTTGGTGTGTGCGTGTATGTATGTGTTTAACAGAGTATATGGGCGGTGCTTGAGTTTGGGGTTCTTTCTTTCTTCTTGAAAGTGAATGTATAAAGCCTTTACAATGTATAACTGTTGGAAAACGCCCACCACTAAAGTTTTTTTTAAAGTTCCATATATTCTCCACTTTTGCCTTCTTATATATTTTCAACACTATTCTGTGCACTTTAAAAACTTAACATAAACGCAGTGTGACTTTTCCCATATGTTGGGTTCCAAGGCTCTCCACTTCTTAAAAACCTAATGGCATCTAGTGACTTTCCAGAAGTAGACATAAGTCTGTCAACCCCCACACCTCCTTTTTCTGCTTTAATTATTATTACTATTTGTCTTATTGTTTGTAAGTGTTCAGGACAGAGGGAATCTATGGCCCTGTTGATGACTGTAACTCCATTCGACTTTGAGTTGTCTTCTTCATGTCTTGTTATATAGTTCATAGTCACGGCTGAAACTTGACCACACTCTTGCTGACTGTACTGTTTGCGTCTGGACGCCGTACACTGCTTGATAACTTGTGCTCCTCTTAACGCTACTATGCTCTGGGCTGGAGAATGGAACCCTTAAGTCACCAGGACTTGCTGTTTCGGTGGCTTGACACCTGGGCCACCAAAGAACTCCATCTTCATCTTTAGTAACATCTCCGCTGCACCTTGGAAAGCCAACCTGGAGTGCCCGTGGTACTTTATGCCCAGCTTTGCTTGGAAAGATATCTACTTGGTTTTTTATTCTTCTCTCTCTTTCTTTTTTTTTTTTTTTAAATACACATAGTCAATAGGTCCAGTCTGCCCTCAAGGCCTTGCTGGGTTTTCTTCGTCATCCAATCACTTTCATTAAAAATGGCTGCAGCTGTAAGAACTCTTGTCTGATCAATTTGCAACTATGCTCTCATTTATCAACCTGCCCTCTGATGCTCAGTCGTCAGAGTCTAATGCAAAGGTGGATATTGACTGCCTTTGTGTGGGCGGGCTTAGTGGTGAGGAACTGATATCAGAAAAATGCCTTCAAGTATACTAATTTATTAATAAATATTAGGTGTTTGTTACTTGCGTGGTTTTGGTGTATTTACTACTTCATTTCCTCCCCTTGCCTCTGCTCAACTTCTAGCTCTGTTCATCTCTTGGGGAAGGATGTGTGTTCTGAAACCCTCCAATCATGCAGATTAGCAAAAATTCCTTTTGGAGAGGTATTTGGAGGTCCAGCACACATGACTGTGATAAGAACTGCCAAGCTGTCTCCTGAGAGGTTCTGCCAGAGCCTGACAAATATAGAGGCAGAGGCTCGCAGCCAACCATTGGACTGATCTCATGGTCCCCGATGGAGAAGTGGGAGAAGGGACTGAAGGAGCTGAGGGAGTTTGCAGCCCCATGGGGGGGGGGGGGGGGAGCAACAGCATCAACTGACCAGATCCTCCAGAGCTCCTGGGGCCTGGACCACCAACCAAAGAGTACACATGGAGGGACCCATGGCATATGTGGCAGCATATGTGGCAGAGGAGGGCCTTGTTGGACATCAGTGGGAGGAGCGGCTCTTGGGCTTGAGGGGGTTCGATGCCCCATGTAGGGGAATGCCAGGGCGGGAAGACAGGAGTGGGTGGGTGAGCACCCTCATAGAGGCAGGGGGAGGAGGGATGGCATAGGGGGTTTCCAGAGGGGAGAGCTGGAAAGGGGATAACATTTGAAATGTAAATAAAGAAAATATCCAATAAAAGGGAAAACAAACAAACAAACAAAAAAACCCAAAAAACTGCCAAGTCTTTCCTAGTCTTTCGAGTTAAACCGTAGGCATTTATTTCCTCCAGGTAATTTGTTACCTGTAGGACGATAATGTACACATTCACAGACTTCTAGCCAAAACCTTAGTGTCCCTAACAACTCTAGAGGGCTTTCTCAGCAGTGAGATGGGTGTGGCCTTGTGTTGGTGGGATATCTTAAGCTCACTGCAGGTTTCCCTTAGCTTGGGCCTCACCTCTACAGAATTCCAATGACCAAACGCTAACCACTTTAACTTCCTCTTTTGGTGAGAACCTGGAAGTGGATACTGGGTACACGGTGACACCCACGTCAGCGACTCGGGAGTGTCTTCCGGTTTCACTCCTCTCCATGTGGCAGCTTTCAAGAAGAACATCTCAGTTTCCCTTCCCTCTTGTTGGTGGAAGATAAGAACTGAGACCAAGCAGTGGTGGTGCATGCCTTTAGTCCATTGGAAGAGAGAGGCAGGAGGATCTCTGAGTTTGAAGCCAGCCTGGGGAGTTCCAGGACAGCCAGGTCTACCCCGACTAAAAAAAAAAAAAAGAAAAGAAAAGAAAAAAAAATATATCACACACACACAGCAACAAGAACAAACCAATAAGAATGGGTCAGTGATGACGGGGGGAGGAAACAGATTTAGTCAGGTTCTCATTGTGTCAGAAGATTTAGGACCGAGAAATACAATCCATTCATTAATTACTAGTATATTAAGTTTATAACTTATTAGTAATTTTGGGATGTTTTTATTAATAATCCAAATTTGTGGTTTTATATTTTACAAAGTGTAAAATATAAAGTTTTATTACTTTATTGGATCTTTATATTTGTCTTATAAAATGGATTCCTATCATTGTACCCATTTTACAGATGAAATTAGGCTTGTGAAGTTAAGTATATGAGACAGTTTCTTAACACTAGAACAGAGTACCTGAAAAGGAAAAAACTCTTTAAGGGAGCAAAGATTTATCTTGGCTCATGATTTCTGAGGTTTTAAGTCCACAGTCGGCCGGCTCTGTTGCTTTCAGTTGTCAGTAAGGCAGAAACATGGTGAGAAGACATGACAGCGGAAGGTCGCTTACCTCCTATCAGCCAGCAAGCAGAGAGATACAGGAAGAGTCTTGGGACCGGATAATTCTTCGGTGGCACATGTCCAGTGACCTAGCTAAGACCCCCTTCCTTATAGTCTATTCAGCTGTGAGCTCATTCATGGCCAAATATATCACCAGCTGAAGCCCAAACCTCCAAGAGATGAGCCTTTGTGGGGACACTTAATACCAAAGCATAACACCACGGAATGTGTTTAAGACCTCACTGAAAAGTTTAAAAGGTTAGGCTTGAATCCGTGTTAAGACCATTGACCAGAAATCCATTGCCAGCTGAAACAGTGGGCAGAAACATGGCAGCGAAATTCGTCTGAGTCATGAGTAAAGTTCAAATGCAAGTTAACGTAACTGGTGCGAACATAGGCATGAGAGCCAAACATTAGCATTATGTTGTAATCACATAGCTTTTCCAGAAGACAATGCACCATCAGCTACTTCATTAAAGTATCCAGAGTCAAGTGTGACAGCACATACCTGGAACCAGCACTCAGTTGCAGGCTGGAAGACCAAAGCCTCAGGGTCAGCCTGGGGAGAGGGCTCAGTCAGTAAACCATTTGCCACACAAGCCTGAGAACCTGAGTTTGGATACCTGGCACGGTAAAGTACAGGGCCCTGTGGTGCACATTTACAATCTCTGTGTTGGGCAGACAGAGACAGTAGGATCCCTGGGCTTGCTGGCTGGCCAGCCTGGCTGAACTGCCAAGCACCAGGTTTAGCCAAGTCACTCTGTCTCAAAAACTAAGGTGTAAAATGGTTGAAGAAGTCATTTAATATCCAACTGCAGCCTGTTCGAAGAGGAGGAGGAAGCGAAAGAGGAGGATGAGGAGGAGGAATTCAAGGTTAGCCTGTGCTACATAGTAAAACCCTGTCTCAAAACAGCCATATAGCAATTGGGGTTATAGCTCATTTGGCAGAGTGCTTGCCTTGTATGCATTAAGCCTTGACGTTTGATCAACAGCACTGCAGAAACCGGGGGTGATGTTGTACCTCTCCAAATCCTATCACTCCAGAGGTGAAGGCAGGAAGGATAAGAAGTTCAAAGTCATCTTTGGATATATAGCAAGTTGGAGATCAGTCTGGGACACATGAGATGCTGTAAAATACCAAAACAAAGCAACTGAAACAAAACAAAACAAAAAGCCAACGTAAAATACTAAAATACACCACTTTCTGATAAAAGCTAATGATAGCGTCATTTGTACCACAGAAAGGTCTTCTCTGGTTTGGGCTTATTCCTCTGAGAAGTGTAAACAATTGAACGGGAAGGTTGCCGGTGTGGGGGTGGAGGACACAGGAGGGCAAGCAGAAGAAAAAGGAACAGAAGCAACTGTTGGGAGACCCAAGCCAGAAGACTGTCATATAGGCGGGAGAAAGACTCTGTTCACAAATTTGAAGGACTAAGAAGGTGACTGTTAAACAGTTTGTGACCCCTGGGGAAAGACCACAGACTTGATCCAAATATAATGAAAAAAGTTGTTGGTCAGCTGCTAGCAGGATGAATAATCTCAGCCAACGTTGAGATTGCCCTGCAGAAGGAATATGGGAAAGGACTCTAAAAGGGGAAAACCACACAAAGACCTTCAAGATCTACGCAAGCAAGTAAAAACTGTTCAGTTCTGCCAAACTAAGTGGTTGAAGCAACGCAAAACAATCTTTGGGTATCTGTGTATGCAAGTTACAGAAGCAAAAAAAAAAAAAAAAAAAAGTTAGTCATAACAAGTGTATACAGTATGGGGGGGGTCGCTGAGTCAGGGTTACTGGGAATTTATTTTCCAGAGACAAATGACTAGTAGGTATGGAAATGAATGCCTAGCATAAGAGGAAGCTTCTTTAACCTTAACAAGACTATTTTGTTTTCTTCAGAGAGTAATATAATTCCTATGGGCTGCTTTAGGCTGAACTCAGTTAGACAGAGCTGCTTCTAGAGGAGAGACTGCTTCAAGGAGAGGAGCTGGGTAGGCATCTGTGGTTCTCCAACCTTCATGTAAATAAGTCACCAGGGAGTGAGCAGCCTGTTCTCTTTTAAAAGACCAATTCCCACAATCTGATTGGAGAGGTTTGTGGTGAAATTCAAAATGAAGCCCTTGCAGGTTTTTGGACCACACGTAGAAAACTATCTTTAGAGAATTTCCGTTCCTGCCGGTGGGGACAAGAACAGCTAAGGGGAGCTGGTTAGACCTGTGCCTTCTGAGGCCTCCTGTCTGCTCTTCTAATGTGCAAATGAGACACTTGGAGGTCCTGCTCCAAGGCAGACTCTCCGGTTTTCTGGGGAAAGGGCAGCCAGCATCCTGTGTTTCTGCCAAGCTCTTGGGTAATATGGGCACTGCTGGGGTTTTTTCCCCCGTGAAACTGGGTAGCCTGAGATGATGCCTCACTTTCAGGAAAGGGGCAAAACAAACATGGGGGTTGATTACACCCACTTCACAAGAGGGAAGGAAACAAATTTTCATGAACTGAAGAAATATCCAGAACCAAGCAAATCTGGTCAAAACTTGTAACTGGTTGGGGCTGGGCTTGGTAAAAATGCTTACAGCACAAGCATGAAGAAAGGAGTGTTTATCTCCAGCACCACGTTAGAAAATAAGCCAGATACAATGGGGTATGCCCCGTACTCCCAGTGCTGGGGAGGCAGGATCCCAGGGGTTTGTTGGCTTCCCAGCTCCAGGGTCCATGAGAGTCTGTGCCTAAACAATAAGGTAGAAAGGTGATCAAGGAAGACAAAGAACTTCGGGGACACACACACACACACACACACACACACACACACACACACACACACCAAGGTCACACCTCCTCCAGCAGAATTATATAGCAGCAGCAACAACTACAGAAAGAAAGGAGACTTCTTGAAACCCAACTATTTGGCCTTTCTGCAGGGAGTACTAGGGGTGTAGCTTTCAAGGGTGGGCTTCTCCACGGTGTAGTTGTGTTTGAGTTACCCATACTTCTACAAGAACCCCGACTCGAGAACCACCATTTCTTTGCTCTATTGTCAGTGCCCTATCTGAATGAAGCAAATAGACATTTGCTGTGTCTCACCAGGAAACGTCACACAACACAGTAAGGCTGCCTGGCAGAGGAAGCCTGTTTACCTTGTGGTCAACCAGAATAAAAGAGACAAGAAAGGCAGAATCTCAGTGTACCCTAGAAGAGTGTTTCCCCAGTTAATCGACTTCCCTCCACTAGGCTGCACCTACTAAAGTGTCTGCTACTTCCCAATGATAAACTGGTCACAAAGATTAAACACATGCCCTTGGGACTCACTTCTAAACTGTAGCACTGGGCTATGAATTGGTTACTTTCCTGCTGCCATGACAAAATACCATGAACAAAGGCCATCGAAGGAAAAAGAATTTGAGCTACCAGTTCTGGTGGGAGCGTCCATAAAGACAGGAAACGCATGGGAGCAGGCAGCTGAAACAGGAAGCAGAGAGATCGCATCTTCAGCCTCAATCAAGAAGCAGAGAAAGTGACCTGGAAATGGGTGAGGTCGTACATTTTCAAAGTGATGTGCTTCCAGCAAGGTTGTATCTCCTCGTCAAGCAGTGCTATCTAGGGACCAGGCATTCAAATACTTAATTCTGTCTTGGTTGCTTTTCTATTGTTGTAAAGAGGCACCATGACCAAGGCAGCTTATAAAAAGAAGCATTTAATTAATCAATTTATAAACAGTTTATAGGGGGCTGGAGAGGTGGCTTAGTGGTTAAGAGCACTGGCTGCTCTCCCAGAGGTTCCAAGTTCAATTCCCAGAACCCACATGGTGGCTCACAACCATGTATAATGGGACCTGATAACTTCTTTTGGCCTGAAGGCATTCATGAAGACAGAGTCTTCATATACATTAAATAAATTTTATGAACAGCTTATAAAAGAAAGTTATAAATCATAATTTTAGAGTTAGCCCATGATTACTATGGTAGGCAGCATGGTGGCAGGCAGACAGGCAAAGCCATGGAGCAGTGGCTGGGAACTTAGATTGTGCCTGAAAGATAGAGACAGATAGAGTGTGAGGCTTCTGAAAACGAAAAGCACGCTCCCTGTTATGCACTTCCTACAACAGGGCCACATTTCCTAATCCTTCCCCAAAACAGTTCCACCAACTCGGGATCAAGAATTCAAACATGTGAAGCTATAGAATTCATGCTCATTCAAACCACTACAGTGTCTACAGGGCTCTCATTCAAAGTACCACAACGTAGCAAGACCTATATGAATCAGACCTGAAGTGACGGCTGTAGCTTTGTGAGAAACGTGTTGGGACTCTTTCTAAGGAGCCAGCTTTGCTCTGTCCCTTAGAAGTAGCTGTCTCCCCCAGATCTCTAGGCTCTTCTTAGAGATTAGGACTTCTCTCCCACAAACACAAAGTCCAGATGGAGAGGGTTCAAACTCAACATTTAAAAAAGTGAGACACAGTAATTATGTTGGGGCCCAAGTATCTATTTCTTAGGACAGAAATCCCTCATATATAATGACTTTGGGAGGAGAAACGTGAAAGATTTCTGGAGTTTTCATATATATATATATATATATATATAATATTTAAGTATATTTTATATATTTATATTATATGTAAATATGATTAAGTATTATATATTTGAATAGATATTTAGTATTTAGAATATACATTATATCACATGCAGTCCTCTAAGCCTCCATGCAGGAGATGTGCCTGCTCCCTATTAGTTAGCATTGTCCTACACAGTCACCCTCTGCCTCATCCGCTGCATAATGCCAAGTGGGAAATCTCTCAGAGAAGGAACATGAGACAGCAAGTTCATTTCCAAGATAATGTGACAGTTATTTCCAAAAATAAAGAAGAGTAGATTTCACATCTCATTTCGTCCTTTGTTTGAATGCAGCACACCCATCCACAGAAACACAGAGGCATCCTTCCAGTTGGCCAGTCTGAGACATCTGAACAGCTCCTAGGTTCTGGGCTAGGGGCTGGATATGCAAAGCCATTTGTTGAAGCATTGCAGCTGCTGATGAGGAAAGAGAAGCTCTCTGTTCACTGCTCTGTTCTGGACATCCAGAGCAATGTATAGAACATACACTCACGCTATAGGCTGAATAACCGAGTGAACGCAAGCTCCCGACTTCCAGAAGTTAACAACGCAGTAAGAGACACTAAGAGAGACATTCTTATAATAATGGTAAATGATGAGAAATACGGACACAGTCATTAATTATATTCAAATATAACGGTTACATTCCATAGTCGTGTTTGAAGAGCCAGATAGCAAATACAACTCAAAGAAAAGGGATATAAAATTTCCTAGTGTAAAGCCTAGTAATTTCAATGAAAGCTGTGACAAAAGTCAGGAGCTGACCGGTGTGATTCAATCCACTTCAGAGCTTTGACCACAATGAAAAAAACGTTTGATGCCACCTAAACTTTGGACTCTAAGCCGTGGTTCTCAACCTTCCTAGTGCTGGGACCCTTTAATACAGTTCCTCAAGTTGGGCTGACCCACGGCCATAAAATTACTTCATTGCTAATTCATAAATATAATTTTGCTACTGATATAAATCATAAGGTAAATACTGATACACAGGGACACCAGGAGTCGGTA
>CM052709.1:25380475-25392592 GCA_028551405.1 Uromys caudimaculatus
GGTCACACTCAAATGGTGTCTCTTTGGGATTAACTTGGAGACGATGCTCATCTCTGTCATTCTTAGTAGGAAAAAAAAATGAAAATGACATTAGTCAAGTAAGTGCGAAATAAGATGATGTGTCTAGTATTCAGGGAGACCAGGATAAAGTTTTAAATGCCCTAGAATAACTGGCCATGTGCGTATGTGTGCCTTTGTGTATCTCTACGTGTTGGTGTGTGTGTGTGTGCGCGCGCGTGCGCATGGATTTATGTCTGAATGATCTTCAGAAATTAGGTGATATTCCACAGGAAGGATTATCCATCCTTCCTATCAAGAACTTAGGAATATTTCAAGGAAATAGAGCACTATTTATTGAAGACGGAAGGTTGTGCATTATATTAGCCAGATATACTTTACTCAAATATGATTTTGGACTACACATGGTGGTGCACACCTTAATTCCAGGACTTGAGAAGCAGAGGCAGGACAGGAGACACCCAGTGCCAACTAGACCTCCATGAATGCAAACCCCCTCATGTGTAGGTGTGAGCTCTCTCTCACACAACTGAGAAAAGTAGAAAGATAAAATATCTATTATTCCTTGTATTAATAAAAAACTGCCTGTAATTTTGAGGATAGCTTGGTATACTTAGACACTTAGCAAATCTCAGGTAAACTGGTGCTAAATAGTTTGTCACAAACAAACTAACAAACAAGCAAACATGATTTGGACCAATGGCGTTGGTCAGAAAGGCTTTGGCCCTCAGATAACAAAGCTCAAGGACCGGCTGCTCTAGCCACAGCTGACTGTCTAGTCCTCTCATCTAACAGGAAGTCTGCAGGAAGTTCTTCCCAAGTCCTTGCAGCACTTCCATGGCATAAGCAGCTTAGAGTCTCTGAACTTCCTGTTTGTTACACCGCTTCCTCTTAGACCCAAGATGGGAACCACAGCTTTGGGTGATAGAGTCTCATGTGCCAGCTTCTCGAGGCAGGAGAGAGAGTGTGGTAATACTAGAGAATTGTCTCCACACACACTCTAACAGGAAGAGCCATTGCCGCCATGACACCCTGCCTGTGACCATTTCTTCTTAGTGGATAGATCCTCAGATGAGTCACTGACTGAAGAAAATGGACAGCCAGAATTGGCTTACACTCTAGTGTTCATGTTTTCCTTTCGCCCCCATTTGCAAGCCAATGGAGACTATTAAAGCTAAGTCAAAGGGAAAACTATTTGTGGTTTTGTTTTTTAATTTTAAATAAATATGAAGGGTTAGGGAGATGGCTCAGGGGTCATGTGTGTGTTCTACAAACATGAAGGCCAGAGTATGATCCCCAGCAACAAGGTAAAAAAAAAGTGGGTGTGGCAAGGCCTATAATCTTGGCACTGAGAGTTGGAGGCAGAAGGATCCTGGGGCTTGCTGGTCAATCAGCATATCCAAACCAGAGAGCTCCAGGTACTGTGAGAAACCCTTTCTAAAAAAGACATGTGGCAGAGCGTGATAAAGGAAGACACCGGCGCTAATCTCATGTTCATACACATAAGCATGCATGAATATTCCCCCATGTGTGCACACGCGTGCGCGCACACACACACACACACAAGATCATAATGAGAATAGAGAAACGTAGAAAGAAAAACAGTCTATTATTCCTTGTAGTAGTGAAAACCTCCACTGAGGGGTAAAAGCTATTGTACCACCTGCACACCCGCAGTCTCAGCACTTGGGTGTAGTGGGGTACAGAGGGAGAAGACTGCCTAAGGGTTAGAGCAGCCTTGGCTGCATAATGAATTCCGCACCAGCCACGGCTACACAGCAAGATCCTATATAAATAAAAACAACTAAGACAGCAAGCAAAAAAACTAGAATGGAAGGAAGGATTCTGGACCACGGAAATAGCATGCACCATTGAGGAACTTCATGATGGTCATTTTCAGCAGTCTACTCCTCAGTGTTGCCACCATTATCCTGTGTTATGTAAACCTCTTGATTGAAACCTAAAGCTTCCCTTCCTTCCTTTCAGGATTTTCACTTACGTTATTTTCTCTCCTCTCCCCCACATACAATGAATAATCTTGGAAGAAAACATATCTACATAAAAAGGACTTTCTACCCGACTGGCAACTGTAGGCTCTTAGATGAAGACTCTCGCCTCAGTCGCAGGCGTCTTCTGCTCTGTAAAGTGAGCCGGGTAAATTAGACACATCCTAAGGTCACATATCCTCGGTTCTGAAATTCGAAGGTTCTAAAGCCTGCAAGGACAAGCACATAACCCTTTCTCCAACCTCTGGTATCAGATTCTGTTCCCACTCTTCTTATTCATTATCTGCTCTGTCCCCTACTTAACCCAGACTCGTTTGTGCAGTCTCAGAATGAGGAAGCCAGGCTATTTCTGATGCTATTGCGAGATGCCCCTGAGTCTTCTCTAAGTGCTTTCAGAGAAACTTCTGGACAGCACAGCCAGACTTCCCAAGTTGCCAGCTTGTCCCAGGTCTTAGAAGTCACCTAGTTTCATTGACTTCTGCCAGGTGGAGATAAAGACAGAAAGCCTGTAATTAATGGAGCATGTGTTCAGTGTGGGGACCACTCCATCTTTATTCCCAGCTATGCTAAGTCCTTGCTACATCGAAAGGGGCGTGGACTTGTAAGCTTCCAAGTCTGTGCATGTGCTTTCGGTTCGCAAGCAGTAAGGCTTAATGTGTGTATGGGAATACGGACCAGTGAGGGAAGTTTCTAGCAATATGCTGAAAGTGATAGATAAGAAATCAATACTAAAATCCATGGCAGAACCCATCTTTGGTGAATGGGGTAGCTATAGAAAGTGGGAGAGAGATCTCTGGATATTTCCAGGAGCAGAAGAATAAGATCAGCCAGCGGGGCTGTTCCGAGCATCGTTTGATGCCTTCGTGAGTTTTATGTCGCTAACAGAATAACATGCTTGGGGCAGCTTCTAATGAACAAATGCTTGTGACTCTGGAGGCCAAATCTAAGACTGAGATACTGACATCTGGAGGGACCTTCTTGCTCTGTCTAATATTGTAGACCTCAGGCGGCAGAAAGGCAAAGGGAGAGAGAGAATTTAAGGGGCCCACACTCATTATTCATTAGGAATCTACTCCTGTAATGGTGGTCTTAATCCTTTCACCCTGTTCTTTCAGCTGACTCATTGTTTTCGGAAGGCTCTGCTTCCCAACACTGTTGTGGAGGGTGTACTTCCAACGCATGCTTATGGGAACGTGTTATCACCATAGGAGCTGGTAGCTTTCAAGGAGACAGTATAAGGGAAGGCTGCAGAAATATTCAAGAGGCAGCCAACTGGGTCAGTTAATGATGCCAGAACTCTAAGGGAAAGCAGGATGCTCATTAAAGGAAACACAAAGGACTCCCCACTGGGTGACGTTCAGAACTCTTCTGTGCTGTAACAGCCTTGCACAAGCAGCAACATTGATATCCTGCTCCCACAGAGACAGAAAAGGACTTGGGACCCGTATGAAGGATGAGGGACTTGACTAGATCCAGAACTTACTACCTTGACCTTTCATTGTTAGAGGTGGTGTAAGGTAAAATGCTACAGTAAAAATATCTATTGGGGGCTGGAGTGATGGCTTAGCTGTCAAGACCACTTGCTGTTCTTCCAGAGGACCCAAGTTCAGTTCCCAGCACCCACATCAGGCAGCTCACCACAACCACCCGTGATTGTTACCATCAATGTCTTCTTCCAATTTCTGAGGGTACCTGCATTCTTGTTCCCTCTCCCCTTTCTCTCTTTTTCTTCATCTCTCTCTAATAAATCTGTAAAAATCATATTAAGAAAATATTTGGGTTTCATATCAAAATGGAAGATACGGGAGTATAGAGATATATTTAGCAAAGGAACCAAGAACACTTGATTTCTGTGCCAGAGAGTCACACTTTCCTCAAAAAGCTCCTAAGGAGAAACAGTAAAAATAAATACAGCTCTTACTTTGCACTAGACGCTGTTAGGAGCACTTTAAATCCATTAGCTTATTTTGTTCTTATAACAGATGCCACAGCAAGAGAAAGCTGTATCATTCACTTGGGAATTGAAGTTGATTTCATGGCAGACGATGGGACAGAGAGAGGAAAATGGGCTGATCCTTGGAAATCATGGATGCAGAAAAGTTGTACCCGGAGACAAAAATGAGGAGAGATACAAAGTAGCCTGCTAACTGCCTGGGTTCACTTGTGCATTTAGTCTACATTTTTTGGGATGCTTTAGAGGGTAAGTTTGTGCTCAACACAGTGACAAGTGATTTTAAATGGTACCTTCAACTCCTTCCAGTATTGCCTCAGTCTCTTCACTCAAACACTTGGTACTGACAGGCTTTGTCTTTTGACCTTGTACATGTTTTTAAAGTGACTTGTATTTCTTTTTATATTGTCTGTGTGCGTAATTGTCCCACATGAGTGCAGTGGCCACTGAAGCCAGAAAAGAATGTCATATCTTTTGGAAATAGAGTTACAGGTACTTGTGAGCCCTACGTGGGTGCTAGAAACCAAATCCAGGTCTTCTGCAAGAGCAGCAAGTGATCTTAACTGATGAACTACCTCTGGAGCTCCCGAGTAATTATTTTGATGACAAATATCTACCTGAGCCTTCATTCATAGCATTGTAATCATTCCTGGAGATGTGCACTGTCGATTTATACAGTAATGTGGAAGATAGCACATTTCATGACTTAAAAGCTCAAGGTCATTTAGCCTTGCACAGAGTGGGAAAACCGCTGGGACGTTTCGTACCATGCAGTATTGTGTAGCAGAGAAAATGGGCGAATTGTCATTATAAACAGTATGAAGGAAGGGCTGAAGAGATGGCTCAGTGGTTAAGAACTGTACTGCTCTTGCAGGAGACCCAAGTTTGGTACCCAGTACTATGTCAGGCAGCTCACAACTGCCTGCAGCCTCAACTCCAGGACAGAATCCAATGCCTCTGGCCCCTGAGAGCACCAGTGTATACCACCATACACATATATGCATAACTTAAAAATAAAAATAAGTTTTAAAAATAATTCAAAATTAATAGGATGAATAAAGACCGAACAACAAGAAGAACAACATCGGAAGTTCCAGGAGAATATTGGCTCTGCATTTTATCTTTTATAAGGTCCAATTGCCAAAGCAAGTATTTAGGGATTTGTTGTCTAAGCCATTTGTTGCTAAGTTAAGTAAAATCCCATTAGCTTTCTATAAGTGCTAAAATTGATACTTTTAAAGCAAGAAAATAAGAGAAAATTCAAGGTGGAAGATGTCTCAGTGGAGGAGCAGGAGGACGTGAAGACGGAGCACACGGAAGTGAGGCTGTTGACCGTGTTCTCACTGTGCTGGGCGGTAGAGACAAAGATACTCATTAGAAAACTAATTAAACTCGAGGGAGTAGATGGAATGGAAAAGCCAGGTATGGGTGAACACCAGGCCATTTCATGAGCTGGGACTTGTAAATGTTCTCGTTCTGGCACCTGCTGAGCTCCTAGTGAGATAAGAGACCTAAGCTGTAGATTTATTCTGAATTAACAAGTGAGCTGACCCTCTCAGCTGTGAGCTGCCTCCTGCGGGACCTGGGAACCTCGCTCAGAAATCCTGGAAGAGCAGCAGGTGCTCTTGACTACTGAGCCACCTCTCTAGTCCCAAGATAGAGATCTCCATTTTTTTCCTTATGTACACAGTATTCTCCTAGTCATTAAAGGTGTAATTTCCATAGTCTACTCAGTGTATCAGGCCACGGTCATACTGAATAAAAGGTTTCTTCACAGAAGCATTCTGTACATTAAATAGAAAGATCAATTTTAAATGACACCCGAGCTTACTCAGGCGTCTCTGCTAATTTGTTTAGTTTTTCCTTGATAATCTCTTTAAGCTACTTATTAACTAGCCCAAAGCAGGGTGTACTTGAGCATTACAGAATACCTGATCAATTTAGAAATCATTTAGCTCAAGTCATTAGAGGATTATTACCCATTTTGTCTCCAGCAAGATGTATGATCTCATAAATGTACACAATTAGGGTTCTTTAAATCAGGGTTATGGTTTGAATGTGAAATGTCCCCTAGAAGCTCATGTACTTGATACTTGGTCCCCAGCTGGTAGCCCTCTTTCAGGAGGTTGTATGGACACACAGCCTCACTCATAGGTGGTGGGGTGTAGGAATGAAACTTGAGGGTTACAGACGGCCTCTGATTCTTTCCTGGTTGCTCTGTTTCCCGGTCCAGTCAGATGTGATAAGCCATCTCACATTCCTGTTGCCATAACAGGCTGGTTCTGTTTCCATGTCTTTCCCATGGATGCGACAGACTTTATCCTCTGAACCACATGCAAACCTTCCATGACTCCAGTTGGTCCTGTTACATGTTTGTTTGCAGTCAGGAGAAAAGTGACACCCATAGTAGGCTCCTTTCCATCCATCTCACATGTGTCCCATAGTCAGGTTCTGTTGGTCTAAGGCTGACCATCAATTGCTGCCGACTATGTAGTCGATAAACTTTTCCACTCATAATTACCAAGAAACGAGTGGGATGTTTAATGTATGTGGGTGTGCATGCTGTAACCCTCAGATGGCCACTGATGTAATTATTAATCACTGTGTGCAATTGATATCTTTCTTAGACATGTTTGCCACTGACTCCTGTTTCCAGGTACAAGTGTTCCCACCCCAGCCTTGTACCTATTTGTTCTTTTGTAACTTTTTAAAAATTTTATCTATACAAGTTTGCAACGCCTTGATCATATCTATTCCCACCTCACCCTCCTGCTTATCCCAGACTCTCCCTCCCATATCCCTTTGACGCGTAAGATCTTCCTTTTCTGCTCTTGATAACCTGCTGAGTTTTGCTCATATGGGCACAGGTATAGGACCACCCACCAGAGCATGGGCAACGTATAAGAGGCCACATTCCTGAAGAAAACCCCCTTTCCTCCCAGTGGACATCAACGGCCAATAACTCTCAGCTATGGATGGGGTGCCTTCCATTCATCCTGAAAGTTGACTGGCTGAATCTATTCAGGCAGCCATGGCTGCTGTGAGTTCATAAGTGTAAATTGCCTTGTGTTGAAGTTAAGCCCTGGTTCTTCCTCCCAGCCCCATGCTCCCAGAAATAAGGCTCAGACTCAAAATATATTTATAAATATCTTGGCCAAATAGCTAGGCTCTTCTCTGACTAGATATAATTTAAAATAACCCATTGATTCTAGCCTACATTCTGCCATGTGGCTGGTGACCTGTGCTCGGGTACCATGAATTTGTCTTCTCACATCTTTTCAGTGACTCTCTCTGCCTCCTTCTCCCCCAGAATTCTTTCTCCTCCCATGTCTCACCTTCTATTTCCTGCCTAAGCCGTAGACTGTAGGTTTTTTAGTTGACGGGTGATGCATTCATACAGAACACAAGATGTTCTGTGTATAGCCTTGTTATACCCAGAAGACACTGCGTCACAACAGCCCCTCCCACCCTGACCTGCAGCCTTAATGACCTTTCGGCCCTCTTTCACAGCGTTCCCTGGGAGGGTGGGGTGTGGGACAGGACATATATATGTCCTGTTTGGAGAACATCCCATGGTCATTCCACATTTGCTCTTAAGTGGAAAAAAGCATGAAATGAAACAAAAGGAGTCAGCCTGACTTTAGTCTGATTTAGGGAACTATATAGGAGAAAATAAAAATGTCCCCGAGAATTCATTAAAAATGAATAGCAAGGCCAGGCAGTGGTGGCGCACGCCTTTAACCCCAGCACTCAGGAGGCAGAGGCAGCTGGATTTCTGAGTTCGAGGCCAGCCTGGTCTACAGAGTGAGTTCCAGGACAGCCAGAGCTACACAGAGAAACCCTGTCTTGAAAAACCAACAACAACAACAAAAAAAGAATAGCAAGCATTCCCTCACCCCCACTTCTATTCATTACAAATGACTCAACTATTACATACAAATATTACTCTAGGAAAATAACCATCCACCCATATGGGTGCGGATGTCTCCAAAGAGTTCTTTGCAGTCGTGTGGGGGATGTTTAGATGTTTTTATAGTTCTTGTCTGCTATAGCCATTTCTTTCCTTTTGCGTCGGGCATTGTGCAAGAGGTAGGCAATGCAGCAACGCTCAGGACAGGCTCGTCCTCTCTCTCCTAGAACTAACATCACCAGAAGGAAGCCTGACAAGAGGCACATGGTCACCTATAGGGGGCGGGGCGGGCATGTACACAGCCCGATCTCACCCAGCAAGCCATCCCCTTTAAGAGGAAGTTGAAAAGTGCTCAGATGGCTCCCCCAAGATGGCCTTCCAGCTTATGACACACAATGACTACTAAAGGCCTGGTCCAGGGACAGACGTCTGCTGCACTTGCTTTGTTCCCCACTCTCACTCTGACCCAATTTACAGCCCCCTGCAGCTGTCTCCTGCATACTTTCCCACGTGAACGTATTTATCTTTCTTAACAGTCAACTTGATTTATTCCAAGAGAATGCTCCCCCCAGCTCTGCTGGTAATCTATTCCTGCACTAAATTGCCACTGTAATCAAAATTCCTAAAATAGCGTATGTTTTCCTTCTGCAGCTGCAATCACCTCTGTGGAAACCCTTCCCAAGCCTCCTCATGGCCCCGGAGTGAGCGCCATTCCACATTGCTGGGAACCACACCCCATCCGGCGCTCCCTGCCTTTCCGGGATCCTTTTGCATCCTCGTATCACCCCTTCTCGACCACTTCCTGGCAAAGCTCCAACACGGTTCCACTTCTGGAACAACCACCGCCACCTCCACTCCTATGTGGCTACTTCTTTCTTCCCCTGGTCCTTTCTTAATCCACTCCTTTAGGACATTCCCCTCTCACCTTGAAACTTGGTCAGATGTCCCACCCTATGCACCGCACAGGGGATATTCTGATTTTTATTAGGTACCCATGTGTTTCATGTCCGGTTTCTTTCCATGCTGTACGTTCTATACCACACTGCCTATGCCTTGCACAATGTCTGGCACACAACAGGAAATTACTGGATTTTTAAATTGGGCTCTAGCTGGAGTTGAGGTTGATGAGAAGTTTTCTCATGTATTATCTACGATCTATCTCTCATGCATGGCTTCATTTGTTTTCTGATTCTTGAGAGACTCTGCTTCACATGCAGTTATAATAGACAATATAGAAGAGCTAGAGAAATGGCAGTTAGGGGTGTCTACTGCTCATGCAGGGGACCGGAGTTCAGTCCTATGATGGCTAATTTTGTCAACAGACTACATCTGGAATCAACTAAAACTCAAGTTGCTGGATCCTTCTGTGAGACAGTTTTTAAAAATCAGATTATTTGAAGCAGGAAGACACATCCTATATCTGGGCCCCATTTTCTGATGGCAGCCCAGATAAAATAGCATGGAAGAAGAAAACTTTGCTCATTTGCCTGCTTGTTCCTCTCTGTCTGGCATTTGTCCTGTTGCTGAGGCGTCCCTTCACTACTCAGAATTCCAACAAAGACAGAAAGCCATCTTCTCTCCATGAATCCTCCAGGACTCCAGAGCCAGACGAGACTGCTGGGACACCCAGCCTTGTGGACTGAACAGCTACCAGTCTAGATCTTGACCTTTCCATCATGAGACTGCCATTGTTGAACTACCTGGACCATATCCTGTAAGCCAGTCTAATAAATACATAAACACACACACACACACACACACACACACACACACACTCATTCTATTAGTTCTGTTCCTTTAAAGAAGCCTGACTAATCCTAGCACCTATGACGGCAGTTCACAATGGTCTGTAAATCCAGCTCTACTTGCTTCTTCTGATCTCTGCAGGCACTGTACTCATGTGTACACATGCTTATTTTCAGCCATTCATTGATTGACTGCCATACTAGAAACGGAACCTACACATGCCAGGCAAGTGCTCTACCACTGAGATGTATCCCCAGCCTTCTGTTTACTTTTGACTTAAGTTGCCCAGGGTAACCTTGAACCCGATCTGTAATACAGGCATACCTCAAACTTGCAATCCTTCTGCCTCTGTCACCTGTGTAGTTGAGATTTGAGGCCTGTGCCACTCTGTCTGTAACTTTATTATGTCGAGAGACTCATGTCCCTCTCTATGAGGTACACTTGGGAAGAAAGAACCTCTCAGTTAGAGAATGGCCTCCATCAGATTGCCTATGGGGATGCGTGGGGGACATTCGCTTGATTGATCAATAAGTAACACGGTCCAGTTTACTATGGGCAGCACCTTCCCTAGGCAGGTGGTCTTGGGCTGTGTGAGAAAGCTAGCTGAACTAGGAGCAAACCACCGAGGCGCATTCCTCTGTGGCTTCTGCTTTAAGCTCCTGCTTCTAATTCCTGCCTTAGGTTCCCTTGATGACAGACTGTATCCTGTAAGATGAAACAAACCCTTTCCTCTACAAATTGATTTTGATAATGGTGTTTATCATAGAAATAGAAAATCAAGACACGCCACCACTGTCAAACGTAGACTAGTCCCATCAGAACGGCCTCTTGTGCACCCTTTTATGACCAACTGCCACCTGCCCCTCCTCCACACCTGTGACCAGCAATCATGTCTCCAAATTTATACTGTGAGTAATTTTAAGAATGTTGCATAAGTTTTATCAAACACCATACAGAAGTTTGAAATTTCCCTCCCAGAAGGATTCTCCTGCTATCCATCTAAGTCGTTGCTTAGATCCACATTTTTCTTGGTGAGTAGAATTTCTGAATGTGGATTTGGCACAGTTTGTCCAATTACTCACTTGCTGTGGGATGTTTGGATTATTTCTAGTTATTGAAAAATTCATGTATACAAAAACGTGTACATAGATTTTGTGCATTTTCATGTATCTTGGATAAATGTCTTAAGAAAATGTTTTCTGGGTTGTATGGTAAGCATGAGTTTGATTTCCTAACGAAATCGCTGCACTGTTTTTAGACTGGTTGTCCAGTTTTACATTCTCAGTAGTAGCGTATGAGTCGGACATCCTTGACAATGTTTGTTGATGTCCTTAATTTTTTTTTAAATTTTTGGATATTTACTTTATATACATTTCAAATTTTTTTCCCTTGGGAAACCCCCTATTCCATTCCCCCTCTCCCTGCCTCTATAAGGGTGCTCCCCCACCCACCCACCCACTCTCATCTTCCCTCCCTGGCATTCCCCTACACTGGGGCATCTAACACCCTCAGGCCCAAGGGCCTCTCCTCCCACTGATGGCCAACAAGGCCCTCCTCTGCCACATATGTGGTCCAAACCATGGGTCCCTCCATGTGTATTCTTTGGTTGGTGGTCCAGTCTCCAGGAGGACTGGGGGGGGGATCAGGCCAGTTGACACTGTTGCTCCCTCTATGGGGCTGCAAAACCCCTCAGCGCCTTCAGTC
This sequence comes from Uromys caudimaculatus, assembly GCA_028551405.1. Lineage (NCBI taxonomy): Eukaryota > Metazoa > Chordata > Mammalia > Rodentia > Muridae > Uromys > Uromys caudimaculatus. The sequence continues at coordinate 25,391,811 of CM052709.1, forward strand.
CTTTCTCTAACTCCTCCATCCAGGACCCCACGCTCAGTCCAATGGTTGGCTGCAAGCATCCGTCGCTGTATTTGTCAGGATCTGCCCGAGCCTCTCTGGAGACAGCTTATCATGCTCCTATCAGCAAGCACTTCCCAGCATCCACAAGAACGTCCAATGTCCTTAAAATGTTTAAGCCATTCTGATAGTAGTGTAGAGTTCGTGCATTCAAAGCAGGCATTCTGCCACCAGTGGAGCTACATCCCCATCCCAAGGGAAGTCATTTGTTTAAAATGGTTTTCTTGAGGCAGAATTCTTGGCATCATTCCTTTTGAGAAAGGTTGTGGCACAAAATGCCTATTCTAAAAGCTAGTTCATGCTTGACCTCAGAGTATACCCCTGACTATCTATTCTGTTCTCAAAGAGATAGAAGAGGACCCTTTTTTTTTTTTTTTTCATGTTTTTTTTTTTTCCTCCTTTTTTATTTTTGATACTTTATATACATTTCCAATGTTTCCCCTTTTCTGAGTCTCCTCTTTGTATACCCCCCATCCCCTCCCCAACCCGCCTCTAGGAGGGAATTCCACCTCCCCCCCACCCCACCCCCCGTCCACCCATCCCCATTTTCCCGCCTTGATATTCCCCTTTACTGAGGCCTCTAACATCCTCAGGCCCAAGGGCCTTTCGTCTCTCCCTGATGGCCATCGAGGTCGTCCTCTGCCACATATGTGGTCCAAACCATAAGTCCGTCAATGTGTATTCTTTGGTTGGTGGTCCAAACTCCAGGAGGACCGGGGGAGGGG
>CM052709.1:25393092-25418434 GCA_028551405.1 Uromys caudimaculatus
ATGTGTCTGCATGAGTTTATGTGCACCATGTGTTGGTGCAGGAGCCTGTGGAGAATAGAAGAGATCTTCTCAGGGGATCCTCTGGAACTATGAGCTGTCTGTGGTACTTCAAACTGAACCTCTGTCCTGCATAAGAGCAATGAGCATTCTTAACTACCAGACAATGTCCCCAGCCCTTCCTGAACCACAGGGATATCTCTTCAGTCCGTCCTTATTAACATATTTTTAAAATATGTTACATTTGTTATGTGTGTGTGTGCAAATGAATGTGCCACAAAAAGTATGTGGAGATCATAGACAACACTGAAGAGTTGACTCTTTCCCTGCCCAAGGATCAAACCCAGGCTGTCAATGACTGGGCTTGCTGGCCACTTAGTTAAAAAAAAAAAAAAATATATATATATATATATACACACACACACACACACACACGCTATATATCTATATATCTATATCTATATCTATATATCTATATATCTATATATCTTGCTATATAGTCAAGGAAGGCTGGCTATCCTTGATCTAATGAACTTCCTGACCCAACTTTCCCAATGATATGTTATAGACACACATCATCATGTCTGACATTGATAGTTTTTAAATTTTGAAATAAGTTATGATATATTGAGTTTAACAATACTATAATGTTCACATTTTCTTTTCATCCAGTTCTCCCCAAGTAAATTAGCCTTAGACATAATTAAAACCAGGAGATTAACTTTATTATATTACCAAGCAAACACAGATGGTTTGTGGTTCACGCCACCAGTTTTTGCACACACTTTCCTGATGTATTTTAAACTTTATCAGATGTACTGATTCCCGTACCCACTACTACCATCAGGAAATAGCACCACAAAATGTCCCCAAGGACTCTCTTGTTCACAGTTGTACCTTCTCTTTCACCGCCAGGCATGGCAACTCTTCTACACAGTTGTCACTTACAGAGTCTTAAAGAAACGAGACCTGGGGAGACTGTGCCATCAATGCAAACACAGGAACCCATGAGGAAAAGCATGCTGCGGCGGCACATGCTTCTAGTTCCAGCCCCAGGAAGACAGAAGCAGTGGACCACCGGGACTAGTAGCAAGCCAATACTACTTTTTCTCACATTTAGCCCTACTTGGCGAGCCCAGGCCAATGAGAGAGTCTGTCTCAAGAAGCAAGGTGTGTAACAAGTGAGGACGGATGCTCAAGGTCTCCTCTGGTCTCCACGTGCACGCGTGTACATGCTTATGCCACCCACAATAAACTTGCTCCCCCATTTGCCCACAAATTCAGGAATGTTTAGAAACAGGATCATTTATCTCGTAACCTCCAGAGACTGCTTTTTCTCATTGATACAAATGTACCATAGCTTGTTTAGGCATCCGTGCCTTGAAGAGCTTTCAGACCATTTCTAATAGAAGCTACTACAAATAACATTGCTACGACCACTTAAGAACAGTTTGTATAGACATGGATTTTTATTTCTTTGACAACTATCCAGGAGCAGGATTGCTGGGAGTGTTAGTTACTTTTGTAACAACACACACACACACACACACACACACACACACACACCAACTTTTAGCAAGGGTTATTAGGGATTGATAAAGGAATGAGTCCATCACCGTCCTAACAGGGAAGCATGTCAGGAGGCAGGCATGGTGGTTGCAACAGCATCTGAGAGCTCAGGTCTTGAACAATAAATGGGAAGCAGAGAGAATAAATTTGAAGTGGCACGAATCTTCTTGAGGTCCCAAAGCCCCTCCTCAATGATGTATTTCCTTCAGCAAGGTCACACCTCCTAAGCATCCCCATTCACCCAGCAAGTGGGGACCAAGTATTTAACTGCCCAGACCATGGGGGACATCGCATTCAAGCCACTACACTGGATAAGGATAAATTTAATTTATAATAGGCTGTGGTTCTGATTTAAATGAGAAATGCCCCCCATAGGCTCAGGCATTGCACACTTTGACCCCAGTTGTGTGCACTATTTGGGGAAGTTTGGGAGGTAGAGCTCTGCTACAGGAAGTATGTCACTGGGAGAGGGCTTTCAGAATATATAACCTCACCCCACTTACCATTTGCTCTCTCTGCTGCTTGTTTGTGGTTGGAGATGGAGTCAGTCTCTTGGCTTCCTGTGCCTGCCACCACACCTGTCCCTTGCTGATGGATTCTTCTCCTTCCAGACCCAAAAGCTAAAATAAACTCTTAATTCCATAAGTTGCTTTTGTCATGATATTTTGTCACAGCAACAGGAAACTAACAATTACACCCCTCTCTCCCCAAGGTTATATAAATAGTAAGGACCTCTGGGGAGACAGGATTCTCTCCAGTCTGTTGTGTTGTCTGCAAATCATGCAGAGAGCTCATGGGATACAGCCTTCATGAGTCATCACCTACACTCAGGGTTTTTGAGTAATGCAGGATTGTATTTGCATTGTCCAATGTTCCTGTAAGTAACTCCTCACCCATAATTCTGTAAGTAATCCAGATAAACACATTGGCTTTTGAATGTACACTTTGGTAGGCTAGTTTCTTTAGTCTGTCATTGGTGCTCTTTCTGGGCTGAGTACGTGTTTGTATGAAGTCTACCCTCTTATAAAATTTAAAATAGTCCTGTTCTCACTTCATTTCCATTGCTGTGATAAAACACCTTGACCAAATGCAACTTGGGGAGGGAATAGGGTTCATTATGGCTTACAGTTCCAGGTTGTAGTCAGTCAATGAGAAGGAAGGTAGGAACTTAAGCATAGTCATAGCACATGCATAGTAAAGGGCAGAGAGAAATGAATGGATGCCTGCTGCCTGCTTGCTGTCTGGCTGCTTCTGTTTTTCTCCTGGCATAAATAGTTTAGGACCTTCTGCATAGAGAATGGTGCTGCCCACAGTGGGCTGTGTCCTCTTACATCAATCAACAATCAAGACAGTCTCCCAAAGACATACTCACAGGCCAACCTGATCTAGGCAGTTTCTCAACTGAGGCTCTCTTCTCAGGTGATTCTGGGTTGTGATGAGTTGACTTTTTTGTTTGTTTGTTTGTTTTTCAAAATGGGGTTTCTCTGTATAGCCCTGGCTGTTCTGGAACTCACTCTGTAGACCAGGCTGGCCTCAAACTCAGAAATCTGCCTGCCTCTGCCTCCCAAGTGCTGGGATTAAAGGCGTGTGCCACCACTGTCCAGCACCAGTTGACATTTAAGGCTAACTACCACAGTGTATATTAGAATTTATTTGTCTCGTGAAACTTGGTAATTCCCCATGCATCCTTAGCTCTACCTGGTAGGAACTATCTTTGTACACTTTATTATTGCAAATTGACTACTTGTTTTGATACCTCATATAAAATGACAAGTGTGGCATTTGTCTTTCTATGACAGAGTTATTTCACTTAGCATGTCTTTAAAGTTTATCTATGTTGTCATATACTACAGAAATGTATTCATAATACTTAAGGCTAAATAATTTTCATGTGCAAGCGTACAGACACACATACACACTCTTTGTTCATTTGTTATGGGTTGTTCCCATGAGTTGGTTACTGTGAATAGAGCTATAATGAATATGGAGTGCAAATATCTATTTTTGAGATTTTGACGGGTTCTTTTTGGTAAAAAAAAATCTTTGAATACTGGATCATGTAAGAGTTCAATTTTTATTTTTTTAAATATTTATTTTTATTTTGTGTGTATGGAGGCTTTGTTAGCATGCATGTATACCATATGTGTACAGTAACTACCTGCAGAGACCAGAAAAGGGTGTTAGATCCCCTAGAACTGGAGTTACAGGCTGTTGTGAGCTGCCTTGTGGGTGCTAGCAACCATACACGGGGCCTCTGGAATAGACAGTGCTCTTAATCACTGAGCCATCATCTCCTGGCCCCATAGATTTTTTTATTTTTGAGGACCTTCTATACTCTTCTGCCATGGCATATTGTTTTACATTCTGTCGGTCATACGAAAAGCTTGGAGTTTCTCCATATCTCATCAACACAGGTTTATCATCATCATCATCATCATCTTCATCATCATCATCATCATCATCGTCATCATCATCATCATCATTATTTTTATAATCCTCCACTGGGCACAGTTTCTTGGGGAAGCAGACCATGGGGAGTTTGACTGTGTTTATTCCACGCTGATGCCAGGTGAGTGCTAGGTTATAGGGAAGTGCCAAGATACCACTGGAGTTGGGGTGGGAAGCACAGTCTGAGATGTGTGAAAGCCAGAGCTGATTTGGGGGTCCCTGGGTCTATGATGAGGCACGGGTCATTGGGTTCTCAGACTCTTGGACATCCAGGGGCCACTGGGAGTCTCAGAAGAGCCAAGAACAGAGTGGGAGTGGGCTGTGGGGGTGGGAAAGCATCTAACTCGGGGGGGGGGTGATGTACGGGGAGAGCAGTGATTGTCCTTAGGTTGGTGGAGGCAGGCTTGGTGGTGGCAGTTGTGGCTGGGAGCACAGAGAGGCCTTCTACAGGAAAGTTAAGCCGTGGCTCTGTAGTTGAAGGCCTTCTCCATGGTTTCCCACGGTGGATCTTGATGGAAGAGACAGTCCATGGTTCTAAACAGTTTATTGGTTGTTCGTGGTGGAAAATGGATACATAATGTACCATACCCACTTCTCAGGGTGGACCTGAGATTGAATACCTTTTGCAGAGAGGAATGTCTGGGAAAGGAAGCTTATTGGCTAAGCCCTCTGGGTCTCTAGGTACCTCATCAGCATGGAGAACTCTGTTGTGTGCCTCCCTGACCATAGGACATGTTTCTTTTATGTGAGAAGCATGGCACGAGTGGTAGGCCAGGAATTTGGCAGGGATTGGGGAGTCACCTAAGCCTCAGGTGTGTGCCCACTAAGTCTCAAGGTCTCAACCTGCTCTACCTTACCAAACTTCCTGGCATGGTTTTATGTTCCACACTCTGCTTTTTAATAGTAATGAGGGTTGAACCCAGGGCCTCACACGTGACAGGCAACGACATTACCATTGAGCCCTATCAGCTACCGCCACTCAATTCTCCAGCTTCCTTTAACACCAGGGTAGTAAATGGTTTTTTTGTTGCTGTTTGTGAAGTTTGGGGATTTTATTACATTGTGGAAGTTCCTTATATACTTTGATAATTAACCCCTTCGTGGCTGGATGGTTTGTAATCTTTTCATCCTTTTTCTTGAGTTGTCTTTTTTTTTCTGTTAATGTTTTCTTTCCTTATGTGATGCTCTATTGATCTGAATGAGAAGTGTTCCCCTCAGGCTCAGGCACTTGAACACTTGGTCCCCAGTGAGTGGTGCTATGTGGGAAGGTTTGGATGGTGCAAGCTTGCTGGAGAAAATATATCACTGGGGGTAGACTTTGAGAATAGTTTCACACATTCCCGCTGCTTGGTGCATGTGGTCCAAAACATGGCTCTCCGATTTATGCTCCTTTCATCATGTCTGACTGATGCCGTGCCTCTCACCACGATGGACTCTTATCCCTCTGAAATCATGAGCCAAATAAAATCTTCTTCCTATAAATCGACTTGGACTTGATGTTTTATCACAGCAGTGGAAACATAATTATGCAGATGGGGTCCCTCTTGTCTACTTTTGTGTCTGTTGCCTGTGGTTTTGGTGATGTATCCGTGAAATCACAGCCAAGAACAAGGGCAAACTTCTTTCCCCCTATGTTTTCGTCTAGAGTTTTATGGTTTGGGGTGTTACCTTTAAGTCTCTAATTCATTTAGAGTTTGCTTCTGAGCATAGCTCTTTTTCTTGATGAGGCAGTGTTGGGGACTGAACCCATAGCCTGTACATCCCCGGTAGGTGCTATTTTATTTAATGTTTAGAGAAGCCCCAACTATGCCCTGACCCAACTCTCCTTCTCAGTCAAACTGGATGCAGCTCCAGTTTGGTATCAGAGAATGAAGTTTAACATAGTATCTTTTACATGGTGTTTTCAGGGAACTTCTGGTGAAATATTCAGCGTACCCCAAGAAAACCATCCATAGGCCAATAGACTTGAAAAACAACTACCCCCTGACTGCTTCTACCAACCTATTGCTGGTATTTTATTAATGATAATTGGTGGTAGGGTGTACGCACGCCACAGCATATGTGTAGAGGCCAAAAAGACAGTTCTGTGAGTCAGTTCTCTCTTACCTTTACTTAGGTTCTAGGAAGTGACCTGAAGTCTTGGGGCTAGGGCTTGTGTACAAGTATTTTATTTGCTGAAGCACCTCACCATCCTTCATTACCAACATTTTAATGTTCCCCAGCTGCATATTAAAGGACCCAAGAAGTCTATAATGCAGTAACCTGCTTAACATCACTGACACAGAACTTATTAAATTTGCGTGACAATGTAAAACATACTGATTAGTATATAAGTTAATTTTAAAATATCTTAATTTGCTTACTTTTATAAATGCAATTTATTAAATTGCCTCATGGAACAGCTGTTTTCTTCAGAGGCAAATAAAAGAGACACTAAGTTAGGTAATCCTGCTTCACCCAGGAGGAGCACTGGTCTTAGTCAGGGGTCCAGGACGCCCATTACTATTGGGTAAGTCTTTCCGCTTAAGCCAAGTTCAGAGTAAGAGAATATCCCAGAAGCTTGGGAGGCCTTGAGGGTTCTGAGGACCCATAGGCCATGTGACAGACATGGTTACTATTGTCAGGTCAATTCTGGTTAGAAATTGGAGTCTGGAGATAGAACAGATACCACTGAGAAGCAGTTAGAAGGAGGTATCATGGCACTGACAACCCAGCCAAGGCTTGGGTAGAGGTAGACATGTATATTTGCTTTCTCTTGTGTTCACTGGGCAATGAGCCTGGGTGAGCTGTAAAGGGAACGGAGTCTGAAGGTCTGCATGGAACCACAGCTAGTGATGGATGGGGACAGATTCCAGGGTCATGTGTCTTAGGGATACAGCCCTTGGAGGTGGCAATGACCAAATTCAAGGTCTCACACTCTAAAAATCTAAAGTCCAAGCACAGGTGGGAGCTTGGACTAGGCCCAGAGAGCAGGCACAGATAGAGAGCATGCTAGTAGCCTATGTTGAATAGTCAAACCTGACTGGGTAAGACAGAAACTCCATAGTGGCCGACTGAGGGAGGGAGAGGTTAAAGACAGGGAATCTAGGCTCTAAGTTCTCCATGTAACAGCTCTCCCCTTGTAAGATTGGAACTAATCCTAGGATAAGGGGTACAACTGAGCTTTCAGGTGAGATAAGAGTGGGGAGAAGAGCCATCAAGCAAGACAATATAATTTGAGCCCCAAACCAACAAACCATCCATCCAACCAACTAACCAACCAACTATCCAACCAACTGTACTGGCTGGTTTTGTGTCAACTTGACACAAGCTGGAGTTATCACAGAGAAAGGAGTTTCAGTTGAGAAAATGCCTCCATGAGATCCAGCTGTAAGGCATTTTCTCAATTAGTGATCAAGGGGGGAGGGCCCCTTGTGGGTGGTACCATCTGTGGGCTGGCAGTCTTGGGTTCTATAAGAAAGCAGGCTGAGCAAGCCAGGAGAAGCAAGCAAGCCAGTAAGGAACATCCCTCCATGGCCTCTGCATCAGCTCCTGCTCCTTGACCTGCTTGAGTTCCAGTCCTGACTTCCTTTGGTGATGAACAGCAGCATGGAAGTGTAAGCTCAATAAACCCTTTCCTCCCCAACTTGCATCTTGTTCATGATGTTTGTGCAGGAATAGAAACCCTGGCTAAGACACTAACCAACCAACTAACCAACCAACCAACCAACCAACCAACCAACCAACTAATCCAACCAACCAAAAAACCAAAAACACAAAACACAAAACAAAACAAAAAAACCCATGAACCACAAGGAGGAACACAGTTCTGTGAACCCCTGGCTTAAACAAGGGAATAGATAGAAATGAAATAGTATCTGGATGGAAGGGGACCTGGAGAAATCCCAGTGCTCTGTCTTGGATGAAGACTCTTGTTGATCCCTGAAACTAAGTCTCACAAGCCCAGATGAAGTTGCGAATTTAAATCTTGTCAAGTGCGAAACCAGATCCAACAGTCAAACGCTTCCCTCCACCAGCTAAACGAGCCCATTGTAACCTGTGGATTAAAATTTGGTTTAATTTTAGGCCAGAAAAAAATTTACTTGCTATAAATTTAAGCGCTTTAGATATCCAGGACATGAAGACTGGGGCATTATGTCAAAGGGAAGCACACTAGAGGTCATTTAGTGACTTGTGTCACTGCAGAGCTTTCTATCACATAGTTCACAGCAATTCAAAGTCATAACCCATGGAACTAAAAACATTACCCATCAGCCTTTAATCTCTGAAACTGGTCAAGTGTAACAAGTCCAGAGCAAAGTACAGAATTTTCAGTGGCTAAACACAGGCAGTGACTAGACCGGGTCGGCTGTAGTGAGTATGCACACTGCCCCGACTCAGCAGGCACTCAGCCTAGATTCTGTTTTGATTCCTCTTGATCTAGCCTCAGAAGTCCCAGCTAAGTGATGTGGCAGCCCTTGTGCTAGGTCATGAACTATTCTAAATATATTTCCACAGGTGTGCTGCAAATCACCGTCAACCCGATATAAACAATTCCTACAATGAAGTGAGTTATTTACACCAACGCCTTCCCATGTTGTTGTACTGATGAAGAATAATTTCTGGGCTCATTTCTGTTTTGAAAACATTTTCTGGGAAAGCAGGTGTTTGCAGACTAAATAGACATGCATGCCATGGGTAATAGTCTTAGATGCCTGGTCAGTTCTTCATCAAGGACAGATCTTTGGAGGACACTGGGATGCTGGTCATGGGAGAATATATTCTGATAGGAAATGGTGTCTAAGATGAAAACACCATGGAGAACCCAGGTGGTCAGGAGTTCTTCATGGCTGCTTCTTATAAAAAGAATTCTTCTCTCCGATAAGCCCTGCTCCATCCAGCTCCCAAAGTCCAATCAGCATTGAGACTCAAGTTGTTTAAAGTGCCACTATCGCCCCTCTATCAACTCCAATGTATTGAGCTAGCTACATAGCACTTTTTTTCTGTTCCCCCCAAACCCTGAATTTCTCCTACTTCTTACTGGAGGTGTTTCCTTTGCCCCAGATGTCTTTCATCCACCAAGTGCTTCTATCCCCTCTTGTATTGGCTAATTCTTCCCTCCCCTCCAAGACTCATCAGACCACCATGCCCTCTGGAATGGCTTCTCTCAGTCCTCACTCATCTACTGAGAGGTGCTCCCATCCTCATTTGCCTGCTAGGTGCTCCCATCTCACTTCTGCATGCCAGGGGCTAAGAAAAGGAAGTTAGAACGTTATTAGAGATTTGTTTGGAAGGAAGGCAGGGTGCTCAGATGGAAAGATGAGGGGGTGGTAAACCATACAGAGCCACATGGATCCTGGCTTTGTGTGCAGTAAGGGGAGATAACGGATCTTGTTAACCAAGTATTCCCAATGCAAGGAACGTTCATAAGACAAACCCAAATGAGACCATTAATACTGACAGGTACAGGGCAATATCTACAACAACGATGATACAGAATAAATGGGGACCTGGAGAGATGACTGAGTTGATAAAATGTTTGCTAAGCAAATAGGAGGACTGGAAATCAGAGCCTCAGTATCATGTACATTCCGGGTGAGCATGGCAGCCCACCGATAATACCATACTAAGTAGGCAGAGGCAGGGGTCTCTCCAGGACAAGGTGGCTTGCTGAACTAGCAAAATCAGAGAGCTCCAGAATCAGCTGGGTACCCTGCTTCAGTGAATAATAAAATGAAGGCAATAAGACATCCAATGCCAATCTCTCTTTTCCACAACACATTCACTTGGGCATGCAGGAGTATCCACATCCACACACACACATACATACACACCCGACACGCGTATGCATGTGGAAGAAAAGGAAAAGGGGAAGAATAAAGTAGGTAGCCGTGACGTTGAGAAGCAATTTAAGGAGGGCGGAAGTGTTTCCTGTCCATCCTGGGAGACGGGTGTTTTGTTCTTTCCAAAGTTCCACGGTTCATTAGGGAAAAGTTCAATTTACATAAACTTTTCATTTCTTCTTCAGATATCCTCACCTTGAGATGATGAGGTTACTAGGGTTTTGTGCACAAATACCTCAGGGTTTCGAGTGGGGTATGGGTGTCAACGGGCACAGGCGAAACAAACCTCGCTATGCACTGATTCTCGTAGGCCCCGTGACAGGCGCACAGGGTTGATGAGGCTTCTAGTTTGGGGAAATGTGACAATTATTCACGACAGAACTTCAAAACAGCTCATCAGGAACTATGAGCTCTTTTCCAGAGGAGGGCATTAAGTATTAACTGAAAGTGTATACATGCCTTTAAGATGAAATATACATATGCACTGTATACGATACCCTGAGAAGGCACTGGGTACTTAAGATGCTGAATACTGATTTTCTTAAGCTCTTGGCTTCAGCCCAAATTCTGTCTTTCCTTTCCTGGACTGTGGCACTGTGCAGGGAAGATTTATTTGAGGGCAAGATGGCGAGAAGTCTCAAAGGCCCCACGGCTGAGGATGGGGTAGTGTTACATCTCCTGTGATCACTGAAGGCCTCTTATACTCAACAGCCACCAAATCGGAGAGGTCCTACTATGGCCAAGGCCAGGTCCCCTTTCTTATGTTCAGAGATGAAAACCAAGGATAATCAACATGCTTAACTTACAGGGTCGTTAGTAGTGTAAATGTGTTAAGATTTAGTCCAGCCAGTCGTTAGTGTCCGACACCTGTGTTTTACTATCACAGTTAGTGTTTGTGTTGGAGTTAGTGTTATAGGTCAATAGTTACCAGGTAGTTAGAATAGTATTTGGAGGCATATGGATTGATAAAGACACACACTATGATAGGTAGGTAATTTATAGACAGAGAGAAGACATGATTTTCTGACTATAAGAGGGGAAAGGAGCTGGGCAGTGGTGGCGCACGCCTTTAATCCCAGCACTTGGGAGGCAGAGGCAGGCGGATTTCTGAGTTTGAGGCCAGCCTGGTCTACAGAGTGAGTTCCAGGACAGCCAGGGCTACACAGAGAAACCCTGTCTCAAAACACCCCCCCCCCAAAAAAAAAAAAAAAAAAAAGAAGGGAAAGGGTACCGGACCTAGGAATGAGCAGAGAACATATTTGAGGATGGAGTTGTGTCTAATTTAGGCAGGGTGTGTAGGGAGGGCAGGGATGGGAACCAGGACTGGCTGGATGATGGTGGGCCTGGAATGCAGCAGCAAAGTTGAGGCCTGAAGCAGGACGCCTTGTGGAGCCAGGGAGTGACCTGGTCCAGGGAGGGGCGAGATGAAAGCATACCTCAGGAGGATTAGGCTGGCACGGGATACAAAGTGTCTTGGTTTGGGGGCAGGTTCAGACCAAGGGCGGACGAGTCCCAGGGCAGCTGGAAATTTCTAGGCTTCCTCGAGCCCCGGGCTCCAAGCTGCATTGCCAGGCTGGGTGGGAATCCTGCAGTTTTCCAGGGGACCCAACAGTTCGTCTCTGTCTCCTATCACCAGCAGCTTGTTTCCGTGCTGTTATGTAACACTTCCAGGTCTCCTTAGCCCAAGCAAGCTGGAGTTTTCAGAGGTTAAATGCTAGAACCTACCGGGCCTGGGAGGCCTCTCCTGAAGCAAAAAGAGAACTGGTTGTTTTTTTTTTTTTGTTTGTTTGTTTTTTTGTGGGTTTTTTGGGTGTTGTTGTTGTTTTCCTTTTGACCAGGGATCCTTGAAGACAAATGGCCCTAGCTGACCCTGGCTTCTCTTTGGTTCACATCACAATACCCCTCTCCTCTTTGTAGCCCTTCCCCGACCTGTTTAGACATAAACCTTCTCCACTCCCCTCTGCTTCTTCAGGTGGAACCTTGAAGAAAAAAATTTGTTACTAGGCCAAGGAGCAAGATTTGGAAAGACACGATGTGCTGCCAAATCCAGGAAGGCAAGTTAATGAGAAGGTGAGACTCTGTCCACCTAGTTTCTTTCACTGGCAGAATTTTTAGGCAACAAACAGCTCCAGGCAGGTGTCTGTGCCCCACTCCTAGGCTCCCGCAGGAGCTGGGCCTGAACTGCAGGCCCTACTCAGCCATCTCAGTGGCTTAACCTCTGCATCATCTTCTGACCTCCGGGTCCAATTGCACAGCAGTGATTCAGGATCTTCCCTCTCTAAGTCCCACTGAGCTCTAGCCTTCCGGGATGCCCTTCCAAGGGTCAGTGTGTTGGTCTGGTTGAGTCCTGGGTCTAACCAGGGTTACTCGGAGAGGGAAGATAAAGAAAGAGCCTTAGAAGAACCAGATGTCCTAACAACAGAAGGACAAGTACTCACACAGTCATGTGCACACACATGGAAGTATATATATAAGCAACACGCACTCACGAGCACGCACGAGTGCTGGGATCAAAGGCGTGTGCCACCGTGCCCAGCCGCTCTGGATTTTATAGGTCGTCCATGGCTGGGATGTAGTTATGAGTTAACACTGCTGATGAATGCAGAGCGCCTTTGAGAACCGAGCATCAGCGAGGGATCGCTTTGCTACTGAGGGGTTGGACATGGGTTTGCTTAGGACTGAGCCTCCACTGTTCAGAGCGCAGTTGCTTAACAGGATGCTTGTGGTCTTTCACCATGGGTTTCTTGTGGGCGTTACAAGCTGAGATTGGCAGGTGCATTGAGAAGGCGGGCAAGGGGAGGAGCGACGGCACAGTGCTGTTTCCCTATTGGTGCTAAGTTCAGTGCCTGTTTAATAAATGCGTTTTTGAAATGGAAGAGAGGAGGTGTGAAAACACCACACAGCCCCCTAATAGTGGCCGCTTACCAACCAAATCAGGAGTAGCATCTGGTCTCCATTCTGGCAACAGGGTGCTTGGAAGGCCGCTTTCTTGAGGCTCCCTGGTCGTCTTTCCACTTAGGTTCAATGGTTCTTCATAACCTTTGGATCCCTTGACTTTACTTCTGATATCAATGACCCTGGGGCATCCACCTTACATATGAAGGATCCCTGTGAGCATGAGTAGTTGCATTTTAACTGTAAGTACTACCATTATGTAGTCAGCTTGTCTGGCAGGGATGGTTACAATCTAAGGCTGGAATGCTGGGCCCCTGTAATACCATTTTTCATATTGTGGTGACCCTCAACCGTGTTGTTGCTGCTTTATACCCGTAATTGTGCTACTGTTACGAATCACAATGTAAACATGTGTGGTTTTGATAGTCTTGGTGGCCCCTATGAAGGGTTGCTTGAACCTCCAAAGGGGTCACCCCTTCACAGGTTAAGAACCAGTACTCTAAAGAGCCATTTATGACCCCCTCTTTGGCTATCAGGGTTTTGAAAGAATTTCCCTAGGAATCTCTAGCTGGGAGAAGAAATAGCCAAAGCTCCAGGGGCATCCAGAGGAGAATTTTTATCTTCTGTGAAGAATTTTGCAACTTATTAGATGACTTTGTAGAGACTTGGAGCTGAGACGGTAGTGGGTAGAGGCCACACCTTGTCTGAACTATTTATGCATATCTCTTCTTTTTCATGTAACTTCACATTCAGAATTTGAAATGGGACTTGGATGTAGTGGTCACTCTATTTCCTTTGTCTCTCTTTCCATTGTGGCCACTTGGAATAAATCTCCATTTTTCTGCCTCTCACTATTAATTTGGCTTGTTCAGCATAGGTGGCCAAACCTGGCTAGTTGGGGGGGGGGGGCACAGGTTGAAACCCTAATCTGGTAACAATAACATATACCCTGAGTCTGGACCTGCATAGCCATGCTCACTAATGAAGAACGAGCAGCACACCCCATCTCTCCTAAGGGGCTGAATCTCACCCCTGCTAAATAAGCAATAATTGATCAAACAAGGACTAACTGCGTGCTTTTTATGCTCCTCAGTATTTGGGGGCAGCCTGCTCGTTTTCACTACTTCAGATTCTCATTCTGACTTGAGCTTAGAGTTGTGTTTACGCCAGACTCACGTGGTTTCTCTTAATTATTTTGGTGTGCTTCTCCCTCCGGAGCCGAAGACATAGCCGATCCTTACTGCTTGTGGGGTAAGCAAAGAAGTCACATTACTGGATCAGTACAAAAACGGATTCTGTTTTACTGTTGTCCGGTGAATTTGAAGCCATGGATATTTTTCCTTTTAAATGTACAGTTCATGTTTAGAGAAGGGAACTGAACACTGAATCAATTGCTGGGATACTTACTGTCAAGGTAGCAGAAATTCACATTTAGGCATAGTACTTCTGAATTTCTTTCTTTGGTGAAGAAATGGGGCTTTATACTTATTCTCATCTCTACTGTGAAAACTAGGACCGAGCTGGCCAGGCCCTGTGCTTGGTGTCTAAAATGTATTGATGGGGACTGGAGAGATTGCTCAGTAGTACAGTGTTTGTTCTGTGAGGATGAGGTCTTCTGTTTAGACCCCCAGAACAACATTTACAAATATCTAGAGGTGGCAGTGCCTGTCTGTAACCCCAGCAGGGGTAGGAAAAAAACAAGTGGATCCTTGAGGCTGTCTGATTAGCCGGTTCAAGGAATCACTGAGATCTATCATGAGTGAGAGAACTTACCTCAGGAAGTAAAGGGAGAGGGCTGGAGCAATAGCTTCGTGGTTAAAAGCACGGGCTGGTTCCATCCCTAGCAGCAATCCACATGGTGGTTCACAACCCTCTGTAACCCTAGTCCCAAGGGATGTGATATGCTCTTCCGGCCTCCAAGGGCCTCCCAGTTTACAAAGCAAATTCCAAGGCTACATAGTGAGAAGTCTCTAAAGAGCGTGTAAATAAAACAAAGCAGAAGCAAAGGCAAGGAGGGCACCGCATGGTGACCTTTGTCCTCCACATACATGTACACACTCTCACTCACATGTGCACACATGTACCCATGACCATACAGAATACAGCACACACAAAGTCTAAGAATCTAGGGCCAGTGAGGTGGCTCCGTGGGTAAGGGCACTTTCTGCTAAGCTTTATGACCTGAGATTGAGCCTTGGAAAAAAGAAATCTGCCTCTCACAGATTTTCCTCTGATCTCCACATGCATGCAAGGTGTGTGTGTGTGTGTGTGTGTGTGTGTGTGTGTGTGTGTGTGTGTGTGTGTGTGCATGAGACGAGGGGGGTCTTTCCGTCCATTGTCAGCACTGTCTTCAAATCTGTCATATCAGGCACTTAGAGCTCACCCCTTTCATATACTTCCTTAGAAATCCTTCTGTTCAATGTCATTTTTCTCATTTGGACTGGTTAAACAATTCCCTGGACTGTTCTCTAGAAAGACAGATGTGTGAATAATTAACTCAGCCTCATTAATCAGTTGCTACTCCAGGTTCTAAGCTTCAAAGCTGAGCTACTTGCCCTTGGAGCATAACATTTGTTTATAGATGGCATATGCATTCATGTATGCTAAAGGAAATGACCTGATTTATAGAACTGAGAATCAGTAAAGTATATGAAATGTAGTAAGAAAAAAATTAAGAAGATAAAGATGGTTTTTAGCAAATTCAAAGAGTTTAACGTCTTATTGTAGATAGTGTTTTCAATGTTTTCATTTATTATTATTGTGTTTGTGTGATTGTATGTGTATGCATGTGTGTGTCCATGTGCATGTTTTACAGGGCAAGCTTTCAGAGTTCACGTTCCACTGTGTGCTCAGAGGCTCAAATTCAGGTAGTCAGGTGTGCACAGCAAGCATCTCTATACACTGAGGGATCTTGCAAGCCCAAATGTCATCCTATCAATACTATTAAAAGTCATTGTCTTCAAGGGCAAAGGTGATGTCATAAAAAGCTTGTGCTTAAGTCAGCCAGACAGAGAGCAGGCTGCAGAGTTCCGTCCAGCTGACGCAGTGCTCAGTGCACTTAGCCTGGAACTATGGGAGGCTCACAGATTACTAATACACAGACAGTTCCCTGAACTCTGTAGCCAAGGAGACGGGTGCACACAGCTAAACAGACCACAAGCCAGCGAAGCAGATGCTGTGACAGTCACTTAAAGGACATGCTGTGGGTGAGACTAGGGAACTGGGAGTAGGTGCCGATACAGCAAGATTCCTGTGCTTACCAAATGGTCCATCCTCACTGTGGGATTGCAGAGGCAAGCAGGACACTGTGGTGGTGGTCTTTGATTTGGTCATGGAGGATGAAGAGACTTCAATAGCAAGACAAATTAGGGGTGAAGATGGAGGCAGTGGAGGGAAAGGAGAAAGTGAGGAGTCTAACTGGAGCTGAACAGATAACCAGAGGACATAGTGTTGGATATTTTCATTAAGATTAGTCAACAGTTCAGTCTTCTCCACACACACATCCGCCACTCTTTTTTTGAGGCACAGTCTCATGTGTTCCAGGCTAGCCTCAAACTCACCACGTAGTTAGTTGAGGATGACCTTGAACTTTTGATTCTCCTGCCTGTACTTCCCCAGTGCTGGGATGACAAGTGTGCGCTGCCATGGCTCCGGTGTGAGCCGCCATGCCTGGCTTGTGCTGCTACTAGAGATGGAACCCACGGCTTTTGGTGTGCTGGGCGAGCACAGCCTGGGCCATGTTCCCAGCCCTGGTCCACTCTTGCCTCCTTCCGCCACGATTAGTCTAGTCTTGGTCCACACAACTTGCTCAGAGGGAGTGGTCACCGATGACGTCTCCATTATTTACCTTGATGGACACTCCTTAGTCTCTCATTCCTTGGCCTCTTGCCACTGTCACTTGTCACACTGACATTCTGGTCCATTGCCACCTTCATCTGTAACATCCTGTCCCCTGCTGTTTTCTCTTTTATCTATGTTCAGTTGCCTTTTCTCTGTCAGTTCTTTCTCGTCTTTAATCTTTATGACCATGTCTCCTGCCATCTTAAGGACATGCCCTCTCCCACACCAGGCCTGACTGATTCATATCTAACTTTCGGGTCTCATCTTAATTATTACTCCCCTTAGGAAGAGTTTCCCCAAACTTTGCCTCTGCCCAGTCATGAGCCTAGAGATAAATACATGCCCACGTACCCAGCTGTCTTCCTAGATTAGCACATACCATTCTTTATTCTTTTGTTTGCATAATCCAACTAAAAACGTAGAAGCCAGATTTACCATAATATTCCCAGCACTTAGCATAGGGTCAGGATAATCAATATCAAGTACTTAATAAATAGTCAGTGAATAAATACATTATTCAGGCAACATCAAGAAAGCTGGGTTGGATAAACAGGATTATATAGGAAAAAAACAAAAGAGGAAGTAGGCTGGATGAAGAATCTTAGCTTTCCACTTAAAACAGTTTAGGCTACTCTACAGATAAAATTGCTATTTAAAGTTGTGGTCCAGTCTTCCTGTAGTAATACGCTTTGTTAGCTGGTGGAGTGTAACCTGTGGAACAGTTTAGTTAAGGGCTGACAGGGTGGAACACACAACTGTAAGAACAGTAAGACAGATGGATTGAACAGGGGTTGTGCCCAAGGGAATGCTGGGAGTTGGTGGAGAGGCCAGGCCCCAAAGTAACTCAGCATCCTCTTCTACACTGTTATCACTCACTGGGAGAAAGGGTGCCTAAGGAAAGCCAGACTTAGAAGGAAGAGAGGCGGAGAACTCGTTTCCTGATGCGGTTTGAGCCGGCAGGATATTAGTCTGTAGCTCAGGGGCTCTTTGAGCGGGAGGTATGGATTTGAGAGACATTTGGGAAGAGCTAGTGGATGAAGATGTGAAGATTGTCAGAGAGAGTAGACAAAGCCAACTAAGTGGAGAGCTAGCTATGTGTATGAACTCACACAACAACAACAACAACAATCCTCAAAGGACAAAGGAAACAATATTTTTAAATTAAATTGAAGAAATGACCATGTTTAAATACTATGCTTAACATTTTCAGAATGTGAAAGGTGACTTGGAAGTTGACACAGAGCAGGGATAAAGAGAGAGAGAATGCTACAGTTGGGTTTAGTGGGTAGAAGGTAACACAGAGATGATCAAAAATCATCTCTGAGTGGGGGAGGGGAGGTGATATCTTTCTTCTCCAGACACAGATGAGCAGAAATAAGGACTCAGACATGCTTTGTGGTAGGGTTAGAGGCTTGGTGAGATAGAAAGTTAGGTTTCCGCGTGTCCAGGGAGTGGGAAGAAGAACGTGTTCAGGGCAAAGATCCAACGTGTAAAAATTTATGGCCAACAGAATGAGGGCTCTTAGCTACAGAGGAACACTTAATCAGTCTGTAAATTTTCACTGTAATAGTCACGGCAGACTAACCTGACGTGACAGCTGACATCATCGGGACATTTGAGGATGGTTCCAGGCAGAGATGATTGTGCTTCCTCGATATAATTATTAACTAGTAACTGTTTCAGCTCGTTCCTGTTGAGAAGCCCGCCCCACCCCCACCTTACTACCTGCACGGAGACTTCTATGATAAAAAGTATGCTCATTCCAAATAACATTGTCCAAATCATTAGTCGTTACTCTTTGTTTTCGTATGCTATGAGTTAGTGAGGAACTATTAAAATACAAAAAGTCTGGAATGGACCCTGGCAACTGACAACTTGATCCCAATCTGTGTCTGCCATTTTCTAGCTATTAGCATTGGGCGACTTACTTAACCTCTCTTAGGCCAAAGCACATTGTTGGATGTTTCAATCCAGTCTGACTTTTTTTTTCTTTTCTCGGGCTTCTCAATGTGTCACTTACTACTTGAACTTTTTTCATTAAAAAAAAAAAAAAAATCAAAAAACCTCCGGAACATTTGCTATGTTTTAGCTACTGAAGTAACGCGATGTTTAAGACCCAGGTTCCTCTCATGAGTCCCAAGCTTGCTTTAGAAGGCAGTGACAGAAGGGTAAATTGACCCATCAGTCTAGATGAACTTCGGAAAGCAACCGTGTCCATGGGAAGCCCTCCTTAGACACTGTGACCCTTGAGTTTAGCCTCAGAGAATGAATCCAAGTCTACTGTAGGCAAAGAGGGTTGTGCTTTGACAGAAAGGACAGGCAAGGGACAAGAAGGCACTGAGTTCAGGGGCACAGTGCATTCTAAGTGTCAGTTGCCAGTGGCTGAGCCTAGAGGAGGGAAAGAGATTAGAGAGGCAAGTTCAAAGCCCAGACTACGCATACCATATAAGGTTAAGTGCGTTGATCCTAGAGCTATGTTAACAGTATTTAAATTTTCTGTTACCTATGAGTGAGTGGCTGTTCTTGGGCAAGGGACATAACTCGATATGTTTTAGCTCCTCCAGCTGTAAAGTGGAATTGAAAATGGTATGGCATATTTACCTCACATAGAAGTATTCAAAACAATGTCTAAGACACGGTCACGGTTCTGGAAGCCTCTGGAAGGACTCAAGCAGGTAGAGATAGGTTCAGATTTGAGTCTTGGGCAGACGCATGTAAAACGTGGATTGGAAAGCCATGGAAACGGGAGTGGAAAGATGACAGAAAGCAAAGACAGTCAGTACTCAGGAGAGGGAACGGAGATGCAGGTGTAGGAGGCGGTGGATGTCAGTCTTGACAGCCTATCAGGTGAAGATAGGATGAGCCTTAATTAGTACCCAGGGTTCTAGTTCAAACACATAGCCTTCTGTTTGTACGCTAACTACACACACACACACACACACACACGCACAGACACACACACAAGTGCACAGACAAGCACAGATGAGCACACGTGCACACGCACGCACATTCGAACACACGCACATATGTGTGCACACGCATGCCACACACACACACACACACACACACAGAAAGGGGGGGGGCCTTGGGGTCAGGGACAGGTGGGCCTAGGTACAAAATCCTAACTTTTATTGATTTTTGATATTTTCCTCTCCTCAAAAAGAAGTCGACAAACTTAGCCTGCCAGAGTTGTGAGAACTGAATGGAGACCGAGGAGGATACATGTCCTGCATGGTGCTCGGCTCTCATAATGTAGATACTCTAAGAAATGGGGTAACGGGCTGGATTGGGGCCTGAGAGCACTGAATTCCGTGGAAGACCCCTGTTGACAAACTATCTCCCCAAACCGGACAAAAGTATCACAAACTGTGTTTCTCCCAGCGCTCACAGGGGCTACACCTAGAACGCAGATGCTTCCCAGATGTTCTTATCTTTACTGCCCTATTTCTAGGAACCCAGGACTCTCACTTTGAGCTCCAGAGCGTTTAAGAAGTGCCTGTAAGACAGAGCCAGATAGAGGTGGGACGTTCAAGGACTGCTACTCCGAAGAGAGGGACAGGTGCCCAGAAGACTAATGGCTCAATAGACAGAAAACGCGTCTCTATCTGCAGATAAGCCAGGTGACACATTAGCCTCCTCCGCAGCTGTCCCCTCTCCTGCTGAGGCCTGTTGAGCAGTCGGGTCTTGATTGACATTCTAAATCTCACTGTGAAATGTTCAGTGGCTGCTCCCTGCTTAGCGGCTGAGGCTGGGAAGGCAAATGTAGGCCTTACTTGAATGGGTTGCCTGCTGCTGTTTAGAAAGGTTCCAGGCTGTAACCGAGCCTTCCTAAGTGAAGAAACTCACTTCACAAGCCGCCAGTCCGGGTCCTGCAACAAGCCTGTTAACTTGAGCTTGCCGTGACATACACCGAGTCCATTTCCAGTTTGCGCTCCAGAGCAAGTCCTTGACTACACAAAGGGTGAGACAGTTGGGGAATTTGTGGACTGTCCAGTTCATCAGATAAAACCTGAGAGAGTCAGAAAGGCGACTTCTTGGAAGAGGTCATAGTTTTACTGCAAACAGCTGAAGCGCTTGCAGCTAATCTGCACTTTCCTTCCACACCCCTGCCCCCGCCCCGCCCCCACCCCTGCCCCCGCCCCGCCCCCACCCCCGCCCCCACCCCCGCGGAAGTTTGCCTTTGGTAAACTACTTCTCTCCCTTGTCTCTGAAACACAAAGGGATTCTTCATCTGAATTCTAGGGAAGAAAAGATCTTACTCCTTCTAGCACGAATAAACTGGATTATTAACAGGGAACGAATTGATCGATTTTTTCCCCCCTTCTTCAACTCAACATACACATTATGTAGCCAAAACAAGCCTGATTAACAACGCTCAATTATAAAGTAGATTCAAACTGGGGCCCAGCTACTAGACCTCCACAATGCACTCTGTCATCCACTTCTTACATGTCATCACATTTAATTATATTAATCTTTGCCACAATTAATGGAGGGGGTTATTGCGAATCTTGGTCTAGCAACTGAGTTCAAGGTCACTTAGCTAATATGTAACTCTAAATGTTACCAGTTTCTAAGCCAAGGAGATGTCCTTTTCTCAGACCGATGTCCTTCTGCTAGCCTTCTAAAATATTAATTCTCTGCCTTTTGTTCTGTGGCTACCTCAGTGCCCTACCCCCACTGCTACTTCTGCCCCCCCCCCCCCATTATCCTGATCACATTTACATCCCGTCTGGTCCTGCATGCTTACCTCAGCTAGAAATTATATGCAGGCCTTTTAAAGAGTTTTTTCATAGTATTGCCTTTTTGCATATATATATGCATGCAAATATATTTAAAGGATTTGTTTTGTTTTTGTTTTTTCAAGCCAGAGTTTCTCTGTATAATAGCTTTGGCTGTCCTGGAACTCACTATAGATCAATCTGGCCTTGAACTCATAGATATCCTCCTGCCTTGGCCTGTCCTGCTGAGTCCTGGGATTAGAGCATGCACCAGCATACTCAGCTGCTTTTATATTTTTATTAATTAAAAAAAAATTGTGTGTTGTGTGTGTTGTTGTGTTTTATAAAATAGCTGTGGCATAATGCATTGGGGGGGCATCTCAGCAGGCCCATGCCAAGGCACCCTCCTTGAGGAATCAGCCATATCAGAGCTTATTATAAAGGGGGTAGAGGCAGAGAAAGTAGGGGACAGAGAAGGACAGAAAGAGAGAGAAGAGAGAAAGAGAGGAAGAGGCCAGCTGGGAACGTGTTGGGGAGAGATAGAGAGAGGGAGGAAGGGAAGGAGAAAGAGAGACAGAGAGATAGAGACAAAGAGACAGAATCAGAGAGAGTTATACACCAGGTTGTCTCACACCTGGCAAGCCGTTGCTAGGTAGCTGTTGGGTGGAGCTTAGAGGAACTGCCAACAGTGTGTGTACATGTGAGTTTGTGTATGTGAGCTTATGTGCAAGCATGCAGAGGCCAAAGATATCATTGTATATGTTCTTTTATCTTCCTCTCTTAAGACAGGGTCTCTCAGTGAGCTTGAAGCTAGTCATTTCATCCAGGCTGGCTGGCCAGCAAACGTTTGGGATCTGCCTGTCTCTGTCCTACAAAGATCTGGTTACAGTCATTGGTGGTAATGCCTGGCAATGCCTGGCTTTTTATGGGGATTCGAACTCAGGTGCCCCTGCTTGAATAGAAAGCGCTCTTACCCACTGAGCCATCGCCTCAGATTCATCTTATTGTTTTAGTGTCGCTGTACTGTGTGTGCAAACATATGCACATATATAATAGGGGAAGAAAAGATTGTTTTAGCATCTAACAATCCAGGCACAGTGGGGTGGGGTGGTAGTGTAAGCAAAATCACGCAGATCTGACATGTACTTATTCTTGTATTCTTATCTCAGTTTTGGGAGAGGAAACGTCACGAGAAAGAGCAGTAGCTTGCTTCACAGTCACAAAGCCTGGGAACGCCTAGCTGGGTGTGGTGACACATGCCTGTGCTCTACCATCCAGGAGGCCGAAGCAGAAGTCTCCTAAGATGGACACTAGCTCGAGATTTGTAGTAAATTTCAGGGTAAGCTTGGGAGTAGTGATTTCTTGTTTCAAAAAACTCATGTCAGGGGGCTAGAGCTGTGGTCTTGCTGTAAACTGCCTTTATTATGTTGATATATGTTCCTTGGATCCCTAATCACTCCAGGACTTTTATCATGAAGGACTGTTGGATTTTGTCAAAGGTCTTTTCTGCATCTAATGAGATGACATGTGGTTTTGTCTTTTAGTTTGTTAATATGGTGCGTTACATTTACTGATTTTCATATGTTGAACTATCCCTGCATCTCTGAGATGAAGCCTACTTGATCACAGTGAATTATCTTTTCCATGTGTTCTTGGGTTCATTTGCAAGTATTTTATTGAGAACGTTTGCATCTATGTTCTGTATGAATCTAAGGAAACTGGTCTGTAGTTTTCTTTCCTTGTTTAGTCTTTATATGGTTTGGGTATCATGGTAACTGTAGCCTCAAAAAACGAGTTGGGCAGTGTTCCTTCTGTTTCTATTTTGTAGAATAATTTGAAGAGTATTGACATTAACTCTTCTTTGAGAGTCTGGTAGAATTCTGCACTAAAACCATGTGGCCCTGGGGATTTTTTTTTTTTTTTTTTTGGTTGGGAGACTTTTAATGACTGCTTCTATTTCACTAGAGGCTATAGGTCTCTTTAAATTGTTTATCTGATCTTGAGTTAACATTGATAAATGGTGTGTATAGAGAAATCTATGCAAGCTGGAGAGATGGCTCAACAGTTAAGAGAGTTTGCTGTTCCTCTGTAGGACCTGAGTTTGGTTCTTAGAACCCAGATTGGGTAGCTGACAGCTGTCTGCAACTGCAGTTCCAGGAGATATAATACTCTATTCTAGCCTCCTTGGACACTGTACACAACAGACAGACAGACAGACAGACACACATACATATGAAAAAAGATTAATACAAATTAAATGGTAGATAACGGTATGTGCACTTCAGAGTTTGAGGTAAGTGATGGTTAGTTTACTTGATGCAACACAGAGTCACCTGGAAAGCGAGTCTCAGGATCACCTAGGTTAGGCTGGTTTATGGGCAAGGCTGTGAGGGATTGTATTAGTTGGGTTAGTTGAGGTAAGAAGACCTATCCTGATTATGGGTGGTACCCCTCAAGGTCTCAGCCCTGGGCTGACTGAAAAGGAGAGAGTGAGCTGAGTTCTGGCATTTGTGCATTAATTCTTGGCTCTCTGCTCTTGACTGTGGATATGATGTGACTAGCTATGTCAAGTTCCTGCTGCCTTGACTATCCAAGAGTGATGGCCCTAACCTGGAACTGCGAGCCATACAAATCCTCTTTTTTTTAAGTTGATTTTTTTTGGGGGGTGGGGTGGTAAGGGGTGAGACAGAATTTCTTTGTGTCCCGACTTTCCTAGAACTCATTCTGTAGACCAGGTTGGCCTTGAATTCGGAGATCTGCCTGCTTCTGCCTCCTAAGTGCTGCTTAGCTCTCAAATGGCTTTTTATCATAGCAACAGGAAACAGAACGGAGCAACACTGAAAAGAATCCAGTGTCATGCGTGGAAATGAGCAGATGCTTAGGCGTGCACTAAAGCGAGCACAGTAGAAGCGCCGATAGCAGAAATTAAGACGTACACTCTATGCTTCTTCAGTGTTGTTGGAGGTTTGAATAGCTTTATAATAATATGTTGGGAGGAAAACAGAAATATGGATACCTTTGCGACAGGCAGCTACTCAAGACAGGAAGGCTCAGGCATATTGGCTCCTGGGTTCACAGTGCTCAACATCTGTATTTTATACAGGTACAGGCAAAGAAGACGAGGTGTTGCAAAAACACAGCTCTCGGGGCTGGAGAGATGGCTCAGGGGTTAAGAGCACCGACTGCTCTTCCAGAGGTCCTGAGTTCAATCCTCAGCAACCACATGGTGACTCACTTTCATCTGTAATAGGAGCTGATGCCCTCTCCTGGTGTGTCTGAAGACAGCTACAGTGTACTTACATAAAAAAAGAAGTAAATAAATCCTTGGGCCAGAGCGAGACGGGCCAGGGAGAGAGAGGAAGAAACAAAACAAACAAACAAAAAACCAACATAGCTCTCACCTCAAAGCAGGTAACAATTAATTTATTCTGAAGCCAAGTATGAGTCCCCACGGCCTAGTAACACAGATTTAGGTTACCTGGCATTCTGTGTTCCAATGTGCTAAGATTTGATAAAGTTTTTATGGAAGCAGAAGAAATTTATTATAAATCAAGGTACTTTTCAAATGCATTGGTGGAGGCATCGGGCCGGTGGATCATAGCAAAGCAGGCTCGAGGCTCAGATGCTATCTGACAGTATTCATAGCCCATCAGTTACTAAGAGTTTGCACATTCCAGGGAATTTACCTAATGGCACACAGAAGGGCAATACATGGCTATTTAGGATCCTAAAGATGCCGCAAGATAATTTGGCTCTGGACTTGCAACATCCTAACCCCTCTACATCATTGACATTTTAATCAGTTCCATCATCCTTTTCAGGGCTCAGGGGAAGGCAAGATTCTCAGAAACTTTCCTTCACAGAGATCTAAGGTGGAAAAATAGCAACAAAAAAGATGTGTGGAGATATTTACAAAGAACTCAAGAAGTTAGACTCCAGAAAACCAAATAACCCTATCAAAAAATGGGGAGCAGAGCTAAGCAGAGAATTCTCAACTGAGGAAATTCGCAGGGCTGAGAAACACCTAAAGAAATGCTCAACTTCCCTAGT
>CM052709.1:25418934-25464413 GCA_028551405.1 Uromys caudimaculatus
AAATCTGAGTCTTGCTTTTCTGGTGTGTTGGGGTAACCAGGGCTTGCTGTGGTGGGAGAGCTGGGTTCTGATGATGCAGAGTACTCTTGATTTCTGTTCTTTATGTTCTTGCCCTTGCCTTTTGCCATCTTGTTGACTCTGTTGTTAGCTGACCTTACTCTGTCTGGTTGTGGTTTGACCCTCCTGCAGGTCTCTGTGTCAGTACTCCTTGAAGACCAGCTCTCTCTGAGAGGTGTTTGGGTTTGGAGAGCTGTGGCACCGGGTCTGATCTCGGTCCCTGTGTCTCGTGGGCTCAGAGTAGTTCCTGGTGAGCTGATGGGGCGTGTCTTTGGCCCTCTCCTGGCTTTTCCGAGCTCCTGAGAGGGATCTTTGTCCCGGCGCTAATTTGCTATGGAGCCCTGTGGCCCAAGCTGAGGTTCCCAGCCGCTGCCGGAAGTTGCTGTCCGTCAGTCTTTGTGGCCCGCGGAAACCGGGCGGAATCAGTGAGCTCTGGGGCTCGTTTTGCCCCCACTCGGGGCTTTTCTGCGTTCCTGGGAGAGAAAATTTTCTCCCGGAGCTGCTTGACTATGGAATCCTAGTGTCCCAGGCAAAAGTTTCCTGCCTCAGCCGCCTGCTGTTGGGATCCAGGGGGGTTTCTAAGCCCGCCTACCTCGGTCCCTGTGTCTTGCAGGTTCGGGGCAGTTCCTGGTGAGCTGTGGGGCCGTTGTTATTTTTTTAATACTAAGAGTATATATATATTGAACTCGAGAGTAACAGCATAGAATACATTCCACAGAGTAGAAGTAGATTCAAGCATGTGTCTCAAGAACACTGCCTTGAGTCCATGGGTTTTCATTTAAAATGGAAAGAGTTCATGCAAAGGGCAGACCTATCTTCTGGTGATTTGAGGGAACAGTTTCCTAGGTTGGCTAGAAGAGGTTCTATAACCTCACGATGATCCATCAGAGTCCATGTGTTGGCCTTTCTTGGTTGTAGGGCTCTGGAGTTAAATTACTGCGACTCACAGTCCCTCTTTTCTGGCCTTTTTCCTGCATTATTTCTCCTTCAGATAATTGATCTCCACAAATTTGTATGGGAGTTGACGAGCAGAAGATACCATCTTTGATAACGACTTCCAGGTGGTGGGGTTCCATCGTCCCTGTGACCCGGAAGGCTATACTATGTTAGGTTCATAACTATTTTGAGTTCTCACATGTGTCTTCTGTGAAAGGGATAAGTGTTTCATCACATTGTTCACATGCAGAAGGTTTGGTGCTGGTGTAAATCCTTTCACGCCTTTGAAGGTAACAGGGATAAAGGAATTAGATATTGTTGACATTTATAGGGTTTTTCCACAGCACGAACAGACTGATGTCTCTTAAAGGAACTCTGCCGGCTGAAGGATCTGCCACACCGTACGCACTGGTACGGTTTCTCCCCAGTATGTCTTCTTACATGTAATAGAAGGTAAGAGTGATGTCGAAAGGCTTTACCACATTCTTTACATTCATAGGGTTTCTCTCCCGTATGAGTTGTTTCATGTAATCATATGGAAGAATGATATCTAAGAGTTTTACCACATAGTTTACACTCATAGGGTTTTTCACCAGTGTGAATTCTTTCGTGCATTTGAAGTAAAGAGAGATAAATGAAGGACTTCCCACCCTCTTTACAATTATACAATGTCTCTTCATG
Organism: Uromys caudimaculatus; assembly: GCA_028551405.1. Taxonomy (NCBI): domain Eukaryota; kingdom Metazoa; phylum Chordata; class Mammalia; order Rodentia; family Muridae; genus Uromys; species Uromys caudimaculatus. The sequence goes on from CM052709.1 coordinate 25,420,609, forward strand.
CATCATCTTATGTCTATGATGGGAACTCTTGAGACTTAAAAATGATATTACATTGTTTACATTTATAGTGGGTTTCTCCAGTATGAACTTTTTCATATAATCCTAAGTGAGTCTACTAAAAACTGTACCACAGTGATCACATTCATAAAGTTTTTCTCCAGTCTGAATTCCTTCATGTGATTGAAGGGCATTGAGACATCTGAAGGCCTTACTACACTGTTGACATTTATGCGGTCTTTCTTCAATATGAATTTTCTGATGTCTTTGAAGAGAATTGTAAGAACTCAGAGTTTTACCACACTGGTTACATTCATAACTTTTTTGTACAGGTTGTTTTCCTATGCACTCTTTGTACTCATAGTTGTGATGTTCACTGTAAGTTAGGTGATAAAGTCTGTAGGATTTTAAACATACCTCACACTCAGAAGGTCCATTCATAGTGTGAGTTCCCATGCAGCCTTCAACACTTGTGAGAAAATCGGAGTCATGTGGCTTCTGTTCATACTGTGTGTGTTCAGAGTAAGAGATGATGCTCCTTAGATTTATTTCAAACTCTTCATAATGGTCTTCAATTTTCTGGTTTTCCCATTCAAATCCTGTATCAATTAAGTTCTTGAAGGTCTCCAGCATCACATCCCCATAGAGAGTCTTCTGAGAAGTGTCTAACAAATCCCATTCATCCTGAGTGACGTGCACTACCAGATCCTCAAAGCTCACCAAACCCTCATTAGGTCTGGAGAGTCCAACAATGGCCATCTTCATGATAGAAAGGCTCCATCCACGAAGGCTGGAAGCCACAGGAGCTTCAATCTGGCACTAAGGGCTCGGAAGACACAGGGACAGCTTCTTCAGTGGTCTTCAGTCCATACTGGAAGGCTCAAGAAGCTGACTCCATTGTCAGGGAAGGATGGCAGCAGCAGTGGCAATGAGACAGATTACTCACTAGCAAGATGTGAAGGCAAGCAGGGAAAACACTGTCCTTCTTTGGACTTCTCAAAGTGCCACCTACTCTAAGATAATGACAGGGTCTTCTCACCTCAGTTAATCCTCCCTGAAATTTCCTGGCAGACTTGAAAGGCAGAGGCAGGCAAATTGCTGTGAGTTCCAGGCCACACTGGTCTACAAAGTTCCAGAGTTCCAGGTCAGACAGATCACACAGTGAGAATTTGTCATGGCGCGGCTCGGAGCTCATCCACGCTCCCCTTACAGCTCCAAGCAGTGGCTCCCACAACGGCCTTCCTCAGCCTTGGTTAAGAACCTTTAGGTAGCATGGTGGCCCGCTGTTGTTATTTTTAAGACAGGTTTTTTCTTTTATAGCCCTGACTGTCCTGGATCTGTAGACAAGGCTGACCTCAAACTCAAAGATCTATCTGCCTCTGACTCTCAAGTGCTGGGATTAAAGGCTTCCACCACCACTGCCTGGCTATAAATTTTAAAAATATATTTTCTATTAATTCTTCACAAATTTCCTACATGCATGTGTACAATGTATTTTGGCCATCTTCACCCCTACTCCTCTTCCCAACCCCTTCCAGATCCTCTGCCGCCATATTTCCATCACTTATCAATTTTGCATACTATTTAATTCATACATATACATATACATATACATATACATATACATATACATATACATATACATATACATATACATATACATATACATATACATATACATATACATATACATATACATATACATGCCTTGCTAGAGGCCACACTCTTAAGCAAAATGACTTATCCCTGATCCGGAAGTCCCTCAACAGTTAACTGCTCTCAGCTAGGGCTAGAGACTGGGGAGCCCCTTACCCCTCTAAGCAGGAAGGCTGGCTTGTTCTGGGGCAGGCAACCACAGACCCTGTGGGCTCACGAGTCAGTGCTGGGGGAGGGGTGTGATATGTACTGTCCCTTTCCTGTCTGAGGACTTCACAAATGTATGTTCTCTGCACTTGGCCACGAGTTTGTGAGATTTTACCTTTCAAAAACACTTATAAAATCTTAAATCCTTATTTTTAAGTTCGTGCTTTCTTTGTTGTTGTTAAACACATGCATTGTATGTACAGATGTAGGATAGCTTTGAAAACCTAGAGATGAATTTGCAGCACTGTGTCAACAAAGCTGACCTTTCAGGGAGAATTGGGAATGCTTTTAAAAAAATTTTTAAATTCTTTTTATTAAACTATTCCAATAACAAAGGTGTACTGGCTGGTTTTGTGTCAACTTGACACAAGCTGGAGTTATCACAGAGAAAGGAGTTTCAGTTGAGAAAATGCCTCCATGAGATCCAGCTGTAAGGCATTTTCTCAATTAGTGATCAAGGAGGAGGGCCCCTTGTGGGTGGTACCATGTGTGGGCTGGTAGTCTTGGGCTCTATAAGAAAGCCAGCTGAGCAAGCCAAGAGAAGCAAGCAAGCCAGTAAGTTACATCCCTCCATGGCTTCTGCATCAGCTCCTGCTTCTGACCTGCTTGAGTTCCAGTCCTGACTTCCTTTGGTGATGAACAGCAATTGGAAGTGTAAGCCGAATAAACCCTTTCCTCCCCAACTTGCTTCTTGGTCATGAGGTTTGTGCAGGAATAGAAACCCTGACTAAGACAAAAGGCAAGTATCATGTAAAATAAAATTGTGCTTTTTTTTTTTTTTTAAGTTTCCGGCTTTCTTGTCTCCTGCTCTTCCCTTCAGTTTGTCAGCTCTGTGCTACAGGACACCAGAAGCAGACATAATCATTAAATACCCGACTAACAGCATCTTTTTGAGTGTTGACTGTGGCCAAGGCCCCGGTTCTAAGCACTTGATGTACAGATAAGCCAAATGAACAACAATGCCCTTCACAAGCTTAAATGTGGGGGCTGGAGAAATGGCTCAGTGGTTACAAGCACTGGCTGCTCTTGCAGAGGACCCAGGTTTGATTCCCAGCACCCACATGGCAGCTTATAACCATCTATAGCTCCAGTCCTGGGAGGTCTGACACCCTCATCTGGCCTCTGGGCATCAGGCACACGTGTGGTATATATATATGCAAGCAAAACATATGCACATATAATGGCATTTTTTAAAGCTTAAATTTGAAGCTAGGCCTAGTAGTCTTGGGATTCCAGGGTCTGAAGCAGGAGGATGATGAGATTGAGTTCAGCGTGGGCTATGGAATAAGATCCTCTTTTGATTAAAACAAAACCATGCATTTAGTGATGTGAACAGCACAATCACAAGAGAAGGAGAGCAGACCCAAATTTCTAGAGGAGCTACTCTCTCTTAACAGCACTCAGTCCCTCTTCTGAGACTCCCTGCAGACTGCCTTCCAGCGTCCATTTTCATAGAGGCTGCATAGCTGGCAAAATCCACCGTCTGCTCAGAGGTAACCTGCTGTGTCAATATTGATAATTTGCACTTCATGGTGAGTCACTTCCAGAGAGCAGATTATCTACCATGGAAGGGGAAAGGGCTGGGAAGGAAAGTCAGCTGAAGAAGACACAGGCAGAGGCTTCAGCTTTCAACAGCTTCCTGTCTCCACAAAGCAAAGAGCAGGAATGTAGGCTAGGGTGGGCTGGAGCCCAGAACAGTTGCGACTCTCACCTCGACTCTCAAGCAAAAAGCAGGCTCAGCCTTCTCATGTTTTTCCAGGTGGTTCTAGCTGGTTCTTCTAGGTCTAAGCAAATGTTACCTTACGTCCTCTCCATTTTCTCTCCTCCCCTGGCTTCCATTTCTATAGCTCAGAAGCAAACCCATATTTTTTTTTCTGTCTGGTATTTATTTGGTGGCTTTGATTTGCAGTGTTGAATTACCATCACTAGCACGCCTGCAGTTCTCATAGTGTGCTCCATTAAGGGATAAGCAAGTACAGCTCAGTCAGTTAAAAGAAATCACAGCACTTCTTAGTGTAGTGTTCGAGAGGAGGGAAGTCTTTGGCCCTCTCCTTAGAAATAAATATTGAGTAACCATAAAAATGTTCAGTCATCCTTCAGTGGTCCCGGGAGGTGAACGCACGGCCCTGCACACAGGGCATCAGAGCTCCTCTTTGAAATATCCCAGCTTTGCCAATGACATCTCCTTCCTCAACTGCATAACTTCCCAAAACATCTGATCGACATCCTGCTGTTTCACGAGTCCCTGCTGAATATATCGAATGTATGTAAAAAAGTTACATACAGAAGTGATCCTGTATCTGCAAAAGGGAGAGATATAGTAATAGCTGCTGGAGTCCCCTAGTTTAATCCTGTGCTTACAGGACTTACTCTGGCCAGTGAGAGCACATTTTTTTGGCCCTCCGCACTGGACAGCAGAAGCCTTCACGAAGCGGATGGGCTGCAAGCCCACTGGTTCGATGCCTAGGGTGTTGTTCTCCATGGCCTCCAGAACAGCCGAAGCCAACTCGCTCTTTGCGAATGTTAAGCATGGAAAGATATCCTCCTGGTAGATCTTGCCCAGGAAAGGGCACGTTCTGTCCATCGTGGGCTCAGCCTTCCAAGATCTGAACTCATTATACAGAGATAAATCGGCCTCTTTGCAGTCTTTTACGATTGGCTGGATCACACTGAAGTCTTGGTGGCTGCCACCCATGGCGCTGCTGGTACTTTTGTTCCTTGTGTGCCCCCTTTTGAAAGGGGTCTTTGCAGCCGCCACGGGCTCCTGTGTAGGCGATGTTGGAGAACTGGACAGTACGAGTGTCTTCAACGCAGCCACTTCGGCTTGAAGTACATCAATTTTCCCTTGAGCTTCCTTCAGTTGCTTTTCTGCCGTAGCCTGCTTCACGTTCGCTTCTCTCACCATCTTGTGAGCTTCCTCAAACAAGCTAGCTGTGAGTTCTTCCAACTCCTGCCCAAGTTGATCCCGCACTTTCGAAAGTCTCTCACATTCTTCATCTTTTAACTTCAGTTCCCTCTGAGCTTTTGCAAGTTCTTCTTTTAATCTTTCGTAGCCCTTCTCTCTAACTTCCAGAACAGATGGGCTTCGTAAACGGGACAGGCTATCCGTGCTCAACCCAAAGATGTCATCATTGCCAGCGGAAGCCTCCGGGACGGTGGCACCCTGCAGAAACTCGCTCTCTGCGTTACAGCTGTCCTTCCTTGAGGTTAACTTCGTGAGCCCTGCTGCCACCGCAGAGGCTTGGTCCGGAACATGAATGCTGATATTAGATATTTCTGCACAGTTTAGATGCCTCGGGGATGAATACACGGGTCGGGTAGGAAGGTCAGAAAGATCTAAGGCGTTGGCCTGGATAGGGGCAGTGCATAAGGTCGAAGGGTGCGGCCGGTAGATGACGCCCGGGGAGGTAGTCTGCTCTTGGGTTCCCGGGTCACACACGCCGAGAAGGTCCGGAGAAGTAGGGGAAGCAAGGTTCACTTCATGGAAGCCTTCCAAGGGGTCGCTAGCCATAGCAAAGGCTTCATCATAAAACAACCTAAGCTGCCGGACCCGCCGCTGCCGCCGCCCGCGCTCGACGCCGCTCGCAGAGCCGCAGGGTGCGCGTGCCCAGCTCCGGAGACGCGGAGGACGGCGGCGGACAGACGCCGCTCCACTCCGCCCCGGCGGGCGCACTGCGATGGGAGCCGAGGGAGGGAGAGCCAACTGCGCCTGCGCCGAGCGCCGGGCGGGGAGCGGCCGTCCCCCTTCTCCTCGCCCTGGGAGAGAAAGCGGGACTCGCAAACCCATTTTTTAAAGAATTGTTTTCTGGGTTGGAGAGATGGCTCAGCAGTTAAGAGCATTGGCTGCTCTTGCTGAGGTCCTGAGTTCAATTCCCAGCAACCACATGGTGGCTCACAACCATCTGTAATGGGATCTGATGCCCTCTTCTGGTGTGTCTGAAGACAGCTTTAGTGTACTCATAAATAAAAATAATTTAAAAAGGTGTTTCATGGGATCTCTATCTAAAACTGGATCCTCCCCATGCCACACCCCATATCACCTCCCCACCCCTACCCCCACCCCCGCTGCCAATTGGGGAATTTCTCTGAATTCTGACACCTCCATAGCAGGTGGCATTTCTCTAGGTTATTCCTATGCCAACGATTCATTTTTACACTGTGCTGGAGAACCCCATTTGTCTTACAAGAGTAGATGAACATTAAGGTCTGGTCTCTATCTGCGGGTCTTGATATGGCTTAAAAACACGAAGAAGGCTTAAAAAAATCACTATTTGGCTGGAGAGATTGCACATCAAGATGACTAACTGCTCTTCCAGAGGATTCTATTCTGAGTTCTATTCCACACCTACAAGGCAGCTTATGATTGTCTTTAACTCCATTTCCAGAAGATCCACTGACACGTTTGAGCACTGTACACACGCAGAACACAGACGTATGTATAGACAAACACCCATACAGATAAAATAATAAAGCGCAAAAGTTAAAAAGGCGCTGTTCGTTGCTAACGGTGGAACTATTTGACTAACTGTAAGGGTGCAGTTGTTAGCTGAAGTGAGTGGATGAATAATCAGCGGCAGACTTTGCAACCCATAATTTCCTTCAGCTATCCACACAGATTGCCGGAACAGGCAAGCCAGATGTGCAGGCATTGTGCTGTCCCTCCCTCTGAGCCATCGGACTTGGACAGAGGTGTTGTCCTGGATCTGAAAGAACTTGAGACACTGGGATGGTATTCAATGGAATAATAACATAGGCTGAACTTGGTGATTGGAATGGCTGGACCAAGCTGGTGTGGTGGTAACTGTCTAATCCTCTTGTGGATATCAAAAGAATCGCTGATTTCCTGAGGGAAGGGGACAACTAGGAGGAGAGAGATGTATGGATGACAAATGGTTTAGATACTGGCCAAGTGCTTACCAGTAAACTGAAGTCCATGCTTCACGACATACTCCATGAAGTAATTTCTCCCCAGCCAGACTCAACAGTCTTTGAAGTCTTCTGAACTCCAGCAGGGAGACAGTGTTGAGCCGCTAGCATGTCTATTTATAGACTACTAGATTACAGGAGAGCTGCCATTATAATTGTTGGAATACATTTTTTTCACTTCCTACCACCTAAATAAACTTCAGCCACTGTGTGGGTTCTCTAATCCTTGCTGTATCCACCACCCTTTCTTGTTTCCCTGGCAACTATACACCACTGAGGGCAGGGCGGAAGGCTAAAAGAGAGCACCAGTAACTGAACAGTGAGTGACAGCTTGGTGGACTGCAGAGGGGGTTAGCTCTCACCTTGCCTTTTTGAGTAGTCCTCATCGTTGTCTTTTCTAGTGCCCTGGGTTGTGGGGCCCTCATGTCTACCCACACTATCCAGACAGAGAGAACACATTTTTAGAAGCTAGCCCAGAGAGATCAAAGAGCTAAGACTAACTATTCCTAAACCAGGAGATTTGCCTTACATTATTTTTTAGGTAGTTTGCATCTGTATGCTGTTATTATTATTGTTTATTTCCGTATTTTAGGAGTTCCAACAACACCAGGCACCATTCAGAGAGAAAGTGGCAAATGCTGTCATCTAAAAAGGCCCGGCTTAACATTTCCCGCAGCAGTGTGTGGTCCCCAGTCAGAGAGAGCAGTTTTTCCTTTCTGCTGTTTTCTAACTCTGAAGATATTTTTTCCTTTCTGGAGCTTTTATTGTTCTTTAGCTTCTCATCAAGAAGGAATAAGTTATAGGCTGCACATCTTTGGAGTGCTCTGTCAGGATTCGTTTGTTTTGTTTTTAGACAGAGTTTGGCTTTTTTAGAGAAGGGTAGCTTTGAACTCACAGAAACCCAAGTGCTGACTTGAAGGTATGCACCCACATACCGGACCTCGTGTACTGATTATTTGATAATTACAAAAAAAAAAATGAAAAAAGAAAGAAATGTTCTTTCTTCAGCCATTCATTCAGGAGTCTATTGTGTCCAGCACTGATCTAGGCTTTCTTTTGGAATACTTGAGCAGAGAGACAAGAATACTGTGTACTTTCTAGCTGGGCTCTCCACAGGCAGGTGTACATTTCAATATTTATTTGGCCAGTTGCAAATCACACTGTTGATTTTGTGATTAAAAAAAAAGAAAGACAAAACCCAGGAAGTTATGTGTAGAACGATTATTCCTGGGGTTTATCGGACTCACCTTATCATCTGTGTTTAAAGATTTGGTGGGGACACTCTGAGCTGCTTGTACTTGGCCAGATCCCCAACTCTGAAAGCAGCGCCTTAGCTGGCCAGTTTCCCTCCTTCACCCTCTGCCAAGTGCTTGGTCCTCTAGAGAATAATTTGTACCTTTTGTCCCCACATATTAAATACAAATAAAGAGAAGAACATGTCATCTTGAGGCACTGGAAGCTATTAAGTGTCTCAAGCAGTCTGGACAACTGTACACCTTGGTCACACAGTGACTTCTTAATATGTAGCATTGTGAAAAATGGAGGTGCAACCCACTTCAGCCTCCGAGTCTTGAGATGGAGACTCTGAGATAGCTTCCAATATTTTGTAAAACTGCTTCCTAACATTCCCTCCCCCCTTTCTGAGTGTTGTATGTGCAGCGCGCATGCCACATATGAGTGTAGTACCCACACAGGCCAAAAGATGGCAGCAGATCTCCCTGGAGCCAGAATTATAGATGGTTGTGAGCTGCCCTATGTTGCTGCTGAGAACCAAATTCAGTTCTCTGGAAGAGCAATTCTCATTCTTAACTGCCTAGTTGTCTCTTCAAATCAGCCGTTTTTTGTTTGTTTGGTTGGTTGGTTGGTTGGTTTGGTTTGGTTTGGTTTCTATTAGACAGGGTCTCTGACTGGGACTGAGGCTTGCTGAGTAGAGTAGGCTATCGGGCCAGCAGGCCTTAGGAATGTAAGCATTTACCTCAACATCTTTTATTCTTTCTTTCTTTCTTTTCCTTCCTTCCTTCCTTCCTTCCTTCCTTCCTTCCTTCCTTCCTTCCTTCCTTCCTTCCTCCTTTCTCCCTCCCTCCCTCCCTCCCTCCCTCCCTCTTTCTTTCTTTCTTTCTTTCTTTCTTTCTTTCTTTCTTTCTTTCTTTCTTTCTTTTCTCCTCCTTTCTCTTTTGCCATTGCAGGCATGATAAAGTAGAGATGAGAATGACCAGGATCAGTTTCTGCTTTGTCTTGTGACAAGGGTTCTCCCTAGTCAACCCTGCTTGGCTCACAGAATTCTTATCCCACTGAAAGAAGTAGACATTTCCCTACATGCAGAGCTGTATAGTGGTGGTTGATCCCATTGCATGCATAGAGAGTGAGAGACGGGTAACCTGTTATCCACCTCCTACATAAAAAGAGCTCCAGTGATCTTCAAAGTGATTGTCACTCACCCAGAAAAACCACAAATCCTTACTACCGAGCCTCAGAAAGGAAGACAGAAATATCCAGAGAGGAATTTCACCTGTCCCACTCAATAGCAATCCCAGAGTGAAGCTTTTTCTCTCCTCAGTCATGAGCTAGGCTTTTGGATTTTTACCTCATGTTTAATTTTGTGTTCTACTTACTACACTTAGATGTAAGCTTGAATGAGCTTTTCAGTTCCCTTCCCACAATACAAAAGTTTCCCAAACAAGGTGGGCACAGCAAACTCATGCTGGCAGTGCCGCACCTCTTCTGGGTGTTGCCTATTCTCCTTCAAATGTCCTCGAGCCTCCCAGGTGCCACTTTGCCGGTTGAGGTTGTTCGGGGAGGTCTGCCTAGTAATGGTTCCCACTTGACCCTATTCGGTATTGTGCCATGGTTTATGCTTTTCTTTTTTTCTTTTGGTTTTTTGAGACAGGGTTTCTCTGTGTAGCTCTGGCTGTCCTGGAGCTCACTCTGTAGACCAGGCTGGCCTCGAACTCAGAAATCCACCTGCCTCTGCCTCCCGAGTGCTGGGATTAAAGGCGTGCGCCACCACTGCCCAGCTGGTTTATGCTTTTCTTTTCCACACAGGTCATTTGTGAGGAGCTTGAGAAGCTTCCCCTGCATGACTGTGGAGTTCTTGTGTTCATGTTTGTGCCTTTTGGAAAGATGCTTCAGTTGTTGGACCTGAGGCAAGAGTTTGTCTTCAGAATGCTGCCATTGTCTCTCTGTTGTCTCCTGCCTGTAGCCTTTTCATTTTTTTATTTTGCGAAATCCCCTGGAGCAACTTCTTGCTCTCAACTTCTTTTTTTTTTTTTATTTATAATTCCCTCAACTCTTCCTTTATTCTTTGTTCCATTTTCATTATTTTTTTTTCTTATTAGTTAAGAGAAATCAAAGAATTGACTCACCTATTTATTTGCTTTCTCGAATATTCCTTTGGGACCAAAGTAAAACTAGGCTATACCTGTAAGAGAAAGATGGCTCTTAGGACTCCTGTCATCTTCCCATTGTCTTGACTGCTGTGCTCACAAAGTTTGAACTATGACCCTAGGACATGGTTGGTTTTGGCTCCAATGTTTATTAATGAACCAGTCTATTCATTATTGGCCCAGCTTTCAGATTCCACAGCCCTTCTTGTTTCTCTAACATAAAAACATAAGCATTATATGTATTTATGAAGTATCATGCTGTATTCTAATAATATTTATGTAATTTGATCTCAGTTGTGCCCTTAATCCTCTTAGTATCTGTCTTAGTTAGGGTTTTACTGCTGTGAATAGACACCATGACCAAGGCAACTCTTATAAGGACAACATTTAATTGGGGCTGGCTTACAGGTTCAGAGGTTTAGTCCATTATCATCAAGGCGGGAGCATGGCAGCATCCAGGCAGGCATGGTGCAGGAGGAGCTGAGAGTTCTACATCTTCATCTGAAGTCTGCTAGCAGAATACTTGCCTCCAGGCAGCTAGAATGAGAGTCTTAAAGCCCACACCCACCATGACAAACCCACTCCAAGGCCACACCTATTCCAACAAGGCCACACCTACTCCAATAGGGCCACACCTTCTAATAGTGCCACTCCCTGGCCCAAGCATATATAAACCATCATAGTACCTTAATTAGAAAAGTGGGGAGCTGTCCCTCTTTCAGCTGTCTTGGTTGTCTTGACTGCTATAACAAAAGGTCTCAGACTCATTCATTTACAAAGAATAGAAATGGACGCTGAGGATTCCAAGATGGCCTCCGTGGTATCAGTGAAGGGGAAAGAAACTCATGCACGTTAATCAGGAAGAGCTACCAAACTGGATATTGATGGGGAAATTTCACCCCCAAAGGCATTGCTGCCAGATTTCAGAGGCTACAACTGGATTAATGAGCACATCAGCAAAACAAGAGGGCGTGCCACTTGGCTTTAATATAGTACTGGCATCCTTCCCACCTCCCAGCTACTGCAGTTCTTAGGAGGAATCAAACATGAGCAGCAGCAACACAATACCACGAAGAGGGGCCAGTGTGGCTGGTACTCTGCCTCCTAAACACAACAGCCTGCACAGCTCCCATTTGTGGAGAATTCACTTAAGGCTCAATTTCTTCACGTCCTGATGGAGAACTATTACCCAGTAAAAGGTGACAGGTTTTTGTGAAAAGAGAGACAAGGAAGGAAGGAATTCAGTAGGAGATAATCACAGTGAGGGAATTGTGCCAGTCTGAGGAAAACAGAGGGCATTTTTCTATTTCTTGTAGTTCTAGATTTTATATAAACACATAAAATTGTGTATGTATATACAACACAAAAGTAAAATCCTAGAGGTATGATTCACAGAGGTGAGCTGCAGAGGTGCAGAGATGCAGAGATGATGCAGAGATGCAGCAGCGCAGAGGACCAGACTTCAATTCCAAACATCTACATTTGGTGGTCACCAATCTCCTGGAACTCAGATCCAAGGAGTGCTGATGATGTTTCTGGCCTCCAAGATCATCTGCACACACACACATATACACACCACACCACACACACACACACACACACACACACACACACACACACACACACAGCCTCACAGACCTGTGGAGAACCTTTATGACTCTGGATGTCTTCTAGAGTCAACTCCTGAAGCTGTCAACACAACCTCCAGCAATTTGCCAACCGAACTTCAGGTTCACCCTTCTCCGAGCTCAATGACAACTTGTTAAGATCGTTTGGTTACCCAGCTGCCTGTTTCTGAGCCATGGAGGGTTCTGTTCTAGGAGATTGTGATTATCTACTCCTACCTCTCTCTTTCCCCTCCCTTTGTGTATACATATGTGTGTGTGAGATGTGGATGTAGACACGAATGCATGTATGGGGGCGTACATATCTGTGAATGTATGTGTATAGAGATAAGAATTTTAATGTGTTCTTTACTTGAGCTCCACTTTATTTATTGAGTCAGGATCTCTCACTGAATGTGGAAGAGGGAATCTCAGTTGAAGAGTTGCCTCCATCAGACTGGCCTGTGAGCATGTTCATAGATACATTTTCCTGATTGATAATTGATAGAGGAATTATCTGTAGACAATGCAATCCTTAGGCAGGTAGACCTGGGCTGTTTAAGAAAAATAGCTGAGCAAGGCAAAGGGAGCAGCAAGTCAGTAAGTAAAATGTGTCTGTTAAAAATTGGATTCCTTGGAGGTAGAGTCAAAGCAGTTACGAGGCGCCAGACATGAGTGCTGGGAACCAAACTTGGGTCTTCTGCAAGAAAAATACGTAGTAACAACTGAGTTATTTCTCTAGCCCAAAGAGTTTTAATTTTTGTGAGATAAGACATTGGGACAAACTATCCACATCATGCCTATGATATTAAGCAAATGTCAACTTATTAGTCTCTTTGTGCACTGTTAATAAGAATAGCATTAGATGGAAAGGATTTAAGCAGAGAGGAAATTATTTTTTCAATGTTCTATTTTTCAATTAAAAAAATGAAGAAATCTAGGGTTGGGCATTGGAGAGATGACTCAGAGATTAAGACCTCTTCTAGTGATCACGAGTTCAATTCCTAGCAACCACATGGTGGCTCACAACCATCTATCATGGGATCTGATGCCCTCTTCTGGCGTGTCTGAAGACAGTGATAATGTACTCACATTCATTAAATAAATAAGATCAAAAACTCAGATGACAGCAGATGCTGGCGAGGATGTGGAGAAAGAGGAACACTCCTCCACTGTTGGTGGGATTGCAAGCTGGTACAACCACTCTGGAAATCAGTTTGGCGGACCCTCCGAAAAATGGACATAATACTACCTGAGGACCCAGCTATACCACTCATTGGCATATACCCAGAAGATGCTCCAACATGTAATAAAGACACATGCTCCACTATGTTCATAGCAGCCATATTTATAATAGCCAGAAGCTGGAAACAATCCAGATGTCCCTCAGCAGAGGAATGGATACAGAAAATGTGGTACATCTACATAATGGAGTACTACTCAGCTATTAAAAACAATGATTTAATGAAACTTGCAGGCAAATGGATGGAACTTGAAAATATCATCCTGAGTGAGGTAACTCAGTCACAAAAGAACAAAGATGGTATGTACTCACTGATAAGTGGATATTAGCCCAAAAGTTCGGAATACCCAAGTTTCACTTTACAGTAACCGCTGGACTGAGAGTAAGGTCCCAGATGGAGGAGTTGGAGAAGAGACTAAAGGAGCTGAGGGAGTTTGCAGTCCCATGGAGGGAGCAACAGGGTCAACTGGCCCGACCCACCCAGTCCTCCTGGAGGCTGGACCACCAACCAAAGAATACACATCGAGGGACCCATGGCTTGGACCACATATGTGACAGAGGAGGGCCTTGTTGGCCATCAGGGGGAGGAGAGGCCCTTGGGCATGAGTGTGTTAGAGGCCCCGAGGGTGTTAGAGGCCCCAGTAAAGGGGAATGTCAAGGTGGGAATATGGGAGTGGGTGGGTGGGTGGGTGGGAGGTGGAATACCCTCATAGAGGCAGGGGAGGGGGAGAGGATAGGGGGTTTCCAAAGAGGAGACCTGGAAAGGGGGAAACATTGGAAATGTAAATAAAGTATCAAAAACTAAATAAATAATTTAAAAATAAATAAATAAATAAATAAATCTTTAAAAAAGGAAGTCTGAAATAAAATAATCCTAAAGTTTGTCTTACCTGAAATGTTCATAAATTTTTAACAGATCAGTCCTCAATGTAGTAATTAAGACTACTGGCTCTTACAGCCAAATGTCTGGGCACAAAGCCTATGGACCAGCTGGGAGTCCAGGGGGAATTACCTCTGAAAAATGATAAATAAGTTACAAGGTGCTAGACAGGATTTAGTAATGGTCGCCATCTCTTGTGCAAATACTGCTGCAACATATTTTCTGTTGTTTAGCACTTATCTTCAATAATAATCGCAAGAGAGTTTTTAATATATTTAAGTCCATTTGTGTCTAGATGTCCTTAGGATGTGCTTTTCCCTACTGCCACTTAGTGAAGTCTACCTAGTATTTTGTGTCTGTAGTGACTTAGGGGATGTAGTGAAGACAGTCGAAATAAATAGTTCATAGGAGGGAGGGTATTTCAATAGAAGGCCACAAATCTTAGTTAAGAATTGAATTCATCTGAATTTGTTAACAAGTGCCTGCTAAGTGAAGTCAGAGGGAAAGCTGTAGTTTAAGGCCATAATTAAACAGTGACTCTAAAACAGCAGGAGATTGGGTGCTACAAAGAACCTATGAGAACACTGTAGAGAAACTCACATCCCGAGTCTCTCAGTGATACCTGAGAGTGCACTGGGTTCAGATGGAGAAGAGTCAGGGGGCATTGCATTTGTGGCCATAGGATGAACCTTGCAAGATAAAACTCGAAGGGAGAAGGGAATTTGGATCAAGCAAGCAAAGAGATGGAAGTTCACGGCCAGCTAGGGAATCAAGAACGGGTGGGAAAACCTGAAAAGTCTGTAATTCTTCTTGCTTATGCGCAAGCAGCAAAGTTATAGGGCAGTGTTGCCCTCTAAGTCAGGATCTCCAGAACGATAGAAACTCCCAACATGTTGTGGAGGTCACTTGCAATTCCAGCACTTGGCAGACAGAGACAGGATGCCTCCAGGGCAAGTTAGGTAGCTGTTCAGCCAGAATTGATAAATTTCCAAGTTCAGTGAGAGATCCTGACTCAATAAATAAAGTGGAGCTCAAGTAAAGGACACATTAAAATTCTTATCTCTACACACATACATCCACAGATATGTGTGCCCCCACACATGCATTCATGTCTACACCCACATCTCACACACAAATGTATGCACAAAGGGAGGGGAAAGAGAGATAGGTAGGAGCAGACAATCACAATCTACTGGGACGGAAGCCTTCATGGCTCAGAAATAGGCAGCTGGGTAACCAAGCGGTCTTAACAAGTCCTTGAGCCCAGAGAAGGGTGAACCTGGAGATTGTGTTGACAGCTTCAGGAGTTAACTTTAGGAGACATACAGGGTCATAAAGGTTCTCCACAGGTCCTTGAGGTTGTGTGTGTGTGTGTGTGTGTGTGTGTGAGAGAGAGGGGGGGGGGAGGGAAAGAAAGAGACCTTGGAGGCTGGAAACATCTTCAACACTCCTTAGAGCTGAGCTACATGAGATTAGTGGACACCAAACATAGGTATGGGTACTTGGAATCATACTCTGCCCTATGCAAGAGCAGTGTCTACCCTTAACCACTGAGCCATCTCTCCAGCTCACTTGTGTGAATCATGCCTGTAGGATTGTAAACAGGTTCTCATAGTGAATTTTGGAGGAGTATCCCCACACGTTTCTGCCGGGGTGAAGGGAAAAGTCATTAACTGGAAACATCAGAATACTCTGATGTTAACAAGGACAGTTGTCAGAAAAACCACACAAGCAGAGGCTAGCCCGCTGTGATTTTACTAACATCTATCAGACTTGCCAGCATCTTCCAGCCCTCTGTAGACATTCTGTTCCACTCAGATGGAAAAACTGAGAAAATCTTTCATTAAATTTTTGAATTTTTTAAAAAGATTTTTAAATTTTATTTTATGTTTTACATGTGTGTCTGCACCATGTGAGTTCAGTACCTTCAGAGACCAGAGGGAGGCATCAGATCCCTGGAATTAGAGTTATGGACAGTTGCGAGCTGTCCTGTGGATGCTATGAATTGAACCCCGATCCTCTGTAAAAGCAACAGGTGCTCTTAACCCTGGAGCCATCTCCCTAGTTCCCTTGCTTCAGTAAAGGCCTATTTTCAGGATTCCCTTTGCCTGGGACCTCAAGTTTGACTACCAGAAAATTACATGGCATGCTAAAAGGCGGGGTGGAGGGGAAGGGACACAGTTTGAAGAAATAGAGCAAGCATCAGAACCAGATTCAGATAGCAGTGATGCTGCAGTTATCGGAGTGAATTTTAAGTTACAGTGATTAATATAACATTCTCCAGTTCCATCCTCTGTCCAGAAAAAAAAATCAGATTTCAAATGTATCTGCTGATGCACATCTAGGCTGGCTTTGCTGTTGTGAACAGTGATGTGCAGGAAGCATCTCTCATGTCTACACTATGCAACTTTAGACTCCTTCCGGTATAAATAGCCAGCTCACAGGACACTTGTAATTTTTTTAAGGATCATCTGTGCTGGTTGAAATATTGGATCCATTAGTTTACAGCCCCAGAAGCGATCTGTGACAGTCTTTATTTTCCTTACTGGCTTTTTAGTATATCTTATACATTTTTGGATAGTTGATTTGTTGTTAGATGTTTTTCAGTTGGTACCCAGGTGATTGGGTTAGAGAGCTAAAGGTGTATGTTAGTGTGTTTATTTGTGGGCTTTTAAAAAGCTCATCATGTATCCTAAATACTAATCCTTTGTCAGGTGTTTAGCTAGTGAAGGTTTTCTTCCATTACATAGGCTGTCTCTTCACTTGGCTGTCTGTTTACAATGCACAAACTTTTTGATTTTTATGCAATCCTGTTAGCCATTTTTTGGCATTATTTCCTGAGTGGCTGGAATGAGTTTCAGAAAGTTCTTGCCTGCTTATGGCTATCCCTTGAAGTATTCCCCACTTTTTCCCCTCCAATAAGTTCAGTTTTGGAATTAATTTTTATATGGGGTGAAAAAAGGGAAATCTAACTTTATCCTTCTACATGTAAATATTCAGTCTTCCTGGCACTTATGCCCAACCTCTGACATCCTGTCTTCCACTTGATCCATTGTAGCAACGAGACTTTCTACTGTATTTATTTGGTTGACTAAGATTTTCGTTTCCGACATTTCAATTTGACTTGGTAGAATTTCTATTTATTTATTCAATGTACCCCCATATCCTGAATTTCATTCAGCAGTGTTTTTTCCCCCCAAATCATTCAGGAATTCATTGGCTCCTTTTCTGTTGCTATGAATAAAACATCATGACCTAGGCATCTTACAGAAGAGAGTTTATTTCCTCTTCCGGTTCCGGAGGGAGAGCCTGCAATGGCAGTGGAGCATGGCCGCAGACAGGCGTGGTGGTTGCAGAAAAGAGTTTAGAGCTCACATCTTGAACCACAAACTTGGAGCAGAGAGGGCAAACTGGAAGTGCGGGAGGCTTTTAAATCTCAGGACTCACCCTCAGTGATGCCTCCAGGAAGGCCATGCCACTGAAACCTTCCCAGGCAGCACTGACAGAAGACCAAGTGTTCAAATGATCAAGGCCCTGGGGGGGCATTTCTCATTCAAACCACCACAGGAGTTTATTGGTGTCCGCTCCGATTTCATTGATCACTATTACAACTGCTCCTCATTAGAAGGAACCATTCTCTCATTAGAACCCAGCATTGTGGAGATTGTAGTTTTTGGAGCAATCATGTTGCCTTGGTTTTCTAAGGTCCTTGCTTCTGCAGCATGACCTCTGCGCCTAGGATTAAGTATTGGTTGTTTTGTTTGTTTGTTTGTTTTTTCAACCATTGCTCTTCCTTCAGTTGAAGTACTTGCAATGACCTGGCGGGACTAAGGTGCAGTAGAGCTGAGGTGTAGTCCCTCCCTACTAGACTAGGGGTTATAGATCAGTAGCTAAGCCCTCAGCACATGCGATAAAAGTACAGGGCATGACCTTCAGCAGCAGTCTTTCCAAACACTGTAATTCACAGAGAAAAAAGACTTTGCTCAGGTGAGCTCAGACAAAACAGCTTTATTATGTAGATATAAATAGCCTGAAGTCAATCTTTGTCATTTCTCTCCGGCTCAGGTTCGTGGGCTACATCTTTCGTTATCCACAGTGCTTTACCCTCTCGGTTCTTTCTCCATGTTTCCCCATGTTGAGTCCTCTTAGCTTCAGACTTACTTATTCTGGCTTCTCTAACCTCTGGGTCAACCCTGTAACATTTTAACCTATGCTCTCAGAGCCAACTGCATGTCATCTTGATGTCTTCAAGTTAAAGTTTATAAGGGAAGCATTTTAATCGTCAGCTCATAGTTATGCACCGGACACAACTTCTGTGCTCACCGGTAACACTATGATGGGTTGACTTTGGACCAGTGCTTCCACTACATCCGCTGACTAGGGGCAGTGGAGTGAGTTGCCTGGTACATAGTGTACTTCTTCAGTGTTATTGTTAGCACTGATTCAACATGAACGTTCTCCTGAAACAAGAAAGCATTGGTAAGGACTCCCCCCATAACTCCAGCCTACTGGGAAGTATAGGGCAATAATTATGCACAATGAGACCTGAGTCCTATCTTAGTCCCTTGCCCTCGATGTTATCTTGGATAAATTACTTAACTTCTTAGACCTAATATGGAAGCTGAGGATGGTCAGAGTATTTACTCCTAGAAACACAGTGTGATTAAGTGATCCGTGCAAAATGCTCAGCATGTAGTAAGTACCCATAGACAGTTAACGCTTGTCACTAACTTTCCTTCAGAGTTGGAGAAGTGGAGGCACATAGGTCAGAGTGTTAAGGGTAATCCCTGGGCCAGCTCACTCATGTGTCTCTTTTTCCTCTTGTCTGTGTGGCTCTGCTTTACCCAATCCACCTTGTTCCCAGGCCACCTAGTCCTCAGCCCCTGTATTTGCTTACAAGATATCTGTAGTGCTTCTGTGGTACATGGACACCAGGCTGTTTAACAGTTCTCCTATCTCCTTAACATAAGCCTTCTTTCCCGGGCTCTGCACATCCTTGTTTACCCCTTCCATCCTTCCCCTCTTCCAGGGTTAGGCCTTTTCTCCTCTTCTTTTCTCTTAGCTGGAACCCAGGATAAATTACCACAGTGAAGAGAGCACTATATGCCACAGCTTTGAAAAGAGAGGTGTTTATTCTCTTTACTGCCTTAAAATAATATAAGCAGCTACCCAAAGCTGGTGGACTCTGACCCCCAAGGAAACAGAGACCCAAGGCTGGTACAGTCTGTCCCCAGTACGCATTCTCAGATCCAGCTCTATTCTTTCATGGTATTGTGCTCTCTCCTGGGTAATTATAATTATCCATGACCACCATGTTAAAACCTGGTCCACAGATTGGAGCCTATTAGGTGGGGAGAGGTGAAGAGCAAATAAATTCCTTTAAAATTGTGATTTGGGAGTTGGTTATTGGCCAAAACTCAGTCACAAGGCCATACTTTAGAGCATGTGTGGATATGTGCCCAGTCCAATCCAAGATTCAGAAGAGACCTAGATGCAGCTGAAAAAGAAAGATGTGGGAAGTTTGGTTTTTAGTAAACCCCAGATCTGTCTGTGGTATTCACAGGATGTTACGGAATGGTTTCAGCATCATGGTGACAGTGCTCTTAGTTCCCTCTGCCTGTAATATCCCCCATAGGTCTCCTCTCTACCCCCTACAATACTTCTTCATATCACCTTCTTAACTCTAAAAGTAGAGTAGTGAGGCCTCTTCAAGGGTCCTGTGGCACCTGTAAGTCCTCAGCTGCCCATGTGCTTCTTACGGCAGGCACTGTGTAACTGTAGACGGAAGGCTACTGTGTCTGTTAGCTCACTCTGCTGGGGGGGGGTTCTTCAGAACAAGAGCTTAGTCCTACTCGTCAATACAGTCTTAGCACCTAGCTAAGGAGGAATGCTAAGATAGGATCCTGCTGCAGACTGATATCCAACAAAGATCTGCTGGTTCCTAAAGGCAGAAATGATAGTGGTACATACATAGTATGTGAGCAGTCTATATTAAGCTCTTTATAGCATAAATGATCTAATTCTCAAGCTTACAAGTTTTACTTAAAGTATTTTCACATCTCTCTCTCCCTCCCTCTCTCTCGCCCCCTCTCTTTCTCTCTCTCTAGAGGTCAGAAGGCAAAGTGCTGGAGTTGGTTCTCCCCTTTTACCACATGGGTTCTGGGGACTGAACTCAGGTCATGAAGGTTCGAGGCAGACACCTTTCCCTACTGAGCCAACTTGCCAGCCCTCTCCTCTCATTCTTATTTTAAAAATGGGAAGGCTGAACCACAGGAAAGTTAAGAACATTCCTCTAGGCCACAAGGCACTGGGACTAGGCAGCTGGAGCCAGAGAAGATGGATACTCACTGCACTAACCCACTTCTTCAGCCGTGGCTCGTACTAAATGTGCTAAATGCTGAACACTTTCCAAGTTACTGCTGGCAATGGGCTTCATCCCCAGCCTTATGCTCTGACTTCTGGGTTTTCAGTTTTCTTACTAATGGCAAAGCAAGTGGCCTCAGACACCCTGCCAGGGAAGAGAACCTTAAATAAGGCCGCTGACCTGGGGAGGAAGATCCTTGAAGGAATGAGACACATAGCAGTGTCCGCAAGCCAAAACCAATGGTTGTACAGCATGCATTTGTTCCTTCCGCATGAACATAGGCAGTAAGGATATGTTAGGTTGGCAATGGTGTAACTGGAGAACTGTCATTATCTTTTAGGTATGATTTTATAGTCAGGAATATAATTTAATTTACTTTTTATAATATGTTAGCATTGCTTATAGATTTTCATTGCTAACACTTGTCAGCCTTTGTAACCTCTAGCTCAAAAAAGCATAGCTCCCTTTTGCCTTTTCACTGGATAGCAAAATCATGAATGTGTTGCTCTGACACTCTGGGCTTTCTCACTGCCTTCTGGGAGGTTCCCTTTCTGCTCCTTTATAGCTGCTTGCCAGCCTCAGCAGTGGAACCTGTCTGCTTTCTTGGACCCTAAGTAGAAAGGCTTGTGTGATGGTTTGTATATGCTTGGCCTAAGGTGTGGCACCATTAGGAGGTGTGGCCTTGTTGGAGTACTTATGTTACTGTGGGTGTGGTGCCTGGGAGCCAGTCTTCTCCTAGCAGCCTTCAGATGAAGATGTAACACTCTCAGTTCTGCCTGCACCATGCCTGCCTAGATGCTGCCATGCTCCTGCCTTGATGATACTGGACTGAACCTCTGAACCTGTAAGGCAGCCCCAATTAAATGTTGTCCTTATAAGAGTTGCCTTGGTCATGGTGTCTGCTCACAACAGTAAACCCCTAACCAAGAAAGCTTAGCTTTCTCATTTCCATTCATCCAACTCTTTCCTCCCAATGGCTGTCAAGATTTATAACTTCTCTACCTACTCTTTCCCCCCTCTCCCAAACAACAATAAAACAGTCTTTAAGCTTACCTTTGAGTTGGTTTATAAAATCTTTTATCAATAAGACCAAGAACCTATCAAAGGGAATTTCAAATCTCCAGTAATTATGAAAGCCTTTAAAATAATAGAAATAAGATGCACATGGTGTCTTTGGCTTATAATACCAGTGCTTGGGAGGAGAAGGAAGGAGGAGCTGAAGTTCAAAGTCATCCTTAGCTTAATAGTGAGTTCAAGGATAAACTGGGGTGTATGACACCCTGTCTCAGAAAAACAACACAAGCTAATAAACAAAAGCCAACATTGTTAGTATCTCTGTGTGCCACCAATGAACAATGTCTACATTAATATTACACTTGAATGCCTTTTCATTCATACATTTCTGTCATATTTTCAATAGTTATAGGGCAACTTAACAGCATAATCATACAGAGCTAAGAACAAACCCCACTCATTTCCTTTAACATGCATAGCATGAAAGAATATAACTCCTCCAATATAAACACGTAATAAATAGGTAATATATTGGGTGAACACTGATAGGCTTGCAAAGGTTTTCCCTCTGTTCCCTTAAAAAAAAAAATCACTCTAAAATAAATGTCTCAGTTACTTTGATTCCTTAGTTTTGTGCTCAGTGAGAAAAACATTTATAAGTAGGAATTGCTACTTTAAATGCCACTTTTAGTATTCTGTGTTAAGACCCTGAACTATCTAACTGTCCTAGCAAATCCAGACACAATGCCACATACCTGCAATCCCTGGACTCAGAGGCTGAAGCAGGCAGCTTTTCAGGAATTTGAGGCTTTCCTGGTCTACCTATTTAGTATAAGGCCAGGCTGGCCCACAGATAGAGTCTGTGCCCTAAAAAAAAAAACAAAAAAAACCCAAAAAACTTCCTACCATAGTTTTAAATGCCTGTGATGTTTGATTAGTAGCCTGCTAGCCCTTGATCAACATCAATGCTTTGGAACCTAATCTCTTCTTTGAGGTTGAAACTTTGATCTAGATTAGAAAATTATGCCATTAAATCAAATTAAATAAAATACTTTATATTGCTTTAATAGCATTGAATTCCCGTTAATCATGAAATGTCTGCATATATAGTTTTATAAACAAACACATTTCATTAAATGGGAATTGTGATACTTGTTTTTAGTGAGTTTTATAACATGGTGGCCTATTTTGTAAGTTAACAATATGAGTCTGGAGGTTTGAAAGAGAAATGTGCCTCACAGGCTCAGACATTTGAAGACTTGGTCTCCAGTTGGTGATACTGTTTGGGGAGGTAGTGCAGCCTTAACAGAAGCAGTATGTCCCTGGGGTATACTAAGCACAAAACTAAGGAGTCAAAGTAACCGAGACATTTATTTTAGAGTTATGTTATAAAGAGACAGAGGGAAAAACCTTTGCAAGCATATCGGTGTTCACCCAATAGATTATCTATTTATTACGTGTTTATATTGGAAGACTTATATTCTTTCACGTAATACATGCTAAAAGGAATGGGTGGGTTTTGTTCTCAGCTTCCCCCTACTTCCAGCTCACTCTCTGCTTCCTAATTACAGTTGAAGTTCAGACCTTTCTGCTTTCTTCTCCTGATACCAAGTCTGCCACTTGCTACCATGCCTACCCAGCATAATGGACTTAGCCCTCTGGAGTCATAAGCCCTAAAGTTGTCTTGGTTGTGGTATTTTATTCCAGGAACAGAAAAGTAATTAACACAGAAGTTGGTATCAGAGAGTGGGCTGTTGCTGTGAAGAACATCATCCCTTGGTTTTTGGAGGACTGTGAAAATTTTGAAACTTTGGACTAGGAAAGCAGTTGAATGCTGCAAGGAGAGCTTAAAGTACCATCTGAGTATGGACATAGATGACAGCTGTACTTCAAGAAATAGGGACGATAGAAGACAATATTGGCATCTGGGTTGGAGCCCATTTATGCATTATTTTGACAAGGAATCTGGCTGCTTTCTACCCATATCCTCAGAACTTGCCTGAAGTTAAATTTAAAAAGTAGTGGACTCATTTCTTTGGCAGAGCAGATGTCAAGATTGAATATTGTTGACTCCCATGGCAGGGTTATTATTGATAAGACTTATACAGATCTAAAGTGGAAAAAAATTAGGAGCATGTAAGATAGAAATATATATACAATTCAGAGAGAACAAGATCAGAAGGAGCTTTTCTTGTCAAGGGATGCACTGGAAGAGAGCTGTAGTGTTAGGGAGATTACTCCTCTAAGCAGGGACCTCAGGCTTTGAACTGGAACAAAGGGAAGGCTGCCTGAGGGTAAGGCCCTATCCAGCTAAGCTTCCAACTCGTTGAAGAGCCTGAGCCATTTCTGCTCCTAGAAAGTAACTGAATAAAATCAGTGCTGCTAATGTGATTCAGGAGGCTAGGCTCCATCCCAAGCTGGCAGCCGAACTTGGCAGTGTCATCCACCTGGTTTTGCAGGTGGTTCTTCACCTGTGGGTTGTGACCCCAAATGACCCTTTTATAGGGGTCACCTAAGACCATATGCATATCAGATATTCCTAACGATAGCAAGATTACAGTTAAGAAGTAGCCAAATAATTTTATGGTTGGAGTCAGTACAACATGAGGAACTGTATGAAAGGATCAAAGCCTCGAGAAGGTTGAGGATCACTGGTGTAGAGGTACACAGGAAGCAAGAGTGAAGGGCTTATGACTTCTTCCTCTTCAGTTTCAGAGAGCCACAGAGGTCAGGCAGCATGTGGCAGCAGAGCCACTGCATGAGAAGGCAAGAGGCTGTGAGAGGCAGGCGAAGCCTCAGATTCAGTGGAGACCCCAAGATGTTGGAGATACTGGAGCCTTGAGACATCTGGGAAGGAGAGCTATGCACAGGGAGGCTGAGCAGCCAAGGAAGCGACGCTGCCTCAGGCAGCAAAGTTGGAGGAATGAAGCCATCTCAGCCCTTTGACACAAGACATGAAGCTACAGGATTTGGTGTTGAATAATTATGAATTATGCTTATCCTCGTCTAGCTTCGAATGAATGAGACTCAAAGTATGATATTTATTTATTAGGCTCTGTGCAATTACTGGGGGATTGTCCCTAGTCTAAACCTCTAATGCCAATCTGGCTGCTACCCAAACTGTGCTCCCCAAATACTTGCTGTTTGACATTCTCTGGGTTATTTTTGCTCCAGCAATCTGGTGTTCTGAAGAAGCATTTCACTCTGCTGCTGGTCCATCATGACCTCTCTCTCTCTCTCTCTCTCTCTCTCTCTCTCTCTCTCTCTCTCTCCTTCTCTCTCTCTCTCCCCTCCTCCTCTTCCTCCTCACGATGGCTACTTACGACACTCATCCGGTTAACTCAAACTCCACCTCTCTATTCCCCCCAGTAACTGGATACCGCCAGTTTTATTTAATCAGTAGTTTTAAATTGTGGAGAGAGGTTTACATAACAAAGGCTGGTATATGTGAAGATCTGCTCCTCTTGAAGCAACCAGATTTGTGGGTACAGAATTTAGCATTGGATACAAGCAACACCAGACCAAACCCCTACAACTTGGTATTTTTCTGTCTGTTTTCTGGTCTTGATTTCATCCAGTATTTCCTCACTGTTCACTATTCCCTTTCCTTCCTTTTGCAGTGCTAATGTGTATTCTGTGCTGTTATATGTTGGAAGTAAGTTGTTTGCCTTTTGATTTTTCAGGGGGGTTAAAATTAAGAGTTTGCTTTGAGTCTCAGAGCAGGCTTTGAACTGTTAACATTGTGCTATAAAATACTATGGAAACTTCTGAAGTTGGACTAACTACATTATGCTAATGGAGGCCAGGGATCAGAATGCTCCAGTATTTGAAAACTCAGTCCATAATTGATGTCTTAGTAAGGGTCTGAAACGTGTTTAACGACTATTAAATTTGAAATAACTAGAACCAAGTATAATGACAGGCAGATGAAAATATCACCATTAACTTCATATGTTAACAAAAAGATTATTAATAAAAAGGATGTAAATTTTGCAAAACCTTGAATGGATGTCATGAATTATATTTAGTTCTTAAGAGACAGGAGGATGACCTAGGTGACCCTTCAAATTGTCCTCGGTCTAAGGGAAGTGCCTGGAGAAGGGCTGTGTATCTCACATGAAATCGTAGGCGATGGGAATTAAACATGAGGCCAAATGCCTGGTTTTGCTGTTCTCAGCCCCTTGGGTTTTTGATCTGGTCAAAGTTGGAAGACTGAGAAATGAAGTGGAATGCCTGCAGTCCAGTTTTTCCACACCGACGGTTAATCAGTTTCTAACATCTATATTGTGAAAACATCTAGACGAAACTTAGGGGCTGAGGGAGTAGCCAGAGTTCACTGTCTCACTGCTCCATGTAAGGGCTTAGGTGCATCAAAGAACACTGGATGAAGCAGAGGGCTAGCCTCTGACAATCAGTATCTAAGCCTCTCCATTTCATCTAGCAGGTCATGTTTCAACAGACCTGGTGACCTTGGAAGTTTGCCCCGTGGTACCTCTTCAATGGTGTACAAGATGTTCCTTGGCAGGCTTCCTCTGGGAACTGAAGACATGTGCAACCAACTCATTATTCCAAGATTCTGATTTTAGGACATAGGGTCAAAGTTGTGGAGTCTGGGGATCTGAGTAGTGTTGTGAAACAGAAGCTCGTCCCATTCTCTTGTCCTTGCCTCAGATTATCTACTGCCAGGGGTCACATGGTAGGCTTTATGGAGGCATCTCCCTGCCTTTGTTGCAGGGGCGTCTTAGAAGGTATGCTTTAGATATGGGACTCCTTGGGCCCAGGGAGTCTGGAACTGGAGGCCAGTTGTATCCAGAGAGTTTGAGGAACTGTTACAGGGTGTTCCTGGGCTAGGTCTTCATGTTGGAGGGATTTCTCATAACTCTCAGTCCTAAGAAAGACTGTTAATTGGGGAGAACTTGGCAGGACAGGATGTAAATATTTGCTTATTACATTACTGGAATCCTGCTTCTATCCAGGGTTAGGGCTTTGGAAGTGGACACTTATGACAACAAAAACAATAAAAATACTAATAAAATAAGGAAAATGTTTGGAGCGTGCTTTCCCAGGGTTGTGGTGTATACTAGCTGCCTGCCATATTTATGTTATAAAATTCTTTGCAAAGATACTATAGTCAGCTCTACTCTAGTGTGTTATTATTAACTTCATTTTTCTAATACAAAAACTGATGCTTAGTCATGAGGATTCATTCTAGGGTCACACAGCTACACAGTGGCAAAAGGTCAAAAGATAGGCTCCTTTGCTATCTTTCTTTGAATTACTGCTGTACATAAAAGGTCTCTTGACATTGTCTTGGACTCTAAGTTGTGGACTCACAAGCTGGGAGTTGGCACAAGATGCTTAAATTTTTCTCATGTAATCAAAAAGAGAAGTTGAGAGTGAGTTGAAAGGGAGGTCTTGGGGGGGGGGGATGACAAATGATGTAAATACAGACTCAAGTGTGAGAAAATTAGAAAGGAAGAAAACTAGGATGGTGGATCTTTGCCCTCAGGGTACTAAGGCAAGGCGATCACGAGCCGAAGGCCTCCCTAACGATGCTGAACATGTATAACTGTGGTGGTTTGAAAATGCTTGGCCCAGGGAGTGTCACTGTTAGGAGGTGTGGCCTTGTTGAAGGAAGTGTGTCACTGTAGAGGTGGGCTTTGAGACCCTCCTCCTAGCTGCCTGGGGTCAGTCTGCTTCTGGCTTTCTTTGGATGAAGATGTAGAACTGTTAGCTCCTTCTCCAACACCATGCTCCTGCCTGGATACTGCCATGCTTCCTGCCATGATGATAGTGCAATGAACCTCTGAACCTGTAAGCCAGCCCCAATTAAATGTTGACCCCTTATAAGAGTTGTCTTGGTCATGGTGCCTTTTCACAGCAATGCAAACCTAAGACAATAACATATATAGAAATTCCAGAAGGGACAGTGAGCTGTAGGTTGTGGGCTCTCAAGTCTGAAATGTAAATGAATGCAAAAATAGGTAAGAAAAGGAGGTCTCAGGACTCTGAAGGCTGATCTCATCTGGTCCAGGGCTGCAGTTTACTGGGCTAGAAGAAGCTCTCTGGCCCTGGAAAGCAGGCTTAGAGAGGGCATTCACATGTGTAGTGTCTTTTTTTTGTTTCTTTGCTTGCTTTAAGACACGGTTTCAAGTAGCCTTATCTGGCCCAGAAGGCTACTTAAGGGAAAATGGCTTTGAATTCCTGATGCTTTCCACTCCACTTTCCAAGTACTGGAGTTCAGGCATGTTTCACCACCTCTGGTCTTGAATTGGAATCTTCTTGGGATCTTCACAGCTTTATACCTCTGATCTGGTCACAAGGCAGAAACAGAGGGTATTGGTTGTGTCTCTGTATGGGAAAGAATTCCAGTTGGAAAGGGCATAGTTAGGGAAAGCAAAGATAGGAAGACCGACTCTGTGAACAAGAACTCCTAAAAAGCTATGTCTGAAGAGACTGGCACTGATTAGGACTTCAGCACTGTGGAGAGATGGACTGCTGGGGGTCCAAAAGCTAGTTACCTTATCATGGATGCCTTTCCTTGTCTGCTTCTGGGTCAGAGCTAACCTTTTGTGACTAATAGATAGAAACCTTTTTAGAATCTACTAACTCAGCAGGCCAGTAGCGTCCACTAACTTCAAAGCTGCAAACATTATCAGATACCATCTTGGACCTATAGAGAAGCTTCCCCATCTTGTTGTAATTGTCTCATAAATATACACAACAATGAATTTAAACTTGCCTTGATTTACCACTTTTTTGTTTTATAGAACTACGAAACTGCTTCTACCATGGAACATGGAATTCAGGGTAACCTAACTCTGTCTTCCCCAACCATGGTCACACAAAATGACTTCAGGATAAACTCTCTCATTCCCCTTAAGATGAGAGCTGTGACTTTTGGGTTGATAGCTCGTACTGTGTCAAGACTTAACAGAACTGGGGCTGAAGAGGTGGCTCAGTTGGTAAAGGACTTGCCTTGCAAACATGAGGACCTGAGTGTTGTCCTCAGAACCCTCAAATATTAAAACGTTAGGGCACATTTGTCATGTCAATACTAGGGAGGTAGAGACAGGACGATTCTTGGGGACAGCCCCTGTTTCACAGGAGACTGACAGGACATAAGAAATGACACCTGAATCTGGTCATGGTGGAGTGTGCCTTTAATCCAAGTGGCTGTGAGGCAGATGCAGGTGAATCTCTGAGTTCAGGGCCAGCCTATAGCAAGTTTAGGCCAGCCAGAGGTTCATACTGAGACCCTGTGTCTTAATTTGGTTTCTATTGCTGTGGTCCTGAGCAACCTGGGGACAGAAAGGGTTTATTTCATCTCACAGATTACAGTGCATCACTGAGAGAAGACAGGGCAGGAACTCAAGGTAGGAACATGGAGACAGGAACTTAGGCGGAGGCTGAGGCAGAGACCATAGAGGATACTTCTTACTGGCTTTGCTCCTCGTGGATTACTTAGTTTGTTTTCTTGTACAACCCAGAAACGCCTGCTTAGTGGGTG
This sequence comes from Uromys caudimaculatus, assembly GCA_028551405.1. Classification (NCBI taxonomy): domain Eukaryota; kingdom Metazoa; phylum Chordata; class Mammalia; order Rodentia; family Muridae; genus Uromys; species Uromys caudimaculatus. Next base: position 25,449,393 of record CM052709.1, read on the forward strand.
GTGCCACCCACAGTGGGCTGAGTCCTTCTACACCAATTATTAATCAAGAAAATGCCCCAGTGGCTTGCCTACAACCCAATATTATGGTGGCATTTTTTTTTAAGTTGATGTTCCATCCTCTCAGATAGCTGTGTCAAGCTGACAGAAAACTAATCAACACACCCTGTCTAAAGAAAAAAAGAAAGGAAGGAAGGAAGGAAGGAAGGAAGGAAGGAAGGAAGGAAGGAAGGAAGGAAGGACGGACTTGAGGTTGCCCTTTGACTTTCATGTGCACTTGCACATACACATACAACACACAAAACACACACAGCACACACAACACACATACATAACACACACTACACATAAAACACACACACACACACAAAACACACACAGCACACAAAACACACACAGCACACACAACACATACAACATACACAGCACACAAAGCACACACAACACACACATACAACACACATATATGCATGCATGTGCATATTTACACACAGGCACAACAAAGCCATTAGGGACTTGCTGATCATCCCTTCAGCATCCCTATGTGGGGACAAGTAGAGGTAAGAACCAAGAGGAGTGGCTGCTTCTCTCCTTTTACTTCTTATCTATTTTGCTTCATGTTTTATCCTGAGCAACTTTTACATCAGCATCTAGACTCCAATAGGAAGATAATTTTGACACTCAATTGCCTTTTGTAGTTTGGGCTGTGAAATTTCCTGTGACACAACAACCCACCTTCTTCAATTTTATGCAGATGTAAACTCAATTTCACTTAAAAACAATTTTTTGAGAGCTCTTTTTCCTCCGTGGTAGAAAATTGTGGAAGTTTTTGAGTTAACAATAAAACTTTACTTTGGCTTCTAAAGATACAGTTAAGGGTACAAGTCACAGTATTCTCATAAGCTTTGTCAGCTTGACACAGCTTAGGGTTATCCAAGAGGAGAGCCTCAACTGTGGAATTGCCTAGTCAGAATGGCCTGTGAACATGTCTTGATTGTTATTTGATATAGGAGGCTTCAGCCCACTGTGGGTGGCACTATTCCCTGGGCAGGTGGTCCTGAGCGCTATGGAAAGCTGAGTATAAGTCACCGTGCAAAACAGCTAGCCAGGAATATTCTCTGGATTCTGCTATACTTCTTTGGCTGGGTTAACACTTTATGGAATAGAGAGCAGGCTGCCTTAACTCCATTAATGATGGACCGTGACCTGCAGTTACAAGCCAAAAAAGAAAAAAAAAAAAAGCCTTTTTTTCATAACACAGTTTTGGCCAGAGTGTTTTATCACAGAAACAGAAAAAAAACTAGAATGCACAGTAACATAAAATAGGTAAAAAAGGAAGGTGTTATAGGTCTCAAAATGGAAACAAAAATGGTTTAATTAGAGTAAGAGTCATAGGGGGATGGGGACAGGAAACCGGGAAGGGGGGTAACATTTGAAATGTAAATAAATAAAATAACCAATAAAAAAAATAGAGTAAAAGTCATGAGGTCAGAGCCTTCGGGTTGATGACTCATTAGTGCTTATTTCTCAAATCCCACTTAAAAACTATAGGAGGAAATATAAAATGTATTGTACATCAATAAATTGTGTATTAGTCTATGGACTTTTTTTCCATTTAAGGGCACCGTCTATACACATGCGTGCGCACACACACACATTTGTGATGGGCTTGATTATCAAATATAAAGTTATTCATAAGGATTAAATTTTAAAAGTTTCAAACCTGCTCCATTGGTCATAGAGGTGTACAAACCACATTGTTGTTATGCCATTCAGTAAACATCAGCAGGCACACAAACAGCACTTCGAAACCCTCTTAAGGAAATAACGGTCACACATTTATGGTACATGAACAACACACAGGCTTGACCGCTGGCCTCCGTATGTTTGTACACATGTGCAAACACAAAAAAGGATATGTTTAGTCCAGCCAGAAAATAATCTTCATAATAATAATAACAACAGCGTGGAGGTTTGAGTGTCCATAATGCCAGTGCTCAAGGTAGAAAGATCGGGAGTTCAAGGTCATCCTTGGCCTCAGAGAATTCAGTACGGGCGGGCCATGTGAGCCACGTCAAAAAGACAAACACAGCCCCAACTGACAGATTTACAACTCAACTCCTATGCCAAAGGCTCCTGTGCCGGGCCACATGATCACAGTCTCTACTTCCAGAGAACTGCAGCCTTCAGTTGTTTTGAAGCAGGAGAACAATTCTGCTTCTTCAGATGCCTATCTGTGGGGCTGGAGATGTGGCTCAGAGGTTAAGAGCACTGACTGCTCTTCCAGAGGCCCTGAGTTCAATTCCCAGTAACGGCATGGTGGCTCACAATTCCCAGTAACGGCATGGTGGCTCACAACCATCTGTAATGGGATCTGATGCCCTCTTCTGGTGTGCATGAAGAGAGCTATAGTGTACTTACATATATAAAATAAATTTTAAAAAATGTTTTAAAAAAGAGAGAAAGAAAGAAGCAGATGCCTATCTGCTTTCTTTCGTTTCCAAGTGACCTTCGTGAATCCTGATCTAACAGCATCTATTGGTCAGTTGTGATTGCCACACCATGGATGTTTGACGTGTGCCGTTATGTCTACTGGTCAACACAACTATATGCAGAGTCCACTATTATTCCTCATTTCCCGAAGAAACTATATGCATTTCCAGAGGTTTCCCAGATCATAGAACCTACAACACCTTCCTGCCTGGCCCCAGAGCTAAAGAATTTCACTGTAATGCTTCGTAGTTTATCCAAGGGCACATGCTTCTTGAAGAGCTTTGTACCATGTAAAACCGGCATCCTTTGGTGTCTAACTTTTTTTTTTTTTTGGGGGGGGGGTTCGAGACAGGGTTTCTCTGTGTGGCCCTGGCTGTCCTGGAACTCACTCTGTAGATCAGGCTGGCCTCGAACTCAGAAATCCACCTGCCTCTGCCTCCCGAGTGCTGGGATTAAAGGTGTGTGCCACCACTGCCCGGCAGTGTCTAACTTTTTTGAAATATATAATTTAGAGTTAGGACGATTCACCCCACTGTGGCCTTGCTGAGGTGATGGGTAGAGGGTATTGCCAGAACTCTGGGTGTGGAAGGCGGGGGTGATGGTGGAAGCCAGGGGTGGTGGTGGAAGGCCGGGGTGATGGTAGAAGCTGGGGGTGGTGGTGGAAGGCAGGGGTGATGGTGGAAGCTGGTGAGGCCCAGTCTATGTCTAAGGAGCCTAACCCCTCTGCCTCTTATAGCCTCTCTCCCCAATCTTAAATTCTGAGGTGACCCTCTCTGCATTCAGCAGAGTTGTGGGGGCTCTCCTCTACCCTCTTGACTCCCGAGTATGCAGCTCTCAATCAGCCAAAATGAGCAATAAACCCAAACAGAAACCCTGCATTTGGGAATCCCTGGTAACTGCAAAGAATTTCTCTGGGTCAGAGATCAGCAATTTCCTTTTCTCTTCTGATGAAGGAACAGGCTGTAAATATTTTCATCTGTGTGAACCACATGGTCCCCGGAACAAGCCTGCGGCTTTGCTGTGGAAGGCAGGAGCTGGTGTGGGCGTTTCTCTGACATAGCGTGGTTGGATTTGGCCTGTGGGTTGTGGTTTTCCAACCCTCTTCAAAGTTGGCAACTGAGTCTTCGGCACCAGCAGCAACAGAACAGCAGTGTGCTGTTTTTAAACTTTCCTGTCACCCTGAATACATCTTACCCTCCTACTATGTGTTCACACGCTTTAAAAAAAGATATGAACAGTTCTTGTCCATCTCATCCAAATGGTTAGACACTCCTTCAGTCGAGTGCATTATTGGGTTGGGATTTTGTTTTACAGATATGTAAAGAAGTGAGTTTATGCAGTGCTATGGCCAGGCTCCTCACCACACTGTGTGTTCTCTCTCTCTCTCTCTCATGCACACCTTTGTAGGACAGACATCTATGGAAGCGTTTTCTTTCTATAGATACATAATTGATAACCAAGCTATACAAACATCAACAGTTGATCAGTCACAGCACAATTACTAATTGTTCTTTCTTTGTTTTTGCAGATGAAGTTTCTCTGTGTAGCTTTGGCTGTCCCAGAACTCGCTCTGCACACCAGGCTGGCCTTGAACTCAGAGATTCACCAGCCTCTGCCTCCTGAGTGCTGGGATTAAAAGCATGTGCCACCACTGCCCGGCCCAATTGTTCTTTTTAATGTTCTTTTTGGTGTGTGCATGCTTATGGAGGCCAGAGGCCAGTCTCATGTGCTGTGCCTCCCAACACAGTCTACCTTTTTATTTTATTTTATTTTATTGAGAAAGAGACACAAATGACCCCAAATCACTGAATGGATGAGGCTGCTTGGGAATGAATCCCCAGGGAGCTGCCTGACTCACCTCAAGCGTGCTGGTCTCAAAAGCAGACACCGCCATGTCTGGCTCACTTTATATGGGTTCTGGTGATGTAACTGGGGTCTCTCTAGCCTTTAAGAACATGCAAAAACATTTTCTGAGTTGTGAGTAGAGAGTCCGCATTAATTTTATCTTTAGGACAAATGAGAATAATAAAGCTTCCTTTAGTATATTTCATACTAGGGGAGAAAGAATTTTGAAGAGACTTGGGGTTCAGGAAGAAGTTCTGGAAGAAAAGCAGGTCCAGACTCTTCCCATACTCCATTTTCTGAGGAAAGGTTGGGTGTCAATACTGGGAACACTTAAAGATAGCATTGTGCTTCCTTTTTGGAATTCCTCAAGGGAAAACATAGGGACAGGGAGCAGAAGTGTCAGGCTGACAAGCGACCTTCCCACGTCCTGTGTTCAGAAGAGGAAAGATTGTTCTAAATATTTGAATGAAGGAAAATGAGATTTAAAACGCTCTCCTGGCTGTGTGTTTGTTTTTAAAAACTACTAACATACTCCCTTTTCCTTAGCTTGGGATGAGTTCAGCCTAATGTGCTAACCCCCAAATCTGCATTTTCCAAAAGGTTGTGGGAAATAGAAGGAATGGAAGACATGAGCTTCGTCATGCAGTTCACCCAATCAATACCTAGTCACTGCTTCTTCACAGCTGACCTCTGTTCATGACAAAGGCTAATAAAAGACTAACTCAGAATTCCCTTCCTTTAGAGCATTGTCTACTTTTTAGAGATACTGTCTACTCTTTGGAAACACTACCTACACCTTGGGAAGACTCTATGCTATGGGAGCACTACCTACCTTTTGGGAGCACATCTCTTTAGAGTACTGCCCAAACCACGGGAATATTATCTATCCTTCAGGGTCACTTCTACTCTCTGGGAGCACTTTACATCCTGGGAGCACTGCCTATCTATTGGATAACTGTCTAACCTGCACAGTGGCCCTCATCATTGACTGCACAGAAGCCACACTGGGGTATCTACTGGCTACAGATCTCAGGAATAGACACTGTGCATGACAGTTATCTTTAAAGTCACCCAAGTGGTGCTATTACAAAGCAGAGGTTAAGAATGGTCCAAAGGCAGAGGATCTAATAGTTCCAACAACTCCACGTGCTATGAGAGGAATGCTAGTCATAGACTAGGAGGAAGGGCTCAGTCATGCCTTTGGAAGGGATGTTCTCTGTAAGAGTCACGCTAGAAAGGATGCCCTTGCTAAATCTGAAAGAAAGATGGATAATTGTTTACCAAGCCAGACAAAGGAGGGTGTGATAGGGTACATTCCACCAAAGGAGTGAGCCTTCATAAGACAAGGTAGTGTGACACATCAGGGTGGACCCTGAAGCTATCTATGCCGGGGGGGGGGGGTGGGGGGATGAGCACTTCACCTGTCTGCTTGGGTGACAAAACTCCACAATAAGGTGACTCAAATACCATAACTTCATTGTGTCACAGTTCTGGAGCCTGGGATTTCTATCTTAAGGTGTCTGAAAGGTTGGCCCTCTTTTCCAGTGATGTTCTTGTTAAGTCTTCAGCCCTCTACTCTTCGTGAGGCCACAGAAAGCTTCTGTGTCCTTAGTGGCCTGCTGGCATTTCCACCGAACGACCCTTATCACCTTCGACTCCTGCCCTAGTTTGCTTTCCATTGTTTTGATAGCTGCTGTGACCAAAAGCAATTTTGGGAGGAAAGCATTTATTTCATCTTATACCTTCCATCATCAAGGGAAGTCAGAACACGAAATCAAGGCAGGAGCTTAGAGCAAAAACCATGGAGAAATGCTGCTTATTGTTGTGGAATAATTAGTATTATATATATATTTCTAATCCAGCTAGTTCCCAAGGAATTGAGAAAGATCTAAGGATTTATTCAAACAAGCTTAATGGCACAATAACTGGGCAGGTACCTTTAAACTAATTTTCTAGGCTAGTCTGGCTACCTCCCAGGTACACACCCCAAGTTATTTGCCAATATTTGTCCTGACTGGGCTGAATCTTCTCCATCAGGATACATTCTTGATAGGTTGTTTCTCCACCGCCGATGAAAAGAGCTAGTTCAAGTCAGATTAGATTATATATTAAAGGTAGATTTATTGGGAAGTTGCTCTCGGATGAGTTTCCTGGCCCCAAGGACCAAGGCCAGGGAACTCACCTTGGGGAGGGGGGAGGGGAAGAGTAATAGAGAAAGGGCATCAGAGCGCAGAGAGGGAAGAGAGAGAAGGAAAAGGAGAGAGAGGAGAGACCAAAATGTCTGGATTATATAGGGAAGAGCCTCTGGGGGAAAGGCAGTTTAGGGTTGGGGGCAGGGTATGCCAGGTAGGGACTGAGGGATTCTGGGAGAACCTTGAGGCCAGATCGGCTTTGATATGCACCTCAGTCCTTTGTCCAGGGATCCAAAACCAAGCAGTTCTTTCTCTGCATCCTCTCTGTCTCCCATTTCTTCTCCTCCCTTCCTATTTTTTTCTCCTTCATGGTTCCACCTCTGACCCCAAGCTTGGGAACCCTGATCCCATGTACTTCTCTTCTACCCAGTTATTGGCTGGTTTGTTTGTTTGTTTGTTTGTTTGTTTAATTAACCAATCAACTCTAAGTTGGGGAGCAAGGTTTATACAACAAAGGCCGGTGTGTGTGTGAGAATGAGCTCCTCTGTACAGCAACTAGATCTTGGGGTTCAGAATTTAGTATCTATATGCATAGCACCAGAACAATTCCCAACCGCTTACTGGCTTACTCACTGGTACATGCTCAGCTAGCTTTCTTCTATAGCCTAAGCCCACCTTCCCACAATGGACTGTGCCCTCCCACATAGGCCATTAATCCAGATAGTCTTTCATAGACATCGTGTCTTAATTACTACTGCTCTACTGCTGTGAAGAGACACTATGACCAAAGCAACTTTTATAAAAAACAAGATTTAATTGTAGGCCTGTTTATAATTTCAGAGGTTAACCCATTATCATTGTGGCATCATGGATGCATGTAGGCATGGTGCTGGAGCAGTAGCTGAGAATTCTACATCCTGATCCAGAAGCAGCAAAAGAGAACCTGGGCCTCACATGCAATTTTGAAACTCAAAGCCCACCTGTGGTGACACACTTCCTCCAACAAGGCCACATCCACTCCAACAAGGCTATAACTCCTAATCCTTCTAATCCATTCAAACAATACTACTTCCTGATTACTAAGCATTCAAATATATGGGCCAATGGGGATCACTCTTATTCAAACCGCCACACATGGTTACAGATAAATCTGATCAAAGCAACTTTTCAATTGAGGTCCCCTCTTCCTAGATGAGTCTAGTGTGTAGTAGTTTTATGTCAATTTGACACAAACTAGAGTTTTTTGTCTTTTTTTTTTTTTTTTTTTTTAAATAACAGACCTCAATTGAGAAATATGTCCCTATTGTGTTGGCCCGAGGGCAAGTCTATAGTGCATTTTCTTAATTGATAATTGATGGGTTTGTAGTCCTGGGTTGCATAAGAAATCAGGCTGAGCAAGACTTGAAAAGCAAGCCAGTAAGCTGTCCTCAATGGCTTTTGCTTTAGTTCCTGCTTCTAGGTTCCTGCCCTGCTTGAGTTCCTACCTTGACTCCCTGTGATGATGGCCTGTGATATGATACTATAACCTGGAAGTAAACATTTTCTTCCCAAACTTGCTTTTGGTCATGACATTTTACTACAGCCATAGAAACCTTAACTAAGACATTCTATGTAGTGCCAAGTAGACAATCAAACTCACTGAGGATGCTCCCCACACCCACAATAAATTCCTCTGGACTGTAGATGTCTCCACTTGTATTTTAAACATTACTATTCTTGGCAAATCCCCTCCTTCCTGTCAGTGCACAGGGGCTAATTTTGGAGACCATGATCCACAGTATTTTTGGCTGCTTCTCCTGCACCAATGAAAGGGCCATGGCACTGGCTTAAAGCTACTGTGTAAAAATGTCAGAAGTCAGAGTGTGAGAGACAGCAAGTGTATTGTCTTTGGGAAATTAGTGGTCTGGGTTTTCATTAAGGGAACAGCTATGTAGTGGCTAGAGATGGTTCAGTGATTAAGAATGCTTGTTGCTCTTACAAAACAGCCAGCTTCTGTTTCCAGTGCCCTCATCTGGTGGCTCATAACTTCCTATAACTCCAATTTCAGGGGACCTGACACCCTCTTCTGACCTCCACTTGTCTTGCATGCACATGGTACACTTATATATATGCAGGCTTGCATACGTACAAATAAAATAAGATAAAATAAAATATACAAAGACAACTGTGATACAATTTTCCCTTTAAACAAAATATACAAAGAGAACTGCTATACAATTTCCCCTCTAAACATTTCGACGTTCTCCAGGAGGTCTCCAGGAGAGGAGAGCCTATGCATTGGAGGTAGTGGGGACCCTTCCGAGTACAGCATGTGTTTGTGAACTCTTTAATGGGGTCCTATAAAATGATAGTGTTCTTCTACTTCCTCCTTTCCAGGGCTGGACCTGGCTGAAAGCCCATGTCCCACAGGTCAATGGACCAGGAAAGCCCCCTTGAATGTCATATGGGAGAGGGTTAGACTCAGTGCTTCAAGAGTTGATTCTGACTCAGCTCCTGAATCTTCCTCTAGAAACAGGTGGAGTGATGTCTAATTTAAGAAAGGACCTCATAGGATCAACCAGCTCTTCTGTTGGTCCCAAGAAGACAAAAAGTTTGTTTCTTCAGTAACAAGTACCTTGTTTGACCAGTTTGAAGGTAATCAAAGAGTGTTTGCACCATATGTCACTGCTAGAAATGTAGAATCCGGTTTTTATATAAAAATACATTTTATAAAGGGAAGCACATCATTGAGAGATCAAATAATGTACTCAGAGCATCTTAGAGTGGGCCAGGGAGATAGTTCAACCTGACTTGAAAAGCGTGAGACCTGGATTTGAGTCCCAGCATCAGTGTAAAAATGGCAGAGATGGTAGTGTGCATTTGCCGATGTGTTTATAAAAAGATAAAGGATATATGATGTGTTCTATGGGGGTGTGGTGAGGTGCGGGGGGGAAGGGCGTGTCTCAGTGGGCCCATGCCGAGGCAGCCCTTCCCCCTGAGGGACCAACCACACAAGACGGTATAGAATAGAATAGAGTTTATTCAGGGCATGGGGAGGGGAGTTAAGAGGGTAGTAGAGGCAGAGAAAGGCAGAGAGAGGGAGAAAGTAGAGAAATAGAGGCCAGTCTCCACATGGAGAGAGGGGGGAAGTGAAGGGGAAAGAGAGGAGCAAGAGAACAGGAGGCAAGAGAGAGAGAGAGAGAGAGAGAGAGAGAGAGAGAGAGAGAGAGAGAGAGAGAGAGAGGCTAGAGAGGGAGGCGGGGGCAAGCAGTTCCTTTTATAGTGGGTCAGGTCTACCTGGCTACTGCCAGGTAACTGTGGGGTGGAGTTTAAACAGAATGCTAACATTTGCTGTCCCAAGTCAGAGATGAGGGGCTCCTTAGGGCTCACTGGACAGCCAGTCTAGTCTAATTGGTGAGCTCCAGGCCAGTGACAGACCCAGTCTCAAAGGAAGTGGGCAGTGTTTCTGCAAATGACATCTGAGGTCTGAGATTGTCCTCTGCTACATAGGTGTATGCCCTTACACACAGACAGGCAGACACAGACAGACACACACATACACAGAAACACACACTAGACACACACACATACACATACATACACCCATATACACACAAAGAGAAACACACGGACACACAGACATGTACACACACACACACACACACAAGCACACACATAAGAAAGAACATTACTCAGCCCCTACCACCTGAGAGGGTCCTGGGTACCCTCGACTGGTAGCATCATCACCTCTGCTGCAACCTCAGCCCCTGCAAGCTGAGGACTGGGGATCTGCAGTGGCAGAGCTGGCTCTGCAGCTCTCATTCTTATGCTGTGAACCTAGGTGAGCCTCAGGTATCCATTCCCACGTCAGCACCAGTTAGCCCCAAGACTGGACCTCAAACACACTCAGTCAGTCCAAACCTGACACATTGGGATAACAGCAGAGATCCAAATATCCACTCTACAAAGGTGGGGCAGACATCTACACCCAAAGGTACTATGAAGAAGATCGTCTTGGAGGATACATTGGAATCTTGGGGTTCCACCCATTGTGAGATGCTTCATGTACAGATCCACATACTTGCTATTCTGCAGAAGACTCTGGAAATCCTAAATCTTACTTTCCAGTTTGCTGTCCTGATGCTCCATGCTTCTTTCTGTACAAGGCAAAGGAGAGTCTCAGGTGCATCTAAGAGACCCGGACCCCTGGAACTGAGCCAGCGTGTTTCAGGGTACACCTGCTTGCAGAAGCCCCAAGTGAATACTTTGTGAAAACTCTGAAGTTTCTTCTTACATCTCTGCTTTCCTTTCAGAGGGTAGACAGCTTCACTGCTCTGTGACTTTCCAAAAAGAAGAAAGCTTTAAAAGAGGCCACACCTAATTCCAACCTGTGGGCAACTCTCTGCCGCCTGTGAAGGGAGTTAGGAGAAACCCTGTTTCTGTTTCTGAGTCCTGAAATGATCAGGAAACTTGAGAACCCTCCTGGTCATCTCCCTGGCCTGGGGCGGGAGTGCAAATACATTTAGTCAGTCAGGCTAATTTTAGAGATTGCAAAATCTGGCAATTCTGTGACTCCCTCAGAAGGGTACCACGAGCCACCTTTGCAAGCTATTCTTTCTGTCTTGGTCTAGTCTAGGTGCCCTTGGTTGGGAGCTGTAAATCCTCTGCTAAGTGTTCAATAGTTCTGATCGGTCCTCAGATTCATTTTCTGAGTTGACTAGCATGCACATCCTAATCTTTTCCTCAAATCTCAGAAAATATTTTTTAGCTATCTAACAAATTAGTTTATTGCAGACTCCTAGGATTTTCTTATTTCATGCCATCTCTCGACAGAGATATGAGAGATGAGTTCTCTCATATAAGCTTCTCCATTGCTACATTTTATAGTAGGACCTCACAGGCACATGCATGTAACCCCAGTATTTGTGAGACAAATATGAGGGATTAGGAATTTGAGGCCATTCTGGGTTACATAACAAGGGCTTGTCTTAAAAATAACCCCCCTCCCTTTGGGCTGGAGAGATGGCTCAGCAGTTAAGAGCACTGACTGCTCTTCCGAAGGTCCTGAGTTCAAATCCCAGCAACTACACCACATGGTGGCTCACAACCATCCGTAATGATGTGTCTGAAGACAGCTACAGTGTACTTACATATAATAATAAATAAATCTTAAAAAACAAAATGCCCCCCAAACTAGGGATCTACAGAGATCAGTCAGCACTTAAGGGTTCCTAAGCTAGGTGTCTCGTGTGCTCGTAACCCCAGTTCCCAGAGGAACAGGGAAAGGAGGTGGATGAAAATAAGTAAGAAGGAAGGACATGGCTGCTCCTAGGTATGATAGAGAAGAGAGTTTATTGTAGATAAAAGGAAGAGCATATCCAGAGAGAGAGAGAGAGAGAGAGAGAGAGAGAGAGAGAGAGAGAGAGAGAGAGAGAGAACGCCCACTGGGAGAGTCCAGAGCGAACACAATCCTCAGCTGTTTGAGCAGGAAGGGGAAGGGAAGGGATGGGGAGAGAGAGCAATCAGGTGGAACAGCAAACAGGGCAAGAGGTAAAAAAGGAGAGAGGAGCCAAAATGGCTGGATTACATAGGGAAGAGCCTCTGGGGGAAGAGCAACCCGACCCTGGTGGAGGTGGTGGTGCTGGTAGGTAGAGGGCAGAGGATGCCAGCCACATCCTGTAACAAGCAGGGATGCTGAGGAGATCCTGATCCCAGGACCACTTTGATATGTTAAATAGGCACCTCTGCCATTTGTCCCAGGGTTTGAGACTTAACAGGAGGGTCATTGGGGCTTCCCAGCTCCCAAACTAGCCAAGACAATTCAAGCCTTGTAGCCAGGGAGGGAAAAGAAGACACAGAGCGCGCGCGCGCGCACACACACACACGCACACACACGCACACACACACAATCTCTTTCTCCTTCTCTCTCCTCTCACATACATACACACACATGACACATACAGACACACACAACACTAATAGATGTTTTTAAAAATCAAAAGAAAAAAAAATCTATATACATTTTTAAAAGACAAAATGACTCTTCACCTGCCCAAAGAACTCTTTATTTTGCATCTTAGGGAGAATCATCCTGACAGCAGTGAGCCATGTCAGCAGTACAGACAGAGGAAGCAGGTTGGGGGCCAGTTACAGGAGGAGAAAGCCAACCTAACTACCTTCTTGGCCTTTAGGCCCTTAATGGGATTAAAATACCACAGATCAATCATTGATTTTCATAATGACAACCATAAGTCATCCAGAAAAATTGTCACTGACAAAGGGTTTGACCATATGAATTGTTGAAAGAGCTGGGCAAGTATGCTTCTAGCTCTGGAATGGCGTCCTAGTCAGTTTAGTTTGGGCTTGAAAGGAGGTCAATTAGAAATTTTACCGATTATACTGTCATGAAAAGGTGAGCCGAGAGCTGCTTTGGTTAACAGGTCCTTTCGCAGACCAGGGAAATGTGGAATGGAGCAAGGGAGAAAGCTTCCTTGGGCAATTAGGCATAGCTGAGGACTAGGGGGGATAGCCCGACCATGAACTTTTATTTTGACTTCCACAGAAATGGCGCTCAACTTGAAAAAGTGCAAGAAGCCCTGGGGTAAACCTAATGTATTATGTACTTCAAGCCGTGTTCCTCCTATGGACCAAGGAAATGAAAACTCAAACTTTGGTTTAACAAAAAATGCCTCACAGGGGTTAGAGAGATGGCTCAGAGGTCAAGAGCATGCACTGCTCCTGCGGAGGTCCCAAGTACCTGGTAGCAGTTCACAACTTCCTACAACTGCAACTCTAGGGGCATATACACACACACACGCACACATGCACACGCACACACATACACTTAAAATAGTATAAATAACTTTTTAAAAGAACTGAAGAGTTCCTGACCATTGCCGAACTGACATCTATAACAGCATCTTGACTTTTAGCACGGGCTTTGAAGGACCGAGAGAGAGGACACATTCAGAACCTCTAGGCCAAAATTGTGCAAGAGCTCAACTTTGGTGAATTCATCTTCCTCATTAAGATCTCTTCGGCTTGCATCTTACTCAAATATTGAGCTTAAGCGATACCACCCTTGAGGTCCCACACTGGATCTCATCTAAGCCCTGCACACTCCTGTGATCATCCCTAACAAATTATTCATTCAGTATACTCTTCAGAAACATTTCCTGAGTGCCAACAACATGCCAGGTGACCTTTTAGACCCGAAGCAAACAACCAAGGAAGATTGGCTTTCTGGGAACATATTTGGTGCTTGGCTGAATTGATTTGTTTTATTTTGAAATAAAACCAAGGCCCAACAAGATGGCGCTTCTGTGTATCAGCAGGAGGAACTGTTAGCTACAGATCTCTAGGTGTTCTGAGACCCAGCCGGCCACCCCTGGAATTAGACGTCTGTATTTCTCAAGAGCTCTCTCGATGGTTCTGTGGTGGCCTGTCTAGAGCCGGTTTCCAAGTGCTTGTCCTAGGACCACTGACCCAGAAGCTCTCTTCTCTATGTCTGTCAAAGTTCCACAAAATCCAAAAGGCAGTTTCGGCTGAACAACTGGAAGAGACTTTCAGAGGGAAAACTTGCAAATGTGTGTTAGGGTCTCTGAAGAGTGGCAGAGAGCCCCAAGGTGGGTCACACAATGTGTAGCAACTGTTGGTATTTTAAACGTAGGGGGTCAGAGGGTGCTCCGCAGAATCAGGAGACAAGATAGGACCCCCTGAAAGACTATGGATCATTACTTGAGAAATGTAGCCAGTTAGTTTGAACCTAATCTAGCTAGACTCTGGAAGGCCAAACAGCTACTGTCCATGACCACGTAGGCCAGACTACAGGGTGACAAAGAGAATGGACAGGAGGAGCGCTCACAGGAAGAGTGTCTAAATGATGCTTTCTTCAAATCTCACGCAAAATTGTTTCCCAGAGTGCTTCATGGCTCCTCACTATCTCTATCGCCAGAGACAACCCAGGCAACCAATGCCAAGTTGTTTGCCTCTTCTTCCTCTTCTTCCTCTTCTTCCTCTTCTTCTTCCTCCTCCTCTTCTTTTTCTTTTCATAACCACTGATATCATTGAGTACTCTATATATTATGTGGTGAATTCTTTGTCTTTGTCTATGTGTGTGCATGTGTAAGAGAGAGAGAGAGAGAGAGAGTGTGTTTTGATGTTTGATGTTGTTTTTCCACAATCTGTACCAAATTTTAAAAAGCTGTGTTCATCATCATCATCATTAGCATGTGTGTATATGTGTGATGCTATAGCATGTGTGTACATAGTGTGTATACGTGTGATGCTATAGCATGTGTGTACATGGTGTGTATACGTGTGATGCTATAGCATGTGTGTATATGGTGGGTATACGTGTGATGCTATAGCATGTGTGTACATAGTGTGTATACGTGTGATGCTATAGCATGTGTGTATATGGTGTGTATACGTGTGATGCTATAGCATGTGTGTACATGGTGTGTATACGTGTGATGCTATAGCATGTGTGTATATGGTATGTATATGTGTGATGCTATAGCATGTGTGTACATGGTGGGTATATGTGTGATGCTATAGCATGTGTGTATATGGT
>CM052709.1:25464513-25487649 GCA_028551405.1 Uromys caudimaculatus
ATGGTGTGTATACGTGTAATGCTATAGCATGTGTGTATATGGTGTGTATATGTGTGATGCTATAGCATGTGTGTATATGGCAGGTATATGTGTGATGCTATAGCATGTGTGTATATGGTGTGTATATGTGTGATGCTATAGCATGTGTGTATATGGTATGTATATGTGTGATGCTATAGCATGTGTGTATATGGTGTGTATACGTGTGATGCTATAGCATGTGTGTACATGGTGTGTATACGTGTGATGCTATAGCATGTGTGTACATGGTGTGTATACATGTGATGCTATAGCATGTGTGTATATGGTGTGTATACGTGTGATGCTATAGCCTTTGTGAAACTGACTTTCCCCCCCTCACATTAATGTGTTTCTGAGGGTGGAGCTCAGGAAGCCAGGCTTGCTTGGCAAGCACCCTTCATTCTCTGAGTCTTCTTGCCCTGTCTCCCCTTTATTTTTCCAGACAGGATCGTTCACTGAACTTGGAGATCATTGCTTCAGCTAGAATAGCAGATAAGGAAGCTCTGGGACGGCTCTGGTCTCTGCCTTGCCAACACTGAGATTATAGGTACCTGTCACTATATCTGGCTTTTACATGGGTGCTGAGGATCTGAACTCAGGTCTTTATGCTTGTGCGGCAAGGACTTTACCAACCAAGCCATCTCCCTAGCACCTTAAAGTAAAGAACATTTCAAAGTAGGCGCATTATTGTTTTACAGCAAAGGAAATTAATTTACAGATTGTTCAATTGACCCGTCACACAGCAGTATAAGTGATAAGTCATGATTGGAGGCCACATATCTAACATGAGAGCCCATGTTATCAGTCTTTAGGCATTTTCCCAGAAAAACATGCATCCTAGTCACTCTGGATAACTTCAGTGTGTGGTGTAGGTAGGTTTGTTTTCTTTCACATTGCTTTGTCATCATTCATAAAGTTGTTTGTGTATAGTAAATATTACATGTTTCCTCTTCATACCCAGGAAGCAACTTGGGCCTTGTGGAGCAACGGTTTTCTGCATCCGTGCTTTGAGGATTGAGTTCTGGATTTGGTCTTTTTTTTTCCCTATGCCTGCATAATGAAGAATGCAGCTCAGAACCATTGTGTCAGTTTGTTCTGGAATGAGGGTTTTCCCAGGACTTGGTTATTTTAACGGTAAGCCTGGGACAGATCCTGACGTGGCTGGGGTGGTTGGCAATTGCCATGTTTTTAAAGCAGTCTAAATTTTATAATGAGAAGGACAGACATTCTAGAACCACATTTAAAAAAAGTCAATAAAAATTAAAAACATGTTTGGAAAAGATACACAAATGATGAATAATGAATTAAATATATCTTTCTTCATATCTTATGATTCTGGGATCTGGTTAGGGTTCACTTCATGGCATCCTAAAACATAATTTATGATTCTTCCTTAGGACCATATGAAGTGCAGAAGTCACGTGATGCCATGGGGAATAGGAAGATGGTTTGTTCCAGACAAGTCAACTTGGCCTCTAGAGATGCCAAGTGATGAAGGATGCAAGCTGTTGCAACAAAGCCCAGAACCCCATCTCCTCTAATCTACTAAACATGTGACACCTGTCTCAAACACACATGGTGCTTATTTTACTGTGTTGTAACCACTTGCTTATTGTTTGTGTCCCTTGCTAGACAGATCATTGAGGACAGCGTGCAGCTCTCCCTGTTCTGTGGTCCTAACTCAGTGACTGTTGAAAGCATCTTGGGCTACAAAGGAAGTGTGTTTTCTCAAGGTTTGTGTTTGGGCTTCCTCAATTCGGAACAAAATGTGACTTTTTGAAGCCACGTCTAAAGACATCATGTATTCAAGTGGGCACGGGGGAGGCATAACTCCCCACACTATAGAAGGGTTTCCTGCTAAACAATTTCCGACCTTATCTGCCTCTGTGGTCTCTCTTGACTCCCCCCTTCCACTCCTCTTGCTTCTGGATCTCATATAGCCTTATTTCATCCTTATTGTTTGGCAGGATGCTGGACAAATTAAAAAACAAGTTATTTTTTTAGAGAGGAAGTAATTTAATTCACATAAGTGGTGAGGTTTCTGGAGAAGACCATTCAAGAACTGGAGTCAATACATATGTCATGAAATGGGGTTGGAAGGACCGTGGGACACGACTCACTTTGTGATACATTCCTGTCATGCAGAGCAAAGTGCTAACATGTTACGTGTCCAGATGAATTTGTTTTATGGCTAGATGTGACAAGATCAATGATCATTTCTGGGCGTAGGTAAGACTGATGCATACTTGTACTATGTACCCAAAGTCTGGATGGGAGGCAAGATCTCTGAAACCCTAAGACTGGTCTGTCTTGCAGTCCTGAAGTCTTACAGGCTGCAAATGTTTGGCTTCTGGAATGCCTTGCTTCTGATATTAACCACACACTAAGTGAGAAGTATGGGCTTGGCTTCTGGAGAATGTCTCCCAGTGCCTGGAGACAGTGGCTGAGAGCAAAGAAGAAATGACAAACCAGATAAAACATGGCTTGGGGCTTCTTTATCGCTGGGGGAGAAGATACCCACTTACAAGTGGTATTAAAGCCTGTGGTTAGATTTCACCAGTGTAAATTATTCACGGAGAACTGCCAAGGGTTTTCCCTCCCTGCAGGGTGAACAGCTGGCCTTCTGCCCTCCCCCGCCTTGCTAGTCTGGTGGGTTTTTTGAAGACTAGTGCCCTCTGGGGGTTGAAGTGGGAAAAACCAATCTAGGAAGAATAAAGGAGGAAGGGTTTTTGCCCTTGGCTGCTCTTACCTAAAGATGAAAGCAGACGGGCTTCAGAGAAAATACTTTCCAGTGCCACCCTGAATGTGGAGTGTCATGTGACCATGGGGCTGCTGGTATTTGAGGATGCTTAACTGTCTTAGGCTGATTTGGCCTCAGCAGTAACGCTTCACAGCAGCAGAACATCCCGTGGAAGAGGTTTCTAGGACATCTGGAGAGCCAGGTTCACTTTCTGTGTTTTCTGTAGGGAGAGACAAGGTATAAGAAGACTCCAGACTAAGCTGGGTGTGACTGCGTGGACCTGAAACATCTAGTACTTGGGAGGCTGAGGCAGGTGGATCACTGGGAGTTTGAGGCCAGCCTGGGCTGCATAGTAAACTCTGAGACAGTCTAGGCTTCAGAGTGAGATGCTGCCTCAAAATGAAAGATTTAAGGCCTGTCAAGAGGACAGAGTGGGCAGTGGTGGTGGTGCACACCTTTAATCCCAGCACTTGGGAGGCAGAGGCAGGAGGATTTCTGTCAGTTTGAGGCAAGCCAGATTCTATATCAAGTTCCAGGCCAGGCAGGGCTACAAAGTTAAACCCTGACCTGAAGAATGATGATGGTGATGATGATGGTGATGGTGATGCTGCTGCTGCTGATGACGACGACAATGATGATGATGGCAATGAGTAGGAGGAGGAAGAGAAGGAGGGGGAGGAGGAAGAGGACGGGGAGAAGAAAGAGAAGAAGGAGGAAGAGAAGGAGAAGGAGGAAGAGGAGGAGAAGAGGAGGTGGAGGAAGAGAAAGAGGAAGAAGAAGAGAAGGAAGAGGAGGGAGAGGAGAAGGAGGAAGAGGAAGAAGAGGAGGAAGAGGAGGGAGAGGAGGAAGAGGAAGAGGAGGAGGAAGCCATATGACAGAATGGCTATATGTCTCTTGCCAAGCATCCCCTCAGGGGCTGGGGAGAAAATGGCCTAGCATTTGAAAAGCACTCACTCACTCTGTACAGGAGTCAAACTTACCTCACTGATTTCCTTAGGAAGAGGAATTCTGTCCCCTGCTTACTTTCAAGCCCTCGACTGAACTTACTGGTAAATTATTAATGCGTCACTCGGACTGTCATAGAAAGGGCCGCTTTGGGGAGAGCCACCAGGGAGAGGAAGTGCTTGCACAGCTATAGCAGAGGACACCTGAGAAATCTCCTGCCCATGGTTAATGCTGAGGACCAGAGAGAGGACACCAGGCTTCTTGACCCCTTTTCATTCTCCCTAAAAGAGAATTCCAAAGCTCAGACACACAATGTGGTCTAAGAGGCCTTTGGTACACCTCGGCATCTCTCAAACACCATTTGGAGAGCAGATTGTGTTTCTGCTTTCTGCATTCCAGTCACTGCGATGTGTGTGTGTGTGTGTGTGTGTGTGTGTGTGTGTGTGTGTGTGTGTGTGTGTGTGTGTGTGTGTGTGTGTGTGTACACATACATACATGACTGGATCTCCGCCATCTTCTGCAGCTGAGGTCTTGACCTGGAAACTGAGGCAGACAGCAGTGGGCAGACCACCCAGATTCTCTCCACCCATACTATTTCTGAGCTTGTTGGTTCAACTTCCAGCTGACTGTGTGGGTGTACATTTGCTGGCTTCCTCTGGAGGCACGAACTCTCTAGGGTCCTGGGCACTGCAGACTGTGGAGATAATAGAACACTCTTACCCAGCCTTCAACTAGTGGCTTGTATTTAAATCTACTACATCAGCTATAGACTCTAAGGACAACATCACGTCCGGGACATTGGTGAGGCCATACTTAAAGCCAAAGATGTAAGACTTTTACATTAGAGTGCTCTTGAATTTCATAAAGGCAAAACTGGACATCAAAAAGTCAATGCTAATTACAGGAAAGACTTCTCCAAAAATGTTTGCCATTGCCTCGAGCAATATGATCTGACATTCATTGTATGAACTCCATCTCAAGAATTCAAACTTCTCGTTTTCAGGAGACTTTTGTCTCTTCTACTAGACCCTGAAGCCTCAGAAGAGGGTTTGTGTTTACTTCTGTCTCACTGAATCTCAAATGGCAACCAAATTTAGTGTGTTACGTCACCATTGACTCTCACAATGACCATGGGCCAGAAATTCAGAGAAGGCCTCCCTGGGTGGGAGCTTAGTCCTATAAGATTATTATTATGTCATGGTCCTTGAAAGGCTTGACAGAGGAATGGCTTCCAGGGCTGCTTCATGACATGCTTAATGACAGGAGCAATGTCACAGTGAGACTCTTTATGGAGCTGCCGAGGGTCTCTGTGGCCTGACAGCCTACGCCCCTGAGGGTGAATGATCTAAGGGGCCCAGTCAGCAGCTGCATACAGTGCTTTTCTAACCTGACCTCAGGAACTAGGCTTTATCATGTGTCCTGTGTCCTATGGTCACACATGTCGGTCCTGATTTAGGATGAGGTATGGATACCAGGAAGGGACTGGGATCACCAGGGATCATCTTGCCACCTGGTTATTATGGGGTTCTATGAATATTCCATAAGAGGTTTGGGGTCAGGGGCACTGAGATGGTCCATTGATTGAGAATGCTTGCCAAATGAGCTTGGTTACTTGAATTCAGTCCCCAGAAGCCAGAAAAATATGAGTCACCCACAAAACAAGGCTGAAGAAAAGAACAGATTCCTGATATCATCTGGTCTCCATATACATCCATACACACACACACACACACACACACACACACACACACTCAAAAACTATGGAAAAAGAAGTTTTAGGAAGAAAATATATGGAACAACAGAGTATTCAAATTGTCCTGAGATGGGCTATTGACTCTCGGGCCAAAAAATATTTAAAACAATTTTTTTATTGTCTAATTCCCCATCATGCCATTTACTCCAGCAGGCAGTGACCTATATACCCTTTAGGTCAAATAATTTATAGCCTGCAGAAGATTTGCTCTTTTAGAAACCCCTTAGCAACAAGTTCAGCAAATTGCAATTATAAAAACTTCTCTGCTTCTCAGGAGGCATGCTGAGCCTTCAGACAGCTGGCTTTCATCTGAGAGTCAGACCAGAGCTTGGTCAGAGCATTGCTACAGGCAGGTGTTTTCTGGGGCAGGATGTGGTTACACAGTGGTGCTCTTTGTCATAGTCTGGGCAGAGGGATTCCACTGGCCTGACCGCTGCATGCTTGCTTCCTAGACAAGAAGGCCCTACCATTTGGTGGACAGGTCCATCCAAAACCAACCTGCTTGTTGTACCCCAAGCCCCTATCCCTGTACTGAACCCCAAATGCTGTGGAACAAAGGTGACCCACAGACTTGATCCTCAGCTACCGCTGCTCCTATGGAGTGTTTACATTCATTACATGCTGGCTAGCAAAGTCAAGTTCTTTCCCCTCCAGAAATGAAATCATAAACAGAAACACAGAAGGTGCAGCACTGAATGACAACAGAGAAAATGAGTGGTGGACTGGCATGTAGAGTCTCAGCAAGCAGCTGTGGACATGACCCAGGACCTCCAAGGTTATCTTGTAGAAAGAAAAGTGTTTCTTCTTCTTCTTCTTCTTCTTCTTCTTCTTCTTCTTCTTCTTCTTCTTCTTCTTCTTCTTCTTCTTCTTCTTCTTCTTCTTCTTCCTCTCCTCCTCCTCCTCTTCCTCTTCCTCTTCCTTCTTCTCCATCTCTCTCTCCCTCTCTCTCTCTCTCTCTCTCTCTCTCCTTCTCTTTCTTTTCTCCTCCTCCTTTCTCTTCCATTCTTTCTTTGTTTCTTTTTTCTTGTTATTTAAAAACAAATATATGAACAGGAATATGGTATTCTATTTCTTTAGTGGGCAATGGATTAAAATGCATTTCTATTACTTTTGAACTTTTTTGAACGAACTCTCTGAAGCTAACATTATCTGCCTCTGCACTCTGCTGAAGCATCATGGTACACTCTTCTCCCATTTTACAAACAGGTTTTCACAGACCATCTACTCCTTGGCATTATGTCTGTTCCCAGGTACTGGCCTGCTTGGTTATGGACGGTTGACCCACCTGAAAGATAAGCTTTAGTAGGCCTGAAGGTTCACATCCATACTCCTGGACCTGAGAGAATGCGGTCTCTTCAAGCTTGAGCCCAGTCATGGCGACTTGGTGAGTTCCAGATCAATGTAGGCTACAGAGTGAGATTCTGTCTCAAAAAAACAAAACAAAACAAAAATAACCAAATGAATAGTGAAGTCTATAAGAACATACATTTTGCCTACTTTGCTGTTTGTTACCCCCCACAACCTAGAAAATAAATGGCATTATGTTTACTTGATAAATAATTATTTTTAAAAAGCTCTGTAGCAAGTCAGCTGTAAGGTATTAAATCACTTTCCCAGTCTTTTGAGTCCAGATTTGACACACCTTTCCCCATGCTATCCTGTTTCTCTGTAATGGGTGCCAGATGCTATGCTATTCTGGAGTCTGTGACAGGAGAGTCACAAGTTCAATTCCAACTGGTGCTGCAGAGGGAGTTCAAACCCAGTCCATGGCACTTAGCAAGATGCTATCTCAGAATCAAAAGTGAAGACAGGGCTAAGGGTAGATCTCAGTGGTGGAGCCCTTGGCTAGCAGGCACAAGGCTCTGGGTTCAATTTTCAGTACCAGCAAAGGAAAAGAGGAGCCAGATGCCTAGACCTTAGGACAACGAGGCTTCAGGGTTGCACAGGAAGAGGATGAAAGAAGCCAGGGGAGAGCTCAAGCCTTCTGATATTTCCTTACTCAGCTTGGGTTTTTGCTGTCATTGCCAAGCTAAATGTCATGCTCCAGGGTGAGTTAATGCTGAGGTTAGCGACTGCCATTTCACTCTCATGTGTGGCAGTTTGGCCTCTTAGTTAACGAGTGTCTCAGTATGGTGTAACCTGTCCACCCTTGTCCATTCCGCCTCTGTTATCAAGGTAACCACAGGAGCAATAGCTTGGCAATAGTTACACATGACTACCAAGACTGTATAGATGTGTTTATTTGCATTTCTACATTGGAAACACCCAAATCAGTACAGGAAGAAAGTCCCGTGGAAGGGCAGCAAGGATCTCAGCTGCTTCCTGTCTTTATCGATCCTGAGAGCTGAAAGTAAAGCTGCTCAGGATTCAGTAAACCCAGTTAAATACTCAGGAACTTCAGTTTGGGAAGCTGTAGCAACAACTCCCTGAGAATCATTTGCTTCTCAAGCCAAGAAAAACCCAAATATAGCATCAGGAAGTTGACCCTTACAAAATGACAGATGAGTCCAGATAATAGCCTTGAAGCAGCTTGGGAGAAGGGTCCTGGTCTGACAGAGAAGAAACACATGTTACCATGCAAATACCTCATTGTCATGCTCCTCCTGAGGACAGTGTGGGAGCCTGTGTATGTTTGGTGCCCATAGGTGGGTTTACTATCCCACCCCAGGAACTAGCCTTCCAAGACCTGTCCCTGTTACCAGATAGTAGACCAAATGGAGCCACCTGCTAAATTGCTTATGAACCACGTCAGTCAGTAGAGCAGAAACCCAAGCCTTTGCTTCCTGAGTATTCAGATTTGTGATTACACAGAGGAATTGTCTCTGTCCATTCTTAAGCTCCTGTGCTATTTTGTTATTCAGGGACATAGCATAAAGATTTCTGTGGAACAAGACCAACCAACAGAATCAACTAACCAGGACTCTTGGAGTTCCCAGAGACTGAACCAAAGAGCAAACACAGACTGGAGCGAACCTCCCCCAACCCCTATACATATGTAGCAGACGTGCAGCTTGGACTTCATGCGAGTCCTCCAACAACTGGAGCGGGATCTGTCCCTGAATCTGATGCCTGCCTGTAGATCCTATTCCCCTAACTGGGTCACCTTGTCTGGCCACAGTGGGAGAGGATGTGCCCAGTCTTACAGTAATTTGATGTGTCAGGGTATGGGGTGTGGGGAGAGGAGTGATGTGAGGAGACTGGGAGGAGGGGGTTGACTTTGGAATGTAAAGTGAATAAATAAATTAATTAATAAAAAGCCAAAAAGAGTCCCGTAGAATCAACGGGAAGAACAAATGCCCCAGGACATAAGTTTAAATCCCAGATCTGCTGTTTATGGACTATCAAGCCTTGAGTGAGTTTGTTAACTGGTCCAAATCTCCTCTTCTGTTTTCATCCATAAGTCAGTCACCATAGCAACCATCTTTCCGGATGCTGCTTAGTGAGTAACGTTAATGTAGTCTGAAGGGCTCAGACAGAACTAGTATCTTCACATTTGACAGTGAACCACACTGCCACTAGTAGTACTAAGTGGCCACCCTGTGGATCAGTGCCCCAGCAGACAGAACTCACTGGAATGTGACGGAGACGAAGAAGCTGGAAAACATCTCTGTCCCAGTGTGTGGCAGGGCTGGAACCTCTGCTGAGCATAATGCTTTGTTCACACAGTTTACTAAGTGAGATGTTACATTCAAACCCAATAAACCCTGGTTTTATGAGTATTTTCATTAAGTGCTGATTATGATTTTTATTTTGAAATTATGTTTATGTATGTCTAGGTGAGTGTGGGTGCCTGCAAAGACCGGAAAATGGTATACAATTCTCTGGGACGAGAGTTACAGGTGGTTGTGGTCCCCCTGAAGTAAGAGTTAGGAACCAAACTCAGGTTCTCTGGAAGAACAAACATCAAGAGCTCTTGGCCCCTGAGCCATCTCTCCAGCCCCGTTGCTATGTTTTAAACACACGGCTCAATTATTAGAATCCAGGGAAAATAGGAAATAATCTCTGACGCTGGGGGACTGAAAAATCTATTAAGGATCTTGTGATTCTTTTGACCATCATAATTGTCTTCCTAAAATAGACATAATGTTCTGGTTAAAATAAAAACAACATAACAGATTTAACGAGTATTTCATTTGCAGAAGCAGGAAGGAGAACAGAGGAAGACCCTAGAGTGTTGGGCAGATCAAATGAAATAGTGATTATCAAAGGGGACCAGACAATACAAACCCCAGCTCAGATGTGCAGCTTGGATGGAAGGCTCCATTGGATGCTAGTTTGGATTTGTTATTGTCAGATACCCACGCTGTACTGAACGTGCCATGTGCCTTCAGAGATGAGACCCACAGCCACTCATATCAGAAGGCAGGTCTAAAGATGTGTGGAGGAGGGTCTGGGGAGTTGACTCAGCTGGTAAAGAGCTGACTGAGCAAACACGGGGACCAGAGTTCAGATCATAACACGTACGTGAAAACCCAGGCGCTGGCTCACCTCAGTAACCCCAGTGCTGAGTATTGCTCTATCCATTCTTGTAGATTGTGCAAATGAGTTTATTGTCTTCTTTTCCAGGCTAATGGTGACAGAGACCAGGCCAGAGACGGGGAAGATTTTATTGTCCATTAGGTCACGGGAAAGAATTGCATTCATCAAAGTCTGGGCTGACAGACTTAATTTTTGTGTTTGTAGTACGTGTCTAAATGCCTAGAACTTAGAGAGCATGCTAAAAGTATTGGCTGAACTAAAAATGTGGTTCTTTTCAACCTTCAGCTTTGCCCACCTGTTTTTCCATTAGAGATGCCTGACCAACAGTATTTTTGAAAATTTTATTTCTCATCTATCAAGTAGCCCCTAGATACCTACTCTCATAGAAGTGGAGTTTTAAAAATAAATACTGTAAACAGAAAATGATTTTGCTTTGTTGTGTCTTTCTGGAGCCCAGCTGGCCTGGAATTCACTATTCTTGCCTAGCCTTGAACTTACAACACTTCCCCCTTTTTAACCTCCAGAGTGGTGGATAAAATGGTTTTGTTTGTTTGTTTAAATTACTGGGGCTGGAGAGATGGCTCAACAGTTCCGGATACTTGCTGATCTTTGTTCATTTCCTGGCATCCAGGCTGAGCAGGTCATAACTACCTCTGACTCCAGCTCCAGCTAATTCAGTGAATTCTTCTGGCCTCTCAGAGAACCTGCATACTTATGACAGACACTTATGACGCATGCACTCACGTGAGAGTGCATGAGCACGTACACACGCACGCCTACACAATCTTTAAACAAGGAAAAAGAATAGGCAGGAGCAGATGTGAACATCCCAAAAGACTCCCTAGAGACATAACCCCTCTACTCTTCATGAGAACAAGAAGTGGAACAGTAGAATTCACGAGGGACAGCCCAGATTTAGAGACACGAACAAGCTCAGGGACATGGTTAACAAACAACAAAGTGTACGAACCAGAGTGTTAACGTGCTTCCTGCAGGCAGTTCTCTGGCTGTGCCAGCCACAGCAGTTTACCAGCAGTGCTGGGAGATAGTTCAGATAATTCAGGCTAAGAATGTTGCTAAGCTCACTGCGTAGATGTTACAGAAGGAATAGGGCAGAACATGTTTGCAGTTCACCTTTCAGTCTGGTGTTTCTGCACCTGCAGTGCCGAGCTAGGAGGAGGCAGTAGTTGAGACACACGGCTGCAGTCGGACTATCTGATCTTTGGACCACTCCTGGGGTAAGATTTCCCAGTCAGCGTTGTGTATTTCAAAATCAGAAGTTCTGAAAGCATGGAGGTACTTGAGAAGTCCAATCTAGGCAAGCCACGAAATTTTGTCAAGACAAGGGATTGCAAAGCCCACGGAGGTTTTGAGGACGATAATGCTCCTGGAACCCCAAATCACGTGTAAGCACACAGGAAACCCTGTCACAGAGCTTTCTGGAATTGCCATAGCTGACTCAGTTCTCAAGGCAACAGAGCCTTGCCCTATTCTGATTCTGTACCCATGAAACCTGACCTTTTACAAAAAGAGATTATAATTTGGCAAAGAAATTCTTATTTAGAGCTCATTTGGGATTCAGGAATGAAAAATTAAAAAAAAAAAAAAGTAACGATGTGAAGTCAAGCTTTCTCGTGTTTACTTTTTGTTTTCGTGTGTTTGGGACCGTGTCTCAGATACCCCAGGCTGGCCTTGAACTCCTTAGGTAATTGAGCATGGTCTTGCGTTTTTCCCCATCTTGCCTGCACCTTCAGAGTGCTGGGATTACAGCTGTGCACTGGATGGGACCCAGGACCCGTGCTGGCAAGCACTACCAATGAGCCACACCCCCAGCCCTTACTTGCTATTGCAGAGGATGAAGAGGTTTGTAGTGTGGGGGATCAGGAAAGGGTGGACAGCTTCCTCAGTCTTGGCTGAGGTATCATCCACAAGGAACCTCCGATTGTTCAACTATCTAGAAGATTCTTGAACTGTCTTGGGGGGGGGTTATGGATACTCTATTGCATATACACAGTAGATTACATCCTTGGGCATTAGTGATCAATTTAACCTTCCGCTAAGGGGTACATAAGAGATAAAAGACTGCATGCTTGTATAGACTCTCATGTTTTGGGGGAGGAGAGGTCTATATATCAGGCACAACCTTTAAGGATATACTAGGAATAAGCAGAAAATCAAAATGGTTTCAGAGAGCATTTTGATTTTTAAAAGCTATATATAAAATGCACAATGAACAAAATATCAAAAACGTACATAAATATAGACTATCGCTGCTTGTTTATGGCTGTGGGACAAGGGCAGCTGCTTCCGGTTACCCTGCTTCTGGGTATGTGTTGCCCCTGTGTCTCCCTGTGTGTGAGGGCATCCTGTGAGGGCTGATGATGGCAAGCTGCTGAGCAACAAAGTGCCTAGACCAGAGCCTTAGCTGGAGGCGAGCTTTGTAGTCATTCTGTATGGGTTTTGGCTTTTTGTATTAATTATAGATCTTTCAAGAGTACTTTCCCTGGCTCAGAAATGTGGGGGGAAAAGTCAGGTATGGTTGAGACATGAGGATTCAGAGTTTGAGGCAGCCTGGGCTATCCACAAACAACATAACAGCCCAGGGGGCTTTGCATCAAGTGCGTATGCTGTGTACCCTTTCTCCCTCTGCCTCAGCTTCCAATAGGACTCAAGTAATTTGCACCAAGCAGGTCACTGAGGTCATGGCAGAGGAAAGGTCAGAACTCTCCATACTGAGTGCTCGGCTTCGCAGAGGGGCTTTTGAGAAACGGGATGAGTTGCTTTCACAGCCGAGGGTTGGAAGAACAGCCAAGGAAGGGACAAGGAAGACAGGAGAACTGTGGTGATGGAGTCCAGGGAGTGGAGAGAGCTTCCACAGCAAAGTCAGCTCCCAGTCCCACCTCTATGCCTGCCTGTCCCTGGGACCTGGTCCTGCTTCTATGCTCGGCTGTCCACAGGACCTGGCCACAATATCTTTCTGAGCCTCGGGAAAAGTGAAATGCTTGATAGATTTCTTTGTTGGTGTATCTTCCCAAATTGATGTATACAATCAGAGAAGTCAGGCTAAACTGTTTGAAGGGAAAGACTTCTATGTTTTGCAGGTGTTTTGTGTTCTACAAGTGTTCTATGTCCTATGAGAAATTCATGTATTGAAATTCTACCTGCCTCAGAGTGATGCTTAAAAGATGGGGCTTTTGGGAGATGATGAGGCCCTCATGGGTGTGGTTAATGTTCTTGTAAAAATGGCCTCAGGGCTGAGAAAGACCCCCTTTGTCTTTTTATCGCTCTAGGATACAGGAGGAAAGGTCCATGAGAGCCAAGGCATCTTCAATAGACCCTGCCTTGATCCTGGACAACTTAGCCCCCAGAGCTAAGGAAAATCCATTTCTGGTTTATAAGCTTCCTCACTCAGGGAACTTTATCATGGCAGCCTAAATGGAGCAGGGGAGTGAAAACAAGACCTTTACCTGTCTACCTTCTACAGACCATCTAACAAACAGAAGATCTGTCAGGGCTCGGGCACATCAGGGAAAACATGATTTAGGAATGAGTGATGGCCACTCCGGCTCTGACATCCTGCTTGTGCGGCGTGTCAAAAACTTGACAATGAAATGTTTCCCCTCATCAAGGACAAACCAGAGGAGTCGAGTCTCCAGCCTTTGGACTTTTGGGTGTGTTCTCCTCCGTTTCTGAGCCCTTCGAGCCTGCAGGGCCCATGAACTCAGTAGACTCATCAACAAGATTTAGTCAGCCTTGTTGAAGCCAGTGCAATTATACAGTGGAGTGAGGCGTGCTGCCAGGATCTTAATATGAAGCAGGAACCCGGGGGAACATTGACAAATGACCGGGGGTTGTCTGTGCATGGCTGGCAGCCAGTGACAGCCAGCTGGGCTCTTCTTCCTCATCCGTGTGACCGTTCCGGACTTATGAAGTGCTTTGTGAAATGGGGTAAATAAACTCTAGTTGTCTTCCAAACAACAGCAGAGTCTTCAGCCTCTTTCCAATGATGGTTCCTTTTATTCAATTATCATGGATCTTCAAGGACAGAGCAGTCCACACTTAAACACATAGACAGTAGGGTCACAGCTAGAGCTATAAAGTCAGCAGGGGCCTTGGGGGCTGACAGCTCTGGTTAGACCCCCAGATCTACCTCTCTCTAGCCCTGTGATTCTGGTCCAGGTTTCCAATGCATCAGAACTTCAAGCTCCTTAGCTATGCAAGAGAACCAAGATGCAGAATGAGGGAGTTAAGGAGTGTGTAGGTCAAATGCATATATTAGGTGCTCAACAAAGACCCTTCTTCCTTTACTGCTTCTGAAACTTCCATCTCCTTAAAGAAATGGGTCAAGAGAAGTTTCCTGTTTAAACCAGCTTTGAGATTGTGTGTGTGTGTGTGTGTGTGTGTGTGTGTGTGTGTGTGTGTGTGTGTGTGTGATCTGTGTTTCTCTGTGTTAGTTCTTTGGAAATTCTGTACAATGTGTTTTAAGCATGTTCATTCCTCCCCCAACTCTTCCCAGATCCACCCCCTTCCTTACCATTACTGCCCAGCCCACTGTCCACTTGAACAAACTTGTCTTCTTATAAAATAAAAAAAGGATAACCGTTTCCTAACAAGGACAATTCGATTCCTGCAGTGCCTTCTTTTAATTTGCTGCACTCCAGACTCTCAGTGGGAGATTAAGTAGTATTTGCCAATGCCAGATTCCACCTGAACATTGGTTTTGTGACATTTTTTCCAAGTGGGTGTGCTTTCTATAACATATATGTTTATAAAGATGGTCATATTGTTCTTAAAAATAATAGAGCAGTTAGAATGCTGTCACCTAAGGGAGGGGTGGCATCAGAGCTTCTATGTAGAAGGAGCTCAAGGGCCATAAACAAACACTGGAGACTGTCAAGCCTTGACTTGTAGAGGATTCTCTTACATAGAGATGTGTGGGCTAAGGGTGCAGAGATACAGCGCCTGGGTGTAATGGTTAACGTTGTCAAGATCACAGGCTCAAGAATCACTTAGGAGATAAGAGTCTGAGCACACCTTTGGTGAATTATCTGGACTAGGTTAAATGAGGGGAGAGGAGACATATGCTACATGTGTCATATTTCTGTTTCCACAGATCCAGGGTATTTCTTTTATAGAACCAGGTCAATAAGATGTGTTATTAAACATGCATGCTTGTAAACTTAACAGGTTAAAAAAACATCATTGTTATATGAATTCAGTTTAGTTTATCATTCAGAGTGGGCGTGAGCATTACTGTACACGTTAAAAGTCTCGTGGGCTAGAGACTTGGACTGAATAAAAAGGAGACAGCTAGCTGAGCACAGCATTCATTTCTTTCTGTTTCAAGACTGTTGATGCCCTGTGACCAAGCTGCCCTCCTGTCTTCTAACATCCCTTCCCGGCCATGATGGACTGTAACCTCTGCATCCATAAGCCAGAATAAACCCTTCCTGACTTAAATTGCTTTTGTTGAGCCTTTTGTGTACTGATGAGTCAAGGAACTACTACAGCTATCATTAGTCTCTTAGTCTCATTGTTAAAACTGGAAAAAAAATTGAGATTGTCTTTATTAATGGATCAAAGTTGATGATGTCTATGAAGCTTAGTTTTTTGTTGTTGTTGTTGTTGTTGTTGTTGTTGTTAATGTAACACAAGTTAGAGTTATCTGGGGAGATGGAACTTTAATTGAAAAAATGCCTCCATCAGTTGCGTCTGGGCAACTGCTGTCCTCAATTAATGATTGATGTAGGAGGTTCCATCACTTGGGCAAGACGGTCATGGGTAATATGAAAGCAAGCTGAGTGAGCCATGTAGCTCAGTAAGTAGCATTCCTCTATGTCCTCTGCTCAGTTCCTGCCTCTAGGTTCCTGTCTTGAGTTCCTGCCCTGACTTCCTTGAATGATGGACTACAAGCTATAAGATGAAACAACCTTTTTGTTCTCCAAGTTGCTTTTGGTCATGATGTTTTATCATAGCAATAGAAGGAAAACTAGGAGTGCCTAAAGTGGATTGTACTTTCCAGGAGTGGTCCCACAGTGTACTTTACCCCATACACAGTTCCTACAGTGTTATAAGTTCCACCTCTTATTGAGAGAATCTATGTTCCCTCGTGACTGCAATGGCTGAATTGTGACATCTCCACACTCCTTCATATGGTGATGTCCTAACATCCAGTGGCTCAGATTACACCCTGATTTGAAGATGAGGTCTTTAAGATAATTCAGTTAAAATGGATTTTGTCTTTATCAACAAGAGTGGTGTTTTTATAAGAAAAAGAATGTCTACACAACTAGATGTCGGCCCACTCAGAGAGATGGCCCTGTGAGACACAGTGGGAAGGTGGCCTCAGGAGACACAATCCCACTGAGACCTTGATCTCAGACTTTCAGTCTCTGGAGCTGTTTTTAAAAAATTGGTTGCTTTAACTACTCAGTCTAGCGTTTTGTTATCTAGCCCCAACAGACAAATCCAATGCTTGTCTCACTTCAAGTTGCCATAACTAAATACTACAGATAGAGTGGCTTACATGTTGATATTTATTTCTTATATTTCTTGAGGCCAGAGAGACCAAAATAAGTAAGTTTGGATTCTTATGAGAACCATCACCTTGGCCTGGAAAGGATGTCTTCTGACTGTGTATAATGTAAGATGGATGAGAGAGAGAGAGAGAGAGAGAGAGAGAGAGAGAGAGAGAGAGAGAGAAAGCTATTTTAAGTGGGCACTAATCACACTACAGGAACTTTACCCTTACCTGAACCTAATTATGTCCCCAATGCCCACCTTCAAATACCACACATTGGGAAACATACCTTAGCCTATAGATTTAAAGGCCACAAGCATCCAGTCCATAGCTCTTCCTTTTGACCATTGTACCTCTAGGGACATTTCAACCAACAGAGTAAGGCAGGAGTGGTGTTCTGGGACTTCCAAGGCTAGCTTATAAAAATACCAAGCACTCTCCACTGTTCTCTTGAGGTGACCATCTTGAAATCTAGAGCCACAAGGAAGCCAGGTAGCCTAGTGAAAAACCACATAAGTACTGTGGGCATTTCTAGCTAATGGTAGACCATCTGACAGAAACCTTTGAATTCATCTCCATAGATAGGCCGACTCCAGTTTTCTAGGTGCTAAGTGACATACACCATGTAACACTGAAACAAATGGTTTCCACTAAGCCTTACTTAAGTAGTAGGAAAACATTATTTCCTTGGCCACTACGTTCAGGATGGTTTATAGCCTAGCACAGTTGTCCCGTTACTGAACCAGTGTCCTTTAGCTGCTGTGTTTCAGCAATTCCGAGTTCTTTTCAGAGAAGCTTTCTGGAATTACCAGATCTATGTGCCTCATCCCAAGGGGCAGTCTTCAGCCAATAGATGCTTAGCATGAAACGCGATCTCTTGTATCAAGTTGAACCAACTCTGTGGAAAAGTGGGACTCCAGACTACCTCATGCAATTCGGTTAAAGCTGGAAGCTGGGGTGGGGTATGGGGTTTGTGTCTTTGACTAGCTCCTTCTGAACCCTGTGTTCCTCCTGGTCTTGTTTTCACATGCTGGAGTTCCTGTTTCAAACTCTGTGCCTGGGCATCTGGCGTAGAACAGATGTGAATGAACGTTATTAAGTAAGGCTGGGGAGGAGTTATTCCCATCTGCCTCTTATATCTCTTCTGATAGGCATTATATTTTGATATGTGTAAAGTTATTTAATACTTGTAGACCCCTGATGTATTTCCCAGTCCACAGTACTTCATGAGTACTAGTCAGCTGTTGTTATCTGCCACTTTTATTTTATTTTATTTTATTCTATTTTATTTATTAAGACAGGGTCTGTGTAGCCCAGGCTGGCTTTAAACTCACTATGTAGCCTGATCGTTCAGCAATCCTCTTGCCCCAACCTCTTGAGTACTAGGATTTACAAGCATCCGCCACTGCAGGAAACTACCCTAAGCCTTTCCTATATTGAAAAATACCTGTTTGTTGAACAAGTAATATATGCTAGGTAACGTAGTAAGCATATTTCATGTGGAACTGAGTCCTCACCACAATCATGTCTTTGCAAATGATGCCACCCAGTCTCCGTGAGACTGACTCTGCAATCTGAGGTGTGAAGGCAAGCTATGGAGCCCAAAGAGTCAGATACAGGCCTCTGTGGTACTCTACCAGTGGGCTGCAGCTGTAGCCAGTCACTGAACTGGGGTGGGTGCTTACCCAGTGTAGTGATCCAATCCAGCAATTAGTCTCTCTGCCTTGCCCCCAGAATCACTCTGCTTACCAGTTGCTTGGCAACATCTTTTAGAGAGTTGTTTTGGTGGGGTTTTGTTTGTTGTTTGTTTGTTCGATTGGTTGTTTTTTTCTGTTTTGTTTTGGTTTGTTTTTTCTTTCTTTTCTCTATTTACCCAAAGCTTTTTAGGATTCACATTAGCACTTACCTCTTCAAAAAAATATCTTCAATCCTATATTAGCTACCAAGATATAATAACAGCTCAGATGCCCACCAGTAGACAAATGGGTGTCAAAATGTGCACTTGAATACTGTGCCCTAATATTCTATCTTAGGAAAAGAGATCCTACAGTACATGAACACCTGGATGGACTGGAACCTAAACCTGCCCTAAGTGGGAAAGGCTATGCCCACGTGATTTTGTCTGTCCAAGGTATCCAGACAGTCAGGTTCATGGAAGCTGTGAAGGAGTTGGGATGAGCAAGCGGTTTCATGGGGCAGCTGTCTGAGCAGGTGCAGTCTCAGTTATACAGGTGAGAAGGTCCTAGAGATCTGCAGTTTGACATGGTACCTATAGATAATATTTCCTCATGCACTAGAAATATGTTCTGAGGAGCAGGCAGGATGGCAAGATGGCTCAGGGGGTAAAAGTACCTGCCATCATAAGCCTGCTGGTTGGAATCCGGCTCCCCAGAGCCAACAGTTAAAGGAGAGAAGAGAGTCCACCAAATTATGCTTTGCCTTCCACATGCCTACCATGCACTTGCAGTCACACAATAATGAATAATGTTAAAAAATTCAAAATATGTTCTACTTTGCTGCAATAAATACCATGACCAGAAGCGGCTTTGGAGAGAAAAATGTTTATATTTTACAGTGTGTCATTGAAAGAAGCCATGGCAGAAATCTGCCGGCAAAAACTGAAGCAGAAACTTACTTACTGGCTTGTTCTTACGGCTTGTGCAGCATGCCATATACAGCTGAGGAGCACCTGCCAGGGGATGATACCGCCCACAGTGGGCCTGAGCCCTCTACACCCATCAAGAAAGGGCAGGTGACTCTAGTTTGTGTCAAGTTGTCAAAAACTAGCCATCGCAGATGTTAAGAGCACAAATCTCATGTTATGTTGTTGCTGTGGTAAAAACTTACAAATAGAAGAAAAACTCAAATTCTGTTCCCATGCAGGTTTCCCTATTTCTGCAGCTCTCAAGGTCTGTGGTGAGGGCTGGCTGTGTTTACTGACAGTATAAGTCATTTCTGTCACCGCTGTCACTAGTTCTGAATCTTCCCCCATAAGCAGAGTATGTATTGGGGGCAGTCAGTCTGAATTTACAAAGTAGCTGAGATCCAGGTCTAATTTCTGTTGTTGTTGTTGTTGTTGTTGTTGTTGTTGTTTTGTTTTGTTTTACTTTTTCTTTCGACTCTGCTTGTGTTTAGCACATGCTGGGTTCATGGCAGAAGTAGCCATAGAACTGGGGTCTGGGAAGATAGCTCAATGGTTACATAAGAGTGGTTTCTGTGCAAGCATAGAGAACCAGAGTTAGAATCTCAAGCATCCAAGGGTGTGGTCTCAGTCATGTCCATAACTTCAGTGCTGGGAGGAGAAAGAGACAAGTCTGGGGCTTGCTGGCCATCATCCAAGCTCTAGGCTCAGGGAGAGATCCTGCCTCAAGAAATTAAGGTAGAAAACAATAGGGCAAGACACTGATGTCCTCTCATGTCCTCTGCGCAGGCCTGCATGGGTGTGTCTACCTGAGTATGCATATATCACGAACATAGGACACACACATATGCATAAACTATATACATAGCACATATCATTAAAAAATGCAGAACTATACCTAAAACTTGTCTATCTTGAGAGCTTGGGTAGGCTTTGTGGCTTTGTTCTTTTTCTGGGAAAAAGACAGCTCCCTGTCCAAAAAAAAAAAAAAAAAAAAATTGTTCCCTGTGAAACCTACACGGAATCAGCCGATCTTTCAGATTTTTGAGCTTGCTGCAGGGTCAGCTGTGTGTATTGTTGCCATAATGCTGCATGTGACCAAATGTCCTTGACTTGACCTTGTGGGAATTTGTAAACCATGGGACCCGAGGAGGGAAGTCTGTGGGAGGAAGCATCATGTGATGTGGAGCAAACGCTATTTACAATTCCCTGGCTGCAGAGTGATTTCTGGGAAGTGACTCCACAAAGAGCTTCAGGCCCCTACAAAGACAACAAGCAGCCAGCCCCGCAGGAAGTGGGGAGCGAGGGCTCTGACTTTAAGTCCTGCTCTGGTCAGCACCAGCTAGCTTCTCTATGCTCCATTTTTCAGCATGAAACTGCTTCAGGAGCAGAAGACAACTAAATGAATACTGATTTGCTTATTTGTGCTGGATCGCCAAGTTCACATTTGGCTGTAAATAAAAGCTGATCTAAAAAATGCATTAAGGAGCTGTCTATGGTGGCTCAGGCCTATTCTACCAGCTCTTGGGAGTCCCAGGGAGGAAGAGCAGGTTGAGTCTGAGGGTAAGCTGGGCTTCATAGTGAGTTCTAGGCTAGCCTGGGCTGTAGAGTGAGACCATATCTCAAAAAACAAGCAGATACTATACATTGAATCAAATGCATTGAGAAAAGCTGAAGGGAGGGAGAAATGATGAAAACACAGTGTAAAATTTTCAAACAAAACAGAGCCCAGCCCATGTGAATAAAAGGAAGAAAAGAAGGGAGAGAGAGAGAGAAAGATGGATGGAGAGAGAGATGATAGATAAATACATAGAAAGATAGATAGACAGACAGATAGATAGACAAATAGAAAGATAGATAGATAGATAGATAGATAGATAGATAGATAGATAGATAGACAGATAGATGCATAGATGGATAGAGGGATAGCCAGTTAAACAGATGATGGATAAGTGGATAGATAGATTAGATTAGAATGGATAGATAGATGGATGGATGGATGGATGGATGGATGGATGGATGGATGGATGGATAGATAGATAGATAGATAGATAGATAGATAGATAGATAGATAGATGGATGGATAGATAGATAGGCAGGCTGACGGGTAGATAGACAAACAGATAGAGAGAAGCTAAGACTGATGACTCATGCCTGTAATTCCAGCTCTTGGGAAGCTGAGGACAGAGGGTCGCCTTCAGTTGGAGGCCAGTCTAAGTTGCATGGTTTGTGCCAGACTAGCAAAGGCTATATTAAAAATCAGTGTGTACAACCAAATCAAACTGAACTGTAATTAAAACACACACACACACACACACACACACACACACACACACACACACACACACATACACTAGGGAGCTAGCTATTCAAAGTATCATAGCAATCACTTTTACAGCAAGGAAGATCTGATCCTCTCGACTTTATATTTGTAAAGACATATAATGCATGTTGATGCTTACCCACCTATCCCAAGAAATGTATGTTTGTGTTTTAAAAGAACAACAAAGAAAAAGAAATTGAAGGGGGGTTGAGGTCCAGTTCTCCTGGGATAGTCCTTAGGTTTTGGAAGAAGTCCAGCCTTGCTGACAGTGGAAGTTACCGCCTCATGTTCTAGTTGGACACCAAGGTTGCTGTGTGAGTGACTTTAATTCCAAAGAGAGGAGGGCTCTTCCGGGCTGGGGCCAGGGTAGGAACGGCAGATATTCGGGGCATCCACAGCTGTAGGAAGTGCATGCTCTCCCTTAATTTTGTTTACTTAAGTAAAGAAAAAGAAACCCACATCTGTCTTTGAAGCCCTGTGGGACCGCTGGAGCTGAAATCCCACAGAGAAAGCCCAAGACTGTTGCTGGAATGTTGGTCTCACCATTTATTGTCCTTGGATTTAATGCCTGTTTCACACTTGGAATAAAGATTCATTCATTTCTGTGCCAAGAAATACAGAATCCTATTGTTTTCCGGCCCAAATTGTTCCAAGACCTTCTTTTTCTTTCTTTTTCCTCTGCCCTGAGGCTGTCAAGCTCAGATAAGCATCTCACTTGGCCCTAGGATCTGGTCTCCACAAGGACAGCATAATTTCCTTGCCAGAGTGCTTGGGACAGAACACCCTATTACACAGAGCAGATCAGTGCCCTAGGTTCAGAAACCTCACCCCTTTCACAGAGCCTCTTATTAAACCTTCTGGGTTGCCAAACCAGATTTACTGCAATTCCCCAACTCGAGGACAGTTGTGTCATTTTAATGACCAGGGTGACAGTGAGCCTTTTGCTCAGTGGCAGGCAGCCGTGTCCATAGAGGGAAATGAGCGAAGCTGTCCTACAGGCTATGACATGTTTCACCCCAGAACATTCTCTGCTTAGTTGTAAGAATAAAGGCTGACTTAATTAAGTTGAAAGCAGAACTGATAAAATCATAGTGGGAAGGATTCCAAGTAAGTTGGCTATCTCTTCAGAGTAAAACCACCCCGGGGGGCTACAGCCTAAATAATGCCTTTTGACTTCCTTACAGAGTGTTCTCATTGGCTTAGAGGGTTGGTTTCCAACCATGAAAATGGCCGTGTTGGCTCTTCCACATCCACCCTCTCCTACCTCTTCTGTTCCTCAGGGGCCTTCCATGACCACAGACTCCCTAGTTTCCAGCTTCAGGGAACTTCAGACAAGCATGCCACTCCTCTCCTCCAGTTTCTAACAGAGGCAGCTTTTCTCCTCTTGGACTTTTCAGCCAAATGTCTCCTCTAGGATGTCCTCCAAGTTATTTAGGCTCTGTTCTTTCCTTTGGTCAATTGGCTCCATTCCTCTTATTTAAACAAAACAAAACAAAACAAAACAAAACAAAACAAAACAAAACAAAACAAAAGCAACAAAAAATCCACTTTCTGAACCTGGGTCTCTCTCCACTTTTCAAACACTTCCCTCCCCCTCCCCCTCTCTCCCTTCCCTCCCCCTGCCCTCCCCTTCCCCCTCCCCCTCCCCTTCCTCCTTCCCCTCCCCTCTCCTCCCTTCCCTCCACCTGCACTCCCCTTCCCCCCTCCCCCTCCC
>CM052709.1:25488149-25506836 GCA_028551405.1 Uromys caudimaculatus
GAGAGAGAGAGAGAGAGAGAGAGAGAGAGAGAGAGAGAGAGAGAGAGACAGAGACAGAGAGAGACAGAGAGAGACAGAGACAGAGATACTGAGAGACAGACAGAGAGAGTCAGAAACAGAGTCGAGTCCAAGTTGTCCAGGTTGGTCTTGAACTCAGTCTTCTGATTTGGGATTACAGGCATGCGCCACCAGCACGTGGTTTGAGGTAAGGGACATGTTCCGAGTCGTGAGTGTCATTATTGTGGCTCCTGCAGGAGGCGCCTAAAAAGAAAATCTAAGCTCATCTCTTCAGCTTCCAGCATTGCGCCTATAAATGTCTGTAAGCTGGAGATTAGTCACCTCATCAAACTCCTCAGACAGATCTGCCCTCCAGACCTTTCCAGAATAGCTTGTTGTGTGTCACGACGGATGAATCCTGAATATCAGAGACATCCTTCTTCGCAGCTCCTTCCCATTGGTGCTCATCCCATAGGAGTGGTTAAGGATTAATTATTAGCTACCTAGGATGCTATGATTTACTTGTCACCCAGAGCCCTCATAGGCTCATGTGTTTGAACACGGGTCCTCAGCTGGTGGTGCCTGTTTGGAACTTTGAGGAGGTGGAGCTGTGCTGGGGAAGTGATTCTCTGGGGATGGGCCCTGAGGTCTGACTGCTTGGCCCCACTTCCTGTGCATCCTTTTGCTTCCTGACTGCAGAGGTGATCTGACCCGGAACCTCATCCCCTCACAACAAACCTTCTCTGCTGTGACCCCTTGAACTGTAAGCCAGAACAAACCTTCCCTCCTTGAAATTGCTTCTTGTCGGGCATTTTGTCACAATAAACGTAATGTGGAAATAGATTAGGGGCAAGGAGAAGAAAGTGAAAGGAAAACCTTCATAGGAAGGTGGGGAGGAGGAAAAGAATGAATTTGGAAAGGGGAAAGAAAAGGAAGAAGGAAGTCACAGTATCAGGAAGCAAGAATGCTGGGAAACTGTTGGCCGGAGCAATGCTGCTGATCTACCCAGCATGCCTTTCGGCAGCACAGCACAGAGTGCACACACAGCACAGGTTAGTTTTGTGGCCCTTTTATGAGAGGCAGGCAATATCTCCTTGGGGAAGATGTTTCACACGGCGAGGTAGAGAGCAGGTAGCTTTCAGACAGAACCTGTATTTCATATGCAGTGGCCCTATTATTGGCTCCACTGGATACAGAGGTGGTCTTGAATTGCTAGTCGATCTGACCTAGGACTTTCTAGTGTCAAGAAGAGAATCTGGCAATGGATAGATTTTTGCCTGCCTACAGACTGGATTTGGAGCTCTTTGATCAAAATCTCTTTTTCTTCAGCCAAGAGAAGTCTTGGGTCTCCTCTTTCTGTTTCCCAATCTTCCTGGGATTAGTTAATGGGGCAGTGTTGAAGGATAGAGAGAAACAGGCTATGTCTTCCATTACCGTCGCCTATGGTAGGAAGTCCAAAAGGCAGGGCCGCCTAGACCTCACTAGCTCTTTCCTTTGAGACAGTGGCCAGAAGGAGGGGTTGGAGGTAAAGCAGGAAAGGGGACTAATGTTGTCTAAGACTGCTTGGCATAGTGGGTAAAGGTCTCCAGGCCTCTGGCGGAGGATAGCACAGGAAGGGACAGACAGAGCCAAGCTTCAATCATTTCTCATCAGCGTTTACATCAGCGAGCCCTGGGCACTGCCTGGTTGGCAGCCTGCATGCTGGTAGCATTTGGCTCCCAGCCTGATTGGAGAAAGGTTCCAGATTTTGGAGGGGGTGGAGGAAAACCAGAACAACACGTCCTGTTCACTAAGAGCATATGGAGGCCTCTGCTGTGGCCAAATACGTCTGGTTTCGGGGTGATACACCCGCCCATACCAGGCCACAGGTGCCAGTAGGGGTCTAAGTCTGTAGCTGGAAGACGTGTTACGTGGAGATCTGGTGCGGCTTTTCACCCCAGCTTAGGAAACTACATCTACCTGTGTAATAGAAAACTGTCCTCCGAGCCTAGCGGCCATTACCATGGATATCAGAGCAGCTGTGATTAATCACAAAAGCCCCTCAAGACAGGGCCTGGTCATATTCCCTCACAGAAGAGTGTGGATGGTCATCTTTTTTCTTTCACCCCTCCCTTATTTCTTTTCTTCTATTAACTTAGTTCACACTGACATACACACACATATTTAATTTCATATATATATATGAATATCATATATATATGTATATATATCAGTCTCCCAATTCAAATGTCAATCTCATCACCCATTTTATCTATCTATCTATCTATCTATCTATCTATCTATCTATCTATCTATGAAATAAATACATTTATCTATGTGTGTGTATATATATATATATATATATATATATATATATATATGAAATAAATAAATGGAAGAAAGGAAATAAGGGAGAAATGAAAGAAAAAACTAGCAAATCCACAAAAAAACCCTCACAAAATTTAAGAAAATTAAATATACATACATATGTTAAACATTATTATATATTTATATAAACATATATAGTGTTTAATATATGTTTATATATGCACATATTATATAATGTATATGCATATGTATACATATGCATATATGCACCCATTTGTGCACGGAGGAAAACACTGGTATCCTGCTCTGAACTATTCCCTTGAGACGGTGTGGTTCTCACTGAGCCTGAAACTCACCCTCCCCTTTGGCTAGGCTAGCTAGCTAGTGAACTAGAATCCACTTGTTGCTGCTTCTCCATAGCTGAGCCTACAGGCATGTGAGGCCGTGCCTGGCTTTTACATCGATGTTGGGGATTTGAACTCAAGTCCAGCAAACTCTCCTACTGACCGCACCCTCTCCAGCCCTCTTCTGTTGTATGCAACTATTTAATCTCCATCGAGGGTCTCTACCCCACGTTTGATTATTCCGTTCCTGGATAAAAGACACACAGCTTTTATATTTATGACAAGCCTTTATTGCACACACAGATGTCTACCCTCTAAGATATTAAAATCTATTTACCTACTGATAACCCCTAGTTACAACTTGTCATGTTTCATCTGGGCTGCTCTTAAATCCAATTGGCTAGCTCTCGTGGCCATGATTTCATGAGTCACCTACTTCATGGCCTGTTTTCTTCTCCCTACCTTCTCCTTTTCATGGTTCTCCTCAGACCCCAAACCCTGGAACCAAAACTCTGCCTATCTCTCTTTGCCCAACTATATAGGCTGTAGTTATCTTTATTCACCAATCAGGGATAACTTCGGGGGGGGGGCAAGGTTACAGAGCATCAATTGAATCTACTTGAATCTCCTGTGGGCAACCAGAGCCAGTATTTAGCTTTACAGTACATAGCAACAGACCAAATCTCAACAACCTTTCTTTTCTTAAAGAGACAGGCTCTTGCTCTGTAGCTTGGCCTGGGCCAGAGCTCTCTTAAGTAGCCTAGGCTAGTTTCCAATTTTAATCTTCCTGCCTGTCTCTAGACTTCTGGGATTACAGGCTAGTGTCACCACATCAATGATGCTTTACCATAACAGCATTCCAGGGACAGGAAGACACTGGTAACTTCAGTATACTCCCAATTCTAAGTTATGCTGAAGGGAGGCCTTGGAGACCTCAGGGACCTCAATTCACAGTAAACAAGTAATGGCGTGCGTTGGCTGAGCCTGAAGGATCTCTTGATGGTGGCCGCTTTAGTTAGCCATAATTGTTGAAGACAAAAGGGCTTAGCCTTGGCTCTTAATGCTTTAGGTACTTGGTTTGGTATAATGGCTAATTCTGTGTACAACTTGACTGCCACAGAGTGCCAGATCTTCAGTCAAAGATCATTCACGATGTCTCCGGGAGGAACTTTTGAATGACATTTCAGTGGCAAGATTGACATCTGAATTGGGAGACTGAGTCAACCCCACTTTGATTTTGATGTAGGCAGGCCTCATCGAATCAGCTGGCCTTGATAGACCAAACAGTCCAGCCTTCTCTCACAGAAAAACTCTGCCATCTAACTGCTTGAGCAGAGACATCATTCTTTTCCAGTCTGAAGTATTGGTTTCCCTTGCCAACTCTGGATGGCACCAGTAGCTCTCTTGAGTTCTCAGGCCTTCTGACTCAAACCGGACTGGCACATCACTGTCCCGAGTCTTTAGTGTGTTGCCTGTAGACCGTGAAACGTCTTACCTTCATAAGTGCACAAGCTGACTCCTTATAATAAATATGTAACTATTCTCACTCTGTGTCTTTTGCCTGTCTTTCTCTCTCTCTCTGGTTCTGAGGAACCCTAATGTGTTTGCAAAATTAGGCATGCTTTGATCTGGCCAAGCTAGCATGCCTAAGCATTTCATGGGCCACTGTAGTCCTCTTTCCTGCAGTTAATTGCATACACCCTCATCCCTGGCCTGCTGCCTAATTGTGAACAGATGTACAAGGGCACCAAGAAAGAGAATTTGGATTCTTTAAAGATAAGCTTAAGCCTCCACCAAAGATCTCCAACATTTTATAGGTTTTAGTCGAAAGCTTTTGTTAAAGAATTTTATCCACCATAAACGATGGATACTTTCGCTTACCAGCACAGGTGTGTGGCCAAGCCTTACCAATGAGGGTCTATAAAATATGCAAACAAAGCATTGATACTGCAAACAGTCTCTACCAGAGTCTGCTCCGAAGAGTGAAAATTGCTGTTAGGTCACATTGAAGGACGTGTTCTGAGAGGAGTTAGACATTAGTACATGAGCTGCCGCTGTAAGCTGAAGGCCACGGAAGTTCGGCCAGAGGTTGTACATGGGCAGGTAACTGTGCCGTGCCGGTGTATCCAGAGTCCCAGGAGAATCCGAAGGAGACCTGTAGCCTCTGGAAGTCATACGGAAAATTAATCATCCCGTGTCAATTCACACAAAAAAGATAATCCCTGTCTCCCAGTGATTTTAGATTCTGTCAGCTTGACACCACTATCCACCACACCTCCTGATGGACGTTTGCTTTTGTCTTTTTATGTTTTTTTAAGATTTATTTATTTATTTCATGTATGTGAGTACACTGTCACTGTCTTCAGACACACCAGAAGAGGGCATTGGATCCCATTACAGATGGTTGTGAGCCACCATGTGGTTGCTGGGAATTGAACTCAGGACCTCTGGAAGAACAGTCGGTGCTCTTAACCACTGAGCCATCTCTCCAGCCCATTTTTATGTTTTCTAAAACTTTTTTTTAAAAAATATTTTGGCTAGTAAGGATAAATGCATAAATATGGCATATAATTTTTTTGTGAAGACATATTGTGTAGCAGGATTTTCCCTGTTCTGTTAATTTAACTATTTGTACAGCAAGAAGCCTGTGATGAGAAAGGGAAAAGGGAGGCGGAGCCGAGAGATGCAGAGACGGGAACGACACAGGAGGGAGAGGGAGAGGAAGAAGATCCAGATTCCACGTGGTTTTAAATAGCCACAGGTGGTTATGAATATCACAAAAGGACAGAAGAATTGGGGTAACTTGTTTAATCTAGGTGGCTGCCTGTATCATTATCATTTGGCTCTGAAATTATTGTGTGGGCATCTTGTGAACTGAGAATTTATTGATATATCAATCTGACTGATTAATTATAAGCTTCTAGAGTTTTGTTTTACTGGGTTACTGGAATGTGGGACAGCCGTCCACAGGGGGTTTATGGCTGAGAA
Source organism: Uromys caudimaculatus (assembly GCA_028551405.1). Classification (NCBI taxonomy): domain Eukaryota; kingdom Metazoa; phylum Chordata; class Mammalia; order Rodentia; family Muridae; genus Uromys; species Uromys caudimaculatus. The sequence continues at coordinate 25,493,786 of CM052709.1, forward strand.
GGAACTAGTGGCTCCACAGACAAGCATTCCGGAGCTGGGAAGACGGCAATCGGTTGCTGCTGTGGCTAGCTCCAGGCGGCGAGACCGCTGGGCAGAGAGTAACTGGCGCAAGTGTGGGAATGTGCCGTACTCTTTTTTTAATATTTCCCGCAACAATATTATTTCTCTTTCTCCTGGGTAAACACCTTAAAATAGGATCAGTGGATCACATGGTATGTATTCATGGAAGTTCATGAGCCAGTTGGCCTGGCATACGGCAAACAGGTGGAAGGTAAGAATAATGCCAAAAGTTGTCTTCAACATAGCTGCATTCACATATATATATATGTGTGTGTGTGTGTGTGTGTGTGTGTGTGTGTGTGTGTGTGTGTGTGTGTATACACATATATATGTATATATATGTATATATATATCTCACAAAGATAAAAATGGAAATATATTTGCCACTAAGCCAGTGTGTTGGTTAGAATGAGAAAGGTCTCCCATAGGCTCAGGCATTTGAACACTGTTCCCAGTCGCCCGTACTGTTTGAAAAGTCTAGGGAGTTACATGCAGCCTTGGCTGAGGAACAGGCTCTGAGAGTTGACAGCCTCACTCCACGGTCCATTCCGTTTGTTCTTTCTACTCATGCCTGTGGTTGAGGATGTGGTCTCTCAGCTTCCTGCTCCTGCTATGGCTGACACTTGCTGCTGTGTCTTCCTGTAATGATGGACTCGTATCCCCTTGGAACTGTAAACCTTAACAAACTCCGTCTCCCTTAAGCTACCTTTTGTCGTTATGTTTCATCACAGCAGCAGAAAAGTCGCTAATGCAGACAAATCCAGAGGGGATTGCTGCTCTGAAGTGGCTATGTTGCTTCAGGAGGAATGTGGAAGACTTTGGAACTTTGAACCAGAAAGTTCTAAATGCCATAAACTGTGCTTAAAGAGCTGCCTAACAGGAGTCTGAACGCCAGCAGGGCTGAGAGCAAGACAGACTCTGCAGGCCCAGCTTACGTGGTCTTAGAAAGGAACATGATTAGTGACCAGGCTAAAGGCTATTCATGTGCTGTTTTGGCAAAGAATCTAGCTGCCTTCTGCCCATGTCCTGAGAACTTGCATGCCGAAAAATTAAAATGTAGTGGGTCAATTTCTCTGGCTAAAGAAATTCCAAGACTGCATAATGTTGACTCGATGGCATGGTTATTATTGGTAATGTTTGTGTGGTTTACAATTTTTAAAAAAGCGAATGGGACAGAAAGAAACACAAAATGTGCTATTTGGAGAGAGAAAAAAAAGAGCACTAGGAAGCTTAATGTAAGCAAGGCATGTGCTGGAAGAAAGGCTGTAGTTGTCAATGGGGACACCTTAAGGAAAGGCCTCAGGATCCATATACACTGTGAGAAAGGGAAGGCTGTCCTAGGAGTAAGATCCTACCCGGCTAAGTTTCCATCCTGTGGTATCTGGGGAGCCTAAGGTGTTTTCTGCTCTTAGGAAGCAACTGAATAATGTCACTGCTGCTAATATGATCCAGGTGAGCAGGGTCTGTCCCGGCTGGCAGCTGAACTTGCCAGTGTCATGTAGGTAGAGCTAGTTTTAGAGGTGTGCAGGAAGAAAGAGTTAGAGAGTCATGGATTCTTCCTCTGTGGTTTTGGAGGTCTGCAAAGGCCCGGAACTGTGTGTCAAAAGAATCCCTTTATGAAGGCCCTGGTAGGCCATCGTGTGAAGGTATATGGAAGTGAGACCTGGGTTTCATTAGAAACCCTAGACGTTTGAGATGCTACAGCCCTGAGCTATCTCAGGGAGACCTGCATACAGAGAGTAGAACCAGCCTAAGAGACAGATGTGTGCTGCAGATGGCAAAGCTGGTGCAGCCCTCTAAGCCTGGACACAGAACTACAGGATTTGGAGGTTGTCTGAGTCCTGCAATTCTTCTCAATGCTTCCAGCTCTCTCTTTTGGAATGGTATTGTATATTCTGTGCCACTGTATGTTAGAAGTGTGTAATTTGCTTTTTGATTTCACAGGGGGTCGTAATTAAGAGATTGCCATGAGTCTCAGAAGTGACTTTGGACTTTTAAACAGTGTGGAGACTGCTAAAGACCATGGGGACTTTTGAAGCTGGATTAGATGCATTTTGCATTATGAGATGGCTATAGGCCTATGGGGGCCAGGGAGTGGAATGCAGTGGTTTGAATGAGAAATGTCCCCCATAGACTCAGGCATTTCAACTCTTGGTCTCTGTTAGCGTTTCCTCTAGGCCCTGCCCAACAGTTACCTAGCAACAGCTAGGTGAGCCTACCTTGCTATAAAAGGACTGTTTGCCCCCCCCCCTCTTTATCCCCCCCCCCACGTTTCTGGCTGGCCTCTTTCCTTCTTTCTCTCTTCTCTCTCTTTCCATCCCTCTCTGACCCCTTTCCCGTGCCCCAAATAAACTTCATTTTGTAATCGACCAGTCGTATTGCTGGTACCCCTCCGGCCGCATCATGCGGCTGCTGCATTACAAAGCATATCAGTCTCCAGCTGGTGATGCCGTTCGAAGATGGGAAAATTACATCGCTGGTCCAGGCTCTGGGAGTTTAAAGGCTCAGCCACATCCGCTGTGCTCCCCCTGCCTTGAGTTTGTGGCTGAACATAGGATCTCTCTGTCTCCTGCTCCTGCCATCATGTCTGCCGCTGCTGCTGTGCCTCCCCTTAGAGATGGAGATGGCTTTCCTCCTAGAACCACAAGCTCAAGTAAACTCCTTCCTGATATATCCTTCAGCACTGGTGTTCTATCTCAGCCGCAGCCAAGTAACTGACACAGCCAGCAAACACGTAGCGATCGCATGTTTTCTTCTATTGCATTCACAGTTTATATCTTGTGTTGAGAGTTCGAATCTAGATAAAATGAATTTTGATGTATATTGTGAGGGAGGAATGAACATTTATGCCATGTCTGACTGGCAAAGGAGATACTTTTATGGATTGAGACATGGCAGGCTGTGAAATTTACGTTGCAATGAATATGTTTTTGTGCTTTTGAGTTTTGTATCCCAATTACCTGAAAACATGCCAAAATTCATCGAAAGAAGCAAATTATTGGCTTTTATGAAAGAGCCCTAGGAAGTGCATTTCTGCATAGCTTAACTGAGCACCACCCTGTGGGAATATGGATCTTTCAGTTTTCTAAAAGAATGGGAAATTTGGGTTTTCATGTGAAATCCCATGACATTTAGGCATTGGCAGCTAATTCCGAGTTATAAAAATACTGCACGATCCAAACAAAACACATCTGCAGGCCAGATGAGGACCGCGGGGTGCCAGCTTGAGGTCTGTGGGTTAGACATTTCTTCCTCTTACCTGCTAGGATTCATCTCTGTGTCTCTTCCGTGATCTTCCCTGTTATAAGGAAGTCAGCCCTCATCACGGTGGATGTTAACTGACTGATGCTGGCCTGATTTCCCACCACGCTGTAAGGTCCTTGAAGATACGAATTGCAGATTTTTTGGGTTTTGTTTTAATCCAGGACTAGCGTATCATGTATTGTACCTAGTAACGTTTAACATGTGTATTGGAGAAATACACGGATGAACAAGCAAACTGTGCTGCAAACGGATTACCCGCAGAGTAGATATAGATAGGACAACCCTGGCTCACGGTTCCCTGGTGCCCTCAGATCCTTCCACAGGCACCCATTACATACTGGCCATGATTTTATAAACAAGTGGTGTCGTCTTCTGCAGTGTGAATTCTCGCCACTAGATGGCGCCCTTTGCTTAACTTTAGACATTAGGAAGTTCGGAGGTCACGCTGAGGCGAGCTAAAAGAAAGCAGGCAAGTGAAAAACCACACCCTAATCTTAGCCACATCTCTGACCTTCCCATACATACACCCAGGGGTATACATGCATATCAAACACACACACACACACACACACACACACACACACACACACGCACACGCACGCACACACGTGTACGCGAGCGTGCGCAGCATGCACACACATGCGTGTACACACACCCAGAGGCCAAATAAGGGAGGAAATTTACTCTGTAGTTCCTAACTTTCTTCCCAACTCTATGTGCCACATGTGAACCCTTCACATTCTTAAGTGAGCAGTAGATGGACCCCTTGCCTAGCTCTGCCAAATTTACCCTGGACCTTGGATTCTTGAGGTAACTCTTGAGGTTCAGGTGTTGAGTGAAACGTAAAATGGAGTCTATCAGCTGTGCGTGTTTTCTGGCTTATGATGGAAGGCTCATGATAACAATCCTCAACACCTGCGTTTACACCCGCCTTTACCTTGGCTACTCAGCACAGGCCGGAAGTTTCTGCTTGTGTTCCTTGTTTGTCTTTAGGAAACAGGTTACAGTCGCATACAGGTTAGCAGACTGGACTTTCCAGTCAGGCTGCATTGGCTTCATGGTGTCTCACTTCCTCAACATCACTGTGTCTCAACTTCCTCATCTGTAGGATGGGATCAGTCGTGGAAGCTGCCCTCTCCCCCGGGGTCGTTGCTGCTGAGAGTATAAAAGTCCCGGAGACTGCTCAGAATCGGATTTGGTATGGATTAAGTTCTCAGTAAGTTACAGTGTAGGACACAATTCCTCTCCAAGTTGCTCTTCTTAGTCAACCCCCGCCCTTGTAATTGGTGTTGGTGTGCTTGCCTCTGGTGTGGTAGAGGTTCCCACAGTTTTGTGACCCCATCTTATATATAATCTCCAATCTGCTTGCCCTTACCTCCTGAATGCTGGGGTCATAAGCACACCCCCCCACCACAGTGGTCCTGAGTATCCTTGCTCTTATGTTCAATAACAATACCACCGTGGGATAACGCCCTATTCCTCAGAAAGCATCTGCCATAAGTCACTCTGACCAAGGTTTAAGGCAGTGGTCCTCACCCTTCCTAAAGCTGCAACCCTTTAATACAGTTCCTCACGTTGTCGTGACCCCCCCAACCATAACATTATTTCCTTGCTACTTCATAACTGTAATTTTGCTACTGTAAATATCTGATATGCAGGATATCTGGTATGCGACCCCTGTGGAGGCCATGACCCACAGGTGAGAAACACTGGCTTAAGGCTTGTCCTAAAATCCTCCAATCGTCTCCACTCGGCTAACCTTGCCTCCAGCAAGGAGTGGTCAGAGTTAGGTCAGAGTCTTTCTTAGCCATCAACAAAGCTGCCTCATGGCAATTCATGGACTGTTTTATGCTATTCTAAGAAGTCCTGAAATCCTGAGTTAGTTACTTTTATTGTTTTGACAAAATACCCAAAGAAAAGCAGTTGCAGAGAGGAAGTGAAGAGATGCTTATCAGTTAAGAGCACTGGCTGCTCTTGCAGAGAGTCTGGGTTCAGTTCCCAGCATCCACATAGGGGTTCATGACCTCCGGTAACTCCAGCTTTAAGTAATCTGTCGCCCTCTACTGGCCACCTCCAGCATTGCATACATACAGTATACTTACATGCAGGCAAACACTCAAACATAAAATTAGAATAAAGAAACTTTACTTTAATCTTTATAAATAATCTTTAAAAATGACACACACACACACACACACACAAAACATAACAATGTAAAACAGTCCTTATTGATTTATTAACTCTGAGACAGGATCTCCTGTATCCCAGGCAGATATCAAATTTACTACTAAGGTGTAGGTGACCTTGAACTCCTAAGCTTCCCAAGTTCTGAGATCACCAGGGTGCATCACCACACCCTGTTTAGCCCTGGTCGTTCATGGGAAACCAAGCAGAAGCAATGGGACTAACTACACAAACCAGCAGATGAAGCTAGTGCAGCTGGGAGCTCTTCCTCTTAGATCTTTCTTTCGATTGTCCTGCATTTGTGGAATGAGGGTGTAGCTTGCTTTTTGAACATTTACTTACCTCCCGTTTCACTCAGGCATGTTGACTTGGGTCCTCAGTTTGGACTCCTCCATAGGTTAACCCAGCTTTGAACTCACAATGGTGAGACCTAGGGCAGTCACATGACCAAACCCACACCCCTTCCTTTTGTCCCTTCCTTTGTCATATCTTTGTTAGGCCCCACAACCTAACCAGGAAGTACTGAGGAATCCAACTTCACGAGTTCATGACTTTTATGAGAAAACTGGAAGGAATAAATAAATGGCTTAGAGGTGGGTCATCAGTTTCAAAAATGCACCCTATTTCTGAAATAACCTAAATATTGGACATAGCATGACCTCCTTTTATTAGATTTGGGATTACAAACCATCTAGTAGGTTTAGTGGTTCAGATTTATATCTTCCTTTCTTTCCTGTTCCCAAACCAATGTAGTCATGAGATTCTCCAAAGGCCACCACTTGTCTCAGTTTCTAGAATCCTCTCACATGCTTTTGCGCTAAGAAGCGGTAGGGCCCCCATTGGTGCTGAGGGACACACGCTCATCCCTAAGACGAGGGACCTTCCCTCTGAACTTCTAGTTATTTATATCTAGCTCCTTGTGAATCGACCGTTCTGTCTGACCTTCCATTGTTTCGTGGTCCCCCTCCACGACTACTGTCTGACGTCACAGCCACAGTCCAGCCTAAATAACCTGGAGGTTTCTCAACCACATTTTATTTACTTCCAGATGTACATTTTCCTATTTTACAGGGTCTTTGTATGAACCCCTGGCTGGCTTGGAATTCACTAGGCAGCTGGCCCCTGAGGTGTGCAATCCCCCTGCCTCAGCCTCCTGAGTGCTGAGACTAAGTACAGTGTGCCTCATCACATCTGGTCAGCCCCATTTTAGGGGCTTCTTGCAATGAAGCTGTCAGTGACTAAGGTGCTTCTACAAGCATCACATTTTAATATAGCAATAGCAAAAGAAACGCCTGCTCTAATCCTAGACTGCTGGGTGGGAGCTAGCGGCAAGGCAGGATATATTTCTAGACATTCTCAGCCATTTGTACTGAGTGGAAATTTGGTGCCTCTTGCAGCTGGTTGGTTTGGAGAGTCAGAGCCCTGCACTAAGGGAATGGGAAGAGAATGAAATTAACTCCATTCCGTTATGAGTTTTCTTTCCTCAAGACTGGTGGACACACAAGGGGACAGTGCTCAGCACCCTCAAATAAGGGAAGTTTTCAGATGGGCTCCATTTCTCTGCTAAGTTTCCTGCCCTGTCAGATCTACACTGGCTGGAGAAGGGTTATGACACGGATTGAGCAGTCCAGCTATGTCAAAAACAAGAGCTGAGGTGAGAACATGCCTCCCGACCCTGACGGTCTTTAAGGAGAGATTACATAGACTCTAATGTTGGAAACACACCCTACGAACAAGGATATTGCCGCTGAAACTCATTGCTCCTAGACTAATTTTCTCCTTCCTAAGGTGGAGGCTTCCTTTACTCTGAGAAGGAGAGTGGTATATACCCCAGTAGATGGGTCTTTCCCTTCTGTCACAGATCTTAGGGAGTTGTGTGCCAAGAATGAAGTTTTGAATTTATAAAACATAATAATCACTCTGATTATCATTTGCATGGTTTTGATATTACCTTTTTAATGTTTCTTTATTTATTTATCTATTTATTTATTTTTGAGGTAAGATCTCATTCTATAGCACTGGATAGCCTGTAGCTCACCATATACGCAACGAGGACCTTAAACTTCTGATCCTCCTGTCTCTACTTCCTAAGGGTGAGGATTACAGATACGCATCTCCACGGTTTATGTGGTACTGGGAACAGAACCAGTAAACTCACACACACACACACACACACACACACACATCCCAGGTAGTTATCTGAGTAATTTAGATGTGGCTGTTCATGTCTGTAGTTACAAACTACAAAGCAATTCATGAGTCAGCATGGTCATATATGTGTGTATGTATAAATATATGTGTATATATCTATATCGATATCAATAGAGATAGAGAAGATGGGTTCTCTGTAGTCCAGGCTGGTTTGTAGCCTAGGGCCTCAGATGGCCTTTAACGCAAAGCAATCCTCCTGCCTCATCATCTCACTTGTTGAGACTATAGGCATTAGCTAACACACCTGGCTGACATTCCTACTTCATGGCTCTTTATTTTTACCCAACACTGTGCTGTTCTTGTATTCGGACTACAACCCACCTCGAGTCATTTGTAGAATCTGCATACTCAAAAGAAGCAAAATAAAATGAGGGAGCTCACTGAATTCAGGGACATATTTTCTTCTTTGAGAAATATATTTTTGTGCCCAGATAGTTATCTGAGTAATTTAGATGTGGCTGTTCACGTCTGTAGTTCCGTTGACTACAAAGCGATTCATGAGTCAGCATCACTGAGAGCCCACCCTCCGGTTTTAAAGCTGGATGGCACATTCCTGCCATCCTATTTTGCTGTCCAGCCCATGTTTTTGTCCACGAGGAGGTCTGGGAGCTGTTTACCCAGGAAAGCAGCAAAGTTATGCTTCAGCTTTGAGTGAGTCCCTTGGAAAAGAAAAGATCTTATCTACCCTGCCCCAGAACTCACCTGCTTCTCCTCTGTGCACTTCCACAGGGAGGGCTGCATTTCTTCAACTTTATGGGGTGTGACCCCCGAGTGTCCAGAGAGTTGGACGGGAGGGCCTAAGGGAGTGGCGTTTTGTAGGGTCCTGATCTGTGTACCCAAGAGCATATTTGTCCCCTTTGTAGTCAATCTCAGCCTCGCATCTCTGGTGGCAGAAACTGGGAAGTCTTTGGTCTCTGGACTGCCTGTCTTACTAGCTCTGCTGTTGGTTCTGAGAGGGAAGAAGAGAGAACAGGAAAGGCTATTGGCTCTCCCTCTGCAGGGGGTGTGTCCAGCGATTGCCAGCAGAGGTAGCAACTTGGCCTGAGCTGGTGATACATCAGTGGATCTGTGGCTGCCAGTACTATCCTGGTCACCAGCATCCCTTGTCATTTCCCAACGGTGCCAGTGGTGGGGGAGAAAGACTTGGCTGTGCTGTGAAGACAGGAGTCCCAGGTAAGCTCCCAGAGGTTGTGTGATTCTTTAGGGCCCAAGCTGTGTTGGTTAAGCTGTGCTTTACTCTATGGGGAATATTCTCATTTCAACATCTCATTTCCTGAAAAGACAAACAAGGAAGAGAGTTGTTGAAGCAACTATTAGAAACAACAGGGCTCTGTTTCTCCCCAGCTGTGTAACTTGAGATTTTTCTCTTTTTTGAATGCTGGATTTCCCCCTGAAAGCCAAAGGTTCTCTCGAGGACAGGGCAGGCCCCCTGCTGTGGACCTGAGAAGTTCTGCTCACTAGAATATGACAGCTTCATCCAAGGAGCCTGTTAAAAATCACGGCTTTTTTTTTTTCTTTCTCAACCTCATGCTTGAGAAGATTAAAATGGATTTTATATATTGGGTTGGTTTGTTCCAGACAAGTCTTATGTAGTCCAGGCTGGCCCCAAACTCAACAGTGTCACCCAGGTTGGCTTTGACTTTGAACCCCTTATCTTCCTGACTCCTCCAAGTTCTGGGATCCCAAGTTTGTGCCACCTTAAGTGTCTGAAACAAGTAAGTTTATTTCCACTGTAGTCTATTGAATGAGTCTATTGAAACCTTGCATAAACCAGTATAAACCTGAAAGTTTTCTCTCAATCATACACCCTCAGTGACTCTCAGAAAAACAATTGGCCTTCACAGTTGTTTTCCCTGGTTTCTTCCCTAAGTAAATATAAGATGACCCATCACACTTTACCCCATAGGCCTAGAAAAATTCACTTTATTTTCCATAAAAATCTTCACTTATAACTGAGCATGGTGCCACAATTCCAGCACTTGGGAGGTAGAGGCGGAAGGATCAAAGGTTCAAGGTTAGTCTCTGCTTTACAAGGAGTTTGAAGCCAGCCTGAGCTACTTGAGATCTGGTCCTAACCACAGCCGCGAGGGATCCACTTATGTGAACCTGACACTTTGTCTCATCCCTCATGTCAGAGACACAAGGGTAGAAAGGTCCTGAAGGAAGTCTAAAATGAGATACTTTTCATTTTACTAAAATCTCAGCAGATAAAATGAGGTGGCTCAGATGTAAGGTGGGAGTTGGATTCCCGGAGCCCACATAAAGGTGGAAGGAAGAAACTAACTCTATAAAGGTATCCTCCGACCTCCACACATCCACAGGGCACTCGCATGCCGCCTTGCGTCATACATGTACAGGCAGACACATGACTGATTGATGGGTGATGATGATAACAGGAATGAACGGACAGGTCAGGGTGGGAGGGGCTTTGGAGAAGTGGCCGTGGATTTTTCATGGCAATTTCCATTAAGATAAACTTATATTTATGTGGTACTGGGAACAGAGAACAGAGTCAGTACAGGCACACACATGCACACACACACACAGAGACACACTCACATACATACACCACATACACTTACATACGTACATGCACCCACATACCACATACACACACCCACACAATACACACGCTCACACACACTGGCACTCACCACACACATGCACTACCTACATTTACATACATACAAACACACACACACACACACACACACACAGAGACACAGACACAGAGGAGATTATAGAAAACAGCAAACAAACATACAAGTACATTCTATCATCAGTCAAGATGCTCGTAAAGCCTAGTGGTAAATTCTTTCTAATGTCATTATAAATTTCTACTAATCACCCAGCCGTATCCGAAATTAAAATCTCTCTCTCTGACACGGATGGACAGGCAAGGAGTACGTTGCTTGGCTTCCTGTAAGAGGCGAGGCTTGCTTCATGATGCAGCCTCCGTGAGGTCTAAGACGGAAGGCAGGAGACAGTCTGTGTGCCGAGCCCTATGAACTTGTAGTGTACACCTGCATCACTCACAAAACTGATGTGATATTTTGCTGGAAGCCACAGATGTTTTACTTCTTCCAGAAGGCAGGAGATGACTTAAAAACAGTGTCAGTACTGCTACTCTGGAAACTTCCCTGGCTAGGCTCCACAGTGGTATGTGTGTGCATGCGTGCATGTGTGCATGATATCATCTGTCTTCTGCTCTCCTTTACACCTCAATTCACACACTGCAGATACACTCACAGGCAAGAGAAATAAATGCACATATTCATTTAAACCAGGACATGTGCAGATGGTCTGTCTGTCCATCTATCTATCTATCTACTATATCTATCATCTGTCTGTCTGTCTGTCTACCTACCTATCCATCTATCTATTTTCAAGACAGGGTCTCTCTATGCAGCCCAGGCTGGTCTTAAACTCAACAGTCTTCTGCCTCTGCCTCCTAAGTACTGGGATTATAGGTGGGTGACTACGTGCCTAGCAGTGAGTGATTTTAGCTTTTTGTCTGTGAACCAGAAGAAATAGAATAATCAACAGGATACAGGGTAGCTAAGGTCATGGCAGCAGAAGGTATGTGTATCACAAGGTAAGGAATTCAGACAGTAGAGGGGTGGCACCGACAGGTCAAATGTCACTCAATTCACATTTCTACTTAAAGCCACACCTCATAAAACCATGTGCCGTGGGAACCACCCCATATATTTGCATAGCTTGAGAGCTTGTATAGCTCTCTTAACTTCCTTAACTTCACAGGGCTTTACCTATAGATATGAAGAGGAAACTGTCCCAAATGTCTTAGGCTTTTGCCTAGGCTATCTCCCTAGAGAAGTCGTCATGTGGTGTGAAGACCATAGTTCGTTGTTAAGTAGATATGTGGTCCTCATGGCTGGGAAAGTTATTTTGGAATGCGGTAGGTTAGAGCGAAAGGGTTATACCATTATGGCCTCAAGCGGACTCTTAGCCCGGTGTGCCTGAGACTCTGTGACTAGCACATTCCCTGGGTAGGAAGAGAGAGCCTCTTCCCACAGCCTCTCCCAGACACTCAGATGTTAGACCAGAGCCTCCTGTTCTTTATTTTATTATTTTATGTGTGAGGATGTTTTGCCTGCATGTATGCAAGTACACCATGTATATGCCTAAGGGCATCAGGTGACCTGCGACTGGAGTTACAGATGGTTGTGAGCCACTCTGTGGGTACTGAGCATTAAGCCTGAGTCCTTTGCAAGGGCAGCAAGTGCTTTTAAATCTTGATACTTCTTTTTACCCCTACAGGTTACTACTCAACAGGTGATAGAAGAATGGGCTCTAGCACTTTCAGAAGGAAAAAGTTGCAGGAATTAATATTAGAGGTAGAAAATAGGCCAGGGAGGTGGCTCAGCTGGCAAAGAGTATGTCCTGCAAGCAAGCATGCAGACCTGAGCTCCAGCCCCTGGATCCAGGCAAGCAAACTGAGCATGGCTGCCCAACGTGTTTGGGGCTCTCAAGCCAGTCAGCCTAGCCTACTTAGTGAGAGACCCTGTCTCAAAAAAGCTGACAGCACTTGAGAAATAACATCTAAGGTTAACCTCTGACCTCCATATGCAGGTGCCAATGTACACACACATAGAGACCCACATATACACACAAAACCACAATAGGAATGCTGTGTCATCTAGTAAAGTTATCAATATAATAAATTCATCATGTGTAGAAAATGTGACGAGGTGAACAGAAGTAAGGTGACCACACAGTCCTAGGCTGCAAACGAATCTTGTTGTGAAGGTTATCAGGCCACCATCGTGTCTGTCCTCATGACCCAGGTCAGTTTTTCAGTCTCCAGAACCTCAGAGACTGGGAGGTCTTATTTGGTGGTTGTTGTTGTTGTTGTTATTGCTGCTGTTGTTGTTGTTTGAGTCTTTATTTTTGTTTTATTTTGTTTGAAACGGGCTTTAAAGTTTTTAAACAAAGTCTCTATATTGTTTGCTTCTTTCTCATGAAATGAACTATTTAAACTCAGCTCACAGGGCTTGCGTTACTGTTTAGGGACAAGCACCGTCTATCATGAATCAGTTTGTCTCCGTGGGACAGAGTCCTACCTGACCAGTGCTGGACGAAGAGAGCTTGTGTTGAGCAGATTCTCTCTTTCCATGGAAACCTTTCACACTTGTGTTTATATGATGGCTTAACCTGGACAAATTGATTCAATAGTTCTTCTTCTCCTCCTTCTCCTTCTCCTTCTCCTTCTCCTTCTCCTTCTCCTTCTCCTTCTCCTTCTCCTTCTCCTTCTCCTTCTCCTTCTCCTTCTCCTTCTCCTTCTCCTTCTCCTTCTCCTTCTCCTTCTCAT
>CM052709.1:25506936-25575931 GCA_028551405.1 Uromys caudimaculatus
CCTCCTTCTTCTTTCTTCTCCTTCTCCTTCTCCTTCTCCTCCTCCTCCTCCTTCTTCTCCCCCCTTTGTGTGTGTGTGTGTGTGTGTGTGTGTGTGTGTGTGTGTGTTCCATATGTAGACCAGGCTAGCCTCCAAGTTGCAACAGTCCTTGCCCCTAATATCCCAAGTACTGGAATTAAAGGAACACGTACCCCCATGCTTGACTAAGTTATCTTTGTTAAGATACTTATTATTATATTTCTCAGGGACATAACACTTTTGTATGCTCCATAATTATTTAAAAGAGACAAAGTAAACATCAGTAGAATTAAAATAATTCTCAGAATGTTATTATATGGAAATGTAAACTTTAACGTTCATAAGGAGAATCAAGGCAGTTTTGACAGGGAGCATTTTAGACAAGTAATGAAGTTAGCATAGCCAGCTAGCCATATTTAAAGAAATGAAAATTGATCTTAATTTTATATGAAAACCTTAAAAAACCCCAAGACCAAAGATTCCAATGCATTAGATTTATAATAATCAAAGTATTAGAAGAAAATAAAGGAAAATTGATTTTACAATCTCTTTATAGGACAAAAATTTTAGTATAACCCCAAGTTCAAAGTTCACAATGGAAATGATTGAGAAAGGTTATTTCATGAATATTTTAAGTTTTCAAACAAAACCAGTGTCTACACTTCATGAACAGTCTCGAAGCAGTTATTCGGGGAAATTGAGTAGTCTGTGGTCTGATAGAAAGCTTGAGATAGTGGCTTAAAAAAAAAAAGAAGTAGCTAACAATCTGGAAAATGATTGATCTTATTAACTATTAAGGACCTGAAAACACAGGAAGTAAGATAAAAAAAGATCGCTTGTCAGTTTGTCTACATGGAAAAGAGGTCGTTGGCTATTCATTCATTGCTGGGATACTTAGAATAAATCTTAATTTCACATAAAAATTTAAAATAATGCCAGGACTAATTATTCAAACATGTTAAGATTATAATATTAAAAACATTGGAAGAAATCAGGGGGAAATGGCTGAGGTATGGTGAGAATGAATCTCTGCCTCTTATCAGGGCATGAAAACGGGGTCCTGATCAGCGGGGTTACTTGGCTACATCCATCAGAACTGAAAATCCAGGACCTTTTGGAGCAGCGCCTTTACCCTAACCTGGGGAAATCCTGGCTGGCCTGGGACTTTCACGCATGAATGGAAGCATTATAGAAGGGGCCCTTGAGGGAAGACAGTGGGAGTTGGAGACACCAGGTCGCTCTGGCTTCTGCACACAGCCTGGAGCCTTCAATGCTTCTGAGTGTGGATGCATGTGGTCAGTGTTCTGAGGCTCCCTGGCAAACATTTGATTTCTAGAATGACCCCTTGGAGGATGTGACTGAAAACCTTGCTTTTACTTTAAGATAATTGTGATGAGAGTCATCTGTACAGGAAAAGGAATTAGGGGTGTTAGCATGAGATGAGAAGTCACCTCCATCTTACTCTTATTTTAAATAGATCTCCCACTCAAATTGGTTGTGTTGGACATGGTGGCACATGCCCATAACCCCAGAAAAGACAGGGGATTGTGAGTTTGAGGCCTTGTCTCAAAGCAAAGAAAGTGAATAAAGATTTCAGTCAGGAGGAGTTTGCAGCAGCTCGAGTTGGACTGTTCACTCCTTTTTGTTTGTTTGTTTGTTTGTTTGATTTTTCGAGACAGGGTTTCTCTGTATGGCCCTGGCTGTCCTGGAATTCACTCTGTAGACCAGGCTGGCCTCGAACTCAGAAATCCGCCTGCCTCTGCCTCCCGAGCGCTGGGATTAAAGGCGTGCGCCACCACTGCCCAGCTCAGACTGTTCACTCTTGAAGACTCAGCATAACCTGCTCTGTATGGAGCTCCTTCCCAGCAGACCCAGCTTTTGGTCCCTGTGTCTGTAAAGCAGAGGCGTCTTCTACATTCAAGATAGTCACATTTCTTAGGATGATTACTGAGAAATATCTATGTAGCCTCTTCCCAGACAAGGGTCCTTGCTTCTATGGGACAGAGATAGGGATCAAATTCCAGACCTGAGTTAGTAACATGATACTCCAAGGAAAACATCTGACTGACACACAGTCCAAGAAAAGGGGGGTTTAAAGCAAGAGTGATACATTGTTTTAAATAGAATTCAGGTTTACTCTTTTCATTTTTAATAAATATACACTGAAATAATTCTTCTTAGTTTATAAGGTTACAAAAAAAATCAATACACAAGGAAGCATTTTGTAAATAAGAGGGCTATTTTGCATGCATGCATGCATGCGTGAGTGTGTGTGGGTGTGCATGTGTGTGTTTGAATGTGAGAGTACAGGTGTGTACATGCCATGACACAGGAGTGGAGGTGGGGGACAGCTTTAGGTGTCAGTCCTTACTCTCTGTCCTGTTTGGAACAGGGCCTCTTGTTGTTTTCTGTTGTGTACACCAGGCTAGCTTCTCCTATCTCTGCCTCTCATCTCCCCATAGGGGGCCCAGGATCACAGATGCTGTGCTATGCATCCAGCTTTTATGTGGGGTCTGGGGATTTGAACTCAGGTCCTCATACTTGTGTAGCAAGCACTTTTACCCACAGAGACATCTCCCTAGCCCTGGTTACAGTTACTCTTATTTCTCCTCTCTGAGTGCCATTCAGTGAAGTTTCCTTTAAAGCAAAGCAAACCATGAGGAAGCTCAGACTCTTGGCTTTGCCAGTCATAGCTCAACAATGTTACGGATAGAAGTGAGCCATAGGGCTGATCTGCAGATTCCAGGAAGGCTGAAGCCTTGAATGGAAGAGAGAACTTGACCACACAATTATTAATCTCCCTGTAAGGGCTTGGGGTGACTCACATTGTACAAAGCACCAGAGAAAAATCTTCCATTATGAATGGTTGGCAGAGCTCCAAGCTACCGGGCTTGCATTCAGACCTTTTACAGTGTAACCAAACTGCATGTGTTTTCTCTGGGAAATAAACCCTCCTAGGATTCCAGCTGAAATGGGTGGGTGATGAGCTAAGCGTAAGGGAGCATCCTGATGATGCTCTTTGAAGACACAGAGCACAGACAGGTAGCTAGAAAAACAGTATCCTCCACAAGAAGGAACAGGTGGTTGTATTGAGTTGAAATGACCAGCAACAGAAGAAATGTGAAGGGCAGAGGCCACGCAGACTGCTAGAAAGCCAGCTTTGTACCAGCTCAGCTTTGGAATAGAAAAGACACAGCCTAACTAGAGGCACACCCTTACATTAGATGGTACAGTCAGTCAGTGCAACATAAAAGAGCGTCATAAATAAGGTCCTGGGACACAGAGACCTGTCAGTCCCTCCCCCTCCAGTTGTTTGCGAACGTGGGTTTCACCATAGCATCTGGGTGTTATTTTTCCCCCTTTCCCCCGTGTATGTTGTTTGTATGTGCACACGTGTTTTGTGGGAGTGTACATGTATGGAGGTCAGAAGTTGACTTCTGATGTCTTCCGTCATTGATATGCATTTCCATTTTTTTTTTTTTTAAATAGATCTCTCACTGAATCTAGAGCTAATTGGCTAGAGTGGCCAGCAAACTCCAGGGGTCCTCCTGTTTCTACCCCTCTGGTGCTGGAGTTACAGGCATGCACAACCTGCATGAATTTTTACTAGGGATCTTAAGTCAGGTCTTCACACTAGCATAGTAAGCACTTTGCCCACTGAGGCATCTTGTCATCTTTCTGGAGTTGCTCTTAACGAACGGAGCTATCCTGCATGGCAGTCCATCCGATTATGTTACTAGCCAGTTTATTTCACAGTGCTTGGGAAACTGACAACCCTCTTTTCAGAGTGGTTGAATGAATCAAAGCTTGTCTGATTGGTGAAATGTCCATGGAGACTGAGCTAAATAATTCTTTGGGCTCTTCAAGACTTAGAACGGTTAAAAATTCCATCTTGTTCCAGACTAAGACCTTCGTTTTCAGCCCATCTCAAAAGATGCTCAGGAATTAATGACCAGTGTTCGAGGAGAAAACCAGTCCATTGAACACCTTCAATACTTTCAGGTTTACGTGTGGTGCGTGGCATGAACGGATCGAAGAACAATTTGACAAGTGCTTTAGAGTAGAAAACAGACAGTACGCACCAAGGATCTGAATCCGAGTGGATGTAAGCAGGCGACCTGCGTTACCCCTCAGCGTGGAGGTGGATGCTGACTCTAGAGAGCTGGTTACACTTCACAAGACCTTACAGATAAGCAGCGCGTCCAAGGGTTAGTCTGACTCACCCAGGCCTCTTCAACCATGTTATATGTTAAAGTATAAAGTATGTACTTAAAATTTTACTCTGCAGACCTAGGGTACTGGGAGTGTAGCTCAGTTGGTAGAGCACTCGCCTAGCATGCATGAGGTCTGGAGTTGAATCTTGAGCCCAGATTAAGATGGTTGGTATAGTGCCTGTCTGTGATCACAGCATGTGGGTGGTAGAGGCTGGAGAATTAGAATTTCTAGGGTTGGCTGCCAAGTGAATTGGAGGCTATCCTGAGCTACAGGAGATCCTGTCTCAAAACCACCACCACAAACAAACAAAACCCCTTTTTGTTGTGTCTGTACTAAACTGTCTACACCCACTGAAGTTTTTAGACACTTTTAAGTTATTGTTCTTCCAGTGAAAATTTGGCTCTTAAATTTGGTCAACTCTCCAAACATTTTTTTTTTTTTTTTTTTTTTTTTTGGCTTTCTCTGTGTTCTCTCTGTTTCCCCTCCTTCAACCTCATTCTGTCTATTACATCTACCCAGTTAGGGAAAACAAAACAAAACAAAAAGCAAAAACAAACAAACAAAACCCAAAAAACCAAGGAAACCTGTCTGAAAGGCAAGCACTCTGGGACCTTCTATGCAAAGACTCCTCCCACAAGCCCACATAATTAGATGCGAAATAAAGTTGAGTTTGTTCACATTTGCCTAATTCTGACTGAACCACAATTGATCCTCTCAGTCTTCTGTGGAGCCTTGCTCTGCCAACCCCACATGTGCACTTGTAATTTTATGACAGAGAGGAGGGACATCATGCTAACCGGGAATGCTATTTATAGAGGAAGAGGCATTATTTCATAAACACTGAAGGCAGAAAAACAGCCCAGAGTTCAGTGGTCCCTAGGACTGGACTGTTGCTTAAAGCGCTGGAGAGTGTGTGAACAGTTTCAGGTCGGCAATCGTGTGGATCAGGAGACCACTGTTGACATAAACAATTGATATTCAGAGTCCACAAACACCTAACTGGGAGAATGGGGAGCCAATGTGCCGCCGTCTGTAGAGGCACAACAGCAAAGTTTAATGATTGTTTGCGGTTACATCAAGGACAGGGATTATCAGAAATGAATTCACCTGAATGAATTCAAGGAAGGGGGGCAGGGCACACCTCCACTATCATTAAGTGGTTAAGCTTTTCCACAGATGGCAATGCCAACACAGCTGTTGGCAGTCGTTAGCTGCCCCCAGAGTGAAATGTGATGTAAACATCCATGCTCTCGTGGCAAGGACAACTCATTTATGGAATTACATAAAGATTCTGACGTGGTTTTTTTGTTTGTTTGTTTTTGTTTTTTGTAGTTTTTGGGATCCTTCTGGCCTCCGAGTGGGGCATGAGGAAGAGATGAGACAGAGAGATGAACAAGACAGAGAACAAGGAGGAGAGAGTGAACGACACAGAGATAGGGAAAGGGAGAGAGCGAACAGGACAGATAGCAAATGAGCAGGAGATGTAGCTGGGGGCAGGGGGCGTGTACCTGGCAGAGGTGGGTGATGACTTAAGCTGCCGCTAGGTCCCCGAGGGCAGGCCAGTGGAAATGCCTGTTTGCCAACACACTTTACTTTCTTTGTGTTGCGGGTCCTCCTTTGAGTGAGGTCATTCAGCTACTGGAAAAAAAAAAAAAAAGCGCACTCCTGTTTCCTGAAGGCTTAGAGCCTTCTATCTCCATGATGCTGGCTGTCAAACCGGCAACATCACTTACATCAATTTAATTTGACTCAGAACTGAAGTGAAATTCTGACCCAATCTAGCAAGTAGCTACCCAAACTGTAATAAGGTGGAAATAGAAATGCTCATGATATTTCGGATCTGAGTGGGAGCAATAGTTACTGTTTGGGCCATCTTATATGCAGTAACTCATTCGACTCTCCCAAGAACTTGTGAATTAGATACGGATTCCTTTTATCTCAAAGGTGAATAAATAAAGGCATAGAAAGCCTAAGAATATCACAGGCACCCAGCTGTAAAGGTCAACACCAGAAGCAAGCCAATTTACCTGCAGAGCCTGCATTCATCTGTAGACCTTGAGATGCCATTTTTCTATTCTTGACTACTTGCCCAATCAGGATGTCCAGTTATATTTAACTTTCAGATAAATTCTTATTATCTGACAATGAAGAACATTCCAAGTACCACATAGAGCAAAATTATCCTAAAACGTTATTAATGACTTACTTGGATTTCAGATATATCTACCTTGGGTCTCTCTCTCTCTCTCTTTATCTCTCTCTCTCTCTCTCTCTCTCAATTATCTAACCCTATAACACAGGAAGCAATACATATTAAGGGACCAGAGAGCAGAAAATGATTAGTTCAAGCTTTGGCAGTGTGATGGTTAATATCGATGTGAACTTGAAAGGTTCTAGAGTCACTTAAGAGACAACAATCTGATATCTACAAGGGAATTAATAGATTAGGTTAAATCAGGTGAGAAGAGCCTTAATGTGGGTGACACTATTCTATGGACTGGCATCCCAGACCGAACAAAGCATGCGGCTCTCTCTGCCTCCTATCTCTGGCTGCAACTGGACCAGCAAACTCAAGCCCCAGATACCACGCCCTCTTGTATGATGGACTGTAACTTCAAGCCAGGAGCCAAAATGAATCCTCCCTTTTCAAGTTGCTTTCGTCTGATATTTGGTCATGATAACTGACTTATACAGGTACCAGAACCTGAAGCAGGATGCCTTTCACAGAACCAGGCTAAGGGCATAGATCATTTCCCTAGTCTAGAAATTGTTCAGAAGGACATACATGTGGACATGAACATTGCTGGTGTCCGTTAATAATATCCACAGCTAGGCTGGGCCTGTTTAAGATTTAACAGACTTTAGGGAAAATATGGATGTCTCTGTTTTCCAAAGAGCACCACAACACCGCTCTTCTCTTCTCTCTCCTTCCCCCCATTTCTCCTCGGTTGCTTCTCCATTTTTCTCTTCTTTCTCTCTGGTGCATCTATTCATGACCAGCCTACAGATCAACACACGCCTCAACCACGCATCATCGATAACGATTTCTGGAAAATCCCAAGAGGCAGTCCAGAGTCGGAGGAAGGGGAATAAGGAAGTAGGAGAGAGGAGTTCCTTATGATACTCAGAGTGGTCACCCAGGCTTTCTGGGCTGGGCTTGCAGCCTCAGGCTGCACACTGGAGAAGAGGTTTTAGCAGGAGAGAGTGGTAGGGAATTGTGTGAAGACCAGGCCTCTTGTTTAGTGATAGTCCTTGGCACACAGAGAGGAGACGGATGGTACACACATGCACAGAGACTGTCAGAGCCAGGATGGCAAGGCACAGGCAAAACAATACCTAGGAAATCGAAGGAAGAGAGTCTTCCTGGAATTGGAGGAAAAGAGGGAGGGGTTAGAGAGAGCCCCACCTCCTCTTGCTATGTGGCTCTACTTCATAAGGGCATTGAGATATTACCTTAGTCATGCTTGACAAGTTAACAATAAGACTGAAATAAGATAAACAAATGGCAATATCCAAGATAATCATGGTGTGGTAATGCGTACCTGTAATCTCAGACATTCAAAAGCAGAGGCAGGAGGATCAGGCGTTCACACTCAGCCATTGCTGCACCGTGAGGTTGAGACAGGCCTGTGTTACGTGAGACCCAGACTCAAAAAACCTGTGTGCTGCTTACTGTTTACTGTCAAGTTAACATGACGTCGAATCACCTGGGTAGGAAGCCTCAGTTGGGGAACTGTCTGAACTTGGTCGGCTGTCAGGGAAGTCTGCTGAAGCTTGTCTTGACTGTTAGGGGTGGTGGTGAGAGTCAATCTGAGTGTAGACTTTCCCCTTCAGTTGCTTTTTGTCAGAGCATTTTAGCATACTAACAGAGGAGAAAATAGAACACACATACACACACACATACACACACACCCCACATATACCAGACACACACCACACACCCACACATTACACATACCACACACATACCTAACACACACACACATACCACACATACATAATACACATACACACACACACCACACCTACACAAACCCATACACCTCACACCACACACACACACCATACGCACACGCACACCACACCCTACACCCCACACAATACACACCCCACCACCACATACCACACACACACACACACCACACACCACACACACACACACACACACACACACACCACACACACACCACACACACCACACATACCACACATATACTACACACATGGGGCAGATATCCAAATCCAAAGTACAACTCAGAAAATAATTCAATTACTATCTGTATATGTGTCATGAATTCAGTCAATATGGACGAGAAATATGTGTTTGTTCTGAACACACTCAGACATATTCTTGTCATCATTTCCTAAGCAACATGAGCAATATATAAGCAACATCTGTTTTCATAGCACTTACATCAGACTGTGCTCAAGTGAGTTAGAGATGACTTGGAGTCTGTGGAAAGGCGTGTGTAAGTTACAGTCAGATTCTTCACCTTACTGGTTCTCAGTCTTCCGCATGCTGTGGCCCTTTAATTAGGTCCATCATGTTGTGATGACCCCCGACCATAAAATTACTTTTGTTGCTGCTTCATGATTGTGATTTTGCTACTGTTATGACTCTTAATGTAAATATCTGACATGCAAGATTTCTGATATATGACCCCTATAAAAATGTCATTTGACCTCTCCTTAAAAGGGGTCATGACCCGCAGGTTGAGAACCACTGCTCTACCATTCTATATGAGGGACTTGTGCAGGTACTGGTATGTTCAGTAGTCCTGCACCAGTTCCCAGGTACTGACACAGAAGGACAAGTTTATGCGTGTGCGTGTGTGTGTTAGGTCATAACACATTTATTTCCAAAGGAGAAAAAAATAACTGAAATGTTCTTCTTCAGAGACAAATACCCATTATCTCTGGAGAACAGTAAACACAGACAGAAGCAGACAGACTTTAGAGCAGATAAGCCAAGACCTAAAAGAATGGTTGAAGGGGCTGGAGAGAAGACTCAGCGGTTAAAAGAATGGCTTGTTCTTCCAGAGGACTCAGGTTCAAGTCCCAGCACCCACATGGCAGCTCACAACTGTCTCTAATGAGATCTGGCACTCACAGGCAGACATATATTGCAGGCAAAACACTAATGCACATAAAAGAAAAAATAAATAAATCTTTAAAAAGAAGAAGAAGCTGGGCTGTGGTGGTGCATACTTCTAAAGCACTAGGGAGGCAGAGGCAGGTGGATTTCTGAGTTCAAGGCCAGCCTGGTCTTCAGAGTGAATTCCAGGGCAGCCAGGGCTACACAGAGAAACCCTGTCTCAAAAAATAACCACCAAACAAAAAAGCACAGGTTACCATCACAGACTCATGCAACCAAAGATCTAAGAGGAGTCTTTGGCAAACAGGGTCATGGGGAAGGTGGGGTGTGAGAGGGACATTCATTCACCCAAGAGGGAAGGTAACACAGATACCATGGGACCTATGCTTTCTTCGAAGGTCTCAGAAAACCGGTCATGGGTATAATAATCCTCCCTGATCCCCCTCCCACCCCACCTTTCTCTTTAGGTCAGAGAGCAGCATCTGAGAGCAGTATCTGGTGGGGATGGCAGTGTGCACATGAAGGTTAAACTTTGCCAAGAATCAAGGTAAGGCTGGCAGGGAGAACCCCACTCTGTCCTGACCAAAGACACTTATTCCAATGGTGAATTATTGAGTTTGAGAATTGTATTTTTTTTAAACCATTGTACTGGCTGATTTTGTGTGTCAACTTGACACAAGCTGGAGTTATCACAGAGAAAGGAGCTTCCCTTGAGGAAATGCCTCCATGAGATCCAGCGGTAAGGCATTTTCTCAATCAGTAATCAAGGGTGGGAGGGCTCATTGTGGGTGGTACCATCCCTGGGCTGGTAGTCTTGGGTTCTATAGGAAAGCAAGCTGAGCAAGCCAGGGGAAGCAAGCCAGTAAGAAACATCCCTCCATGGCCTCTGCATCAGTTCCTGCTTCCTGACCTGCTTGAGTTCCAGTCCTGACTTCCTTTGGTGATGAACAGCAGCATGGAAGTGTAAGCTGAATAAACCCTTTCCTCCCCAACTTGTTTCTTGGTCATAATGTTTTGTGCATGAATAGAAACCCTAAGACACACACACACACACACACACACACACACACACACACACACACATTGGAGCTGTAAAAGAAATACTGAAAAGCTGTGGGGGAATAGTTTTTTACGTTGTGTGATGGTCTGTATATACTCGACCCAGGGAGCAGCACTATTAGAAGGTGTGGCCTTGTTGGAGTAGGTGTGGCCTTGTTGGAGTAGGTGTGTCACTATGGGTGTGGGCTTTAAGAGCCTCATCCTAACTGCCTGGAAGCCAGTATTCTGCTAGCAACCTTCAGATGAAGATGTAGAACTCTCAGCTCCTCCTGCACCATGCCTGCCTGGATGCTGCCATGCTCCCACCTTGATGATAATGGACTGAACCTCTGAACCTGTAAGCCAGCCCCAATTAAATGTTGGCTTTATAAGAGTTGCCTTGGTCATGGTTTTACAGCAGTAAAACCCTAACTAAGACACATTCTACTACTGCTGTCCACTAAAAACTTTTCAAAATGATGGAGGGATTCCACAATGTGCTACTTAACTTGGTAGGCTTTAGCCACTTGTGACTTGTGTGCCTTAGAAATGTGTCTAGTGGCTCAGGATGACCTCAGTTGATAAGAGTCTTTGTATAGCATGTGTAAAGCACTGGGTTTTATCCCCAGGACCCCATACTAGGAGAATCAGAAGTTTAAAGCCATCCTTAGCTAACAGTGAGTGAGTTTGAGGACAGCCTGGGCTACATGATATCCTTTTGTAAAAATACAAGGACAAAAACATGTATATTTAATGCAACAAAAAAATGGATTGTGTGTGTGTTTGTGTGTGCACACATGCGCGCGCGCGCGCGCGCGCGCGTGTGTGTGTGTGTGTGTGTGTGTGTGCGCGCGCGCGCGCGCAGGGGGGAGTTGAACTCATGCAGGCTACGCAAGTGCTTTACTACTAAGCTACTGCCTTCATCTAAGAAACTGCATTTTAAATATAATCTTAATTAAAATTAAAAATGGAGAGGCCTCATGTGCCCAGTAGCTTAGACAGAAAAATTGTAAGTTGGCATGATTATTCTTTGACACCAAATAACACAGATATAAAAGATAATTTTTTTGACTAGGTCTGTATTAGTTACATGTCTGTCACTGTGATAAAGTGGGACATTCAAAGGACACTGAAATAGGAGTGAGTGCATTTTATCTTATGTCCAGAGGGAAACTCTGTAATGTGAGGGAGCCATGACAGCAAGCAGCGGGAGCAGGAGCTGAGAGCTCATCTTGTCACACACAGACACAAAGCAGAGACAAGGAGCTGGAAGCAGGATGAGGCTGCAAACACCCAAAGCCTGCCCTCCATGATTGCTTTCTGCAGCAAGGCTCTATCTCCTCAGGGCTCCACCACCTCCACAAACAGTACCACCAACCAGGGACCAAGTGTTCAAATACTGGAGCCCATGAGGGACATTTCCCATTCAAATCACCACAGTGCTGCTGTGCTGGATTCTCGGCCGATTATATAAGATAAATAGAAACTTGAGAACAATTCGTCGCTGCTAACTCCATCAAGTAACAAGAAGGGAGCCTTCTAAATTGGCTTAAGTTTAGTCACTCCCAATCCATCTTTGATATTTATACCCGTAGAGTTCTTGGTTGTTTTAATATGACAAAGAAAACCCCAGTAAAACTTAAGGTGCTGATGCTGAATGCTCCTAGTTACAGTCTTGGCTTACGATGTTTGTTCTAGCACACAGCCTCCTGGGTGACGAGACACAGGTTCTGTGTTCGGTCCAGAGAGGAGAGAAGGAGCTCCTGGATATGAGAGTTGGACTGCTGTGGTTCATCCCTCTCATCACGCTCACCGAGGGCACCGACGGCTTCCTGCAGGTGAGCTGGTGCACGGCTTGTTTCTCTTGGCAACCGTCTCTCCTCTCCACATTCCGGTACCCTCAGAATCTATCACTCCCCAGGCAACTGAGATGCAGAGGTCCGTGGATTGGTGTCAGAGGTCTAGAGGTCTTGTCTCAGGATCACCAGAACTCACTGTGAGGTCTTCAATGCGTTATTTTATCTATTTGATTGCAAATGAGGCCCTCCCATGAATGTTTAACTATCTTGGAGATCTTGTCTAATTCAACATTTTCTATGCTATGGCCTCTTGGGTACAGAACAATATGAGTGGACACTAACACCCGTGGGCCTTCTCTATCATTTCCACTTCCCCTTTTCTTCTGGCATTGTTGCTTAGTACAGGGTCTCTTGCAACCCAGGCTGGTCCCAAACTCTCAATGTAGCTGAGGATAGCTTTGAACTGCTGATCCCCCTGCCTCTACCTCCTAAGTTTGAAGATTACAGATATGCCACCATCCTACCCTTGTTTTATGGTGTGTGTGTGTGTGTGTATGTGTGTGTGTGTAGAAAGAGAGAGAGAGAGAGAGAGAGAGAGAGAGAGAGAGAGAGAGAGAGAGAGAGTCTTGTCACATATAGTTCTAGTTCTGGCTGGCATGGAGCTCTTTGTGTAGACCAGGTTAGCCTCAAACCTACAGCAATCTCTCTGCCTCTGTCTCTCAAGCACCGGTGTATTCCCCTTTCTCAGTTTTGCTTCTGTTTGTGTCTATTTTTTTGTACATTTGTGAGTATGCATGTTTGCACATGCATGAGCACGCGTGTATGGCTGTGTATACACAGAGAGGCCTGAAGTTGATATCAGGAGTCTTCTCCAATGGTCTTTCCACTTTATTTATTGAGGCAGGATCTCTTAGGCCCGGAGGTCAGTGACATTATGACTCCCACTGGCCAGCTTGCTTTGAGGACTCTGTCTCCACCTCCCAAGGCTGGAATTTGAGGCAGGCCGCCTTGCCTACTCCACATTTACATAGGTTCTGGGGACTCTAGCCAGTCCTTCCCTTACAAAGCAGGTGCTTTAACCACTGAGCAGTACCCCAGCCATGGCCTACTCATTGTCTTGGTCATTGGTACTTTCAAGGATCACGGCTTGAATGTTTTTTACTCACTGATGATTCCCTAATATGTGTTATCATCTGGATGCTTCCCGCTGAACTACTGGTGTGCCCACCATCCTTGTATTCCTCAACTTTAGGGGTTCCAAACTGAACCCCTGATTTTTTCCTACCGAACCAACTCCTCCTCTCCTGTGACAACACTCTCTTTCCACTTGGGTAAAAATGGTGCCATGCTCGAGCCTTGTCACGTTGTACATTTGGATCATTGTTAAAATGGATCTTTAAAATATACCCAGAAGTCAGACGAGTCTAACTTCATCCACTGCCGCCGCTGCCTCTGTCTACGGCTTTATTATCTCGTTCCGGTATTGCCCCCGTAACCCCGGAAATGCTTGGCCGTTCTAAATATGGCTTCAGGATTACGGCTTCTGGAAAGTCAGAATGGATCTTTCTTTTGTTCTCCCTGTTCAAACTCTGGATTAACTCACTGGGGTAAATGCTAAACACCAGGCGACTCAGTGGAGAAGAGCTCTTGTTTGGCCACCATGAAGACCTAAGCTGGACTCCCCAGCATGCACTTTACAAAGCTGGGCACGGGTGGCTGTATTTCCAGTACTGGGGTTGGGGGAGAAAGGCAGCCACAGAGTCAGGCATTTGAGCCAAAATAGCAACCAGCTCCACTGTAGTGAGAAATCCTGTCTCCAAGCAATAAACAAAAGACTAAGAGAGGAAGATCTCAATAGCTTCCTCTGGTCTTCTCATATACACATGGGTGTACTCACTAATATACCTGTGTTCTTGCAACACACACACACACACACACACACACACACACACACACACAACACCACAACAACACTCACTCCACTCACTACCAAAAGTTAAAAATCTTCTTTCTGTGGTCTGATAGATCTGCAAGACCTGCCCCTGTGAACTCTGACTCCATCTCTTGCTCCTCTCCATTCACTCCCGCCTCCGCCCCCGCCTCCGCCCCAGCCCTCATACTCTCCAATCCCTCACTCTGTCTTCATAGATGCTCAGCAGTTGTAGCACTGGGTCTGCGCACCTGCTGTTCCCGCCTCCTGCGAAGTTTCTCCTGCAGGCACCTTCACTTGCTCCAAACAGCCTTCCCAGGGCCTTTCTTGGTCACCTCCCACCATCCTTAGCTTGGATATTAGGTCAGCAGGTCAGCAGTTTCAGGTCATCTGGGAAACTCAACAGGCCTATGGTTTGCAGATCTTGAAGCCTCCCCATAGCTATCATCTTAACTTTTACTTGTTTTTTTCTTTTTTCAGAAAAATTATGGCCGCAGAACAAAAGCAGATGTCAGTGTGGTTGACAAAAGGCATCCAGGTAAGACTCCACTAGAGGTTCTGGAACACAGGACACTGAGACCAAGAAAGCAGAGTTCCTACCTCAGCAACAGCCAGGTGATCTTAGGCATACTATGAAATTTTCCCAAATCTGTAAGTGAGAATAATAGTAATTCTTAAGAGCAAGACAGTTCTGAGGATTAAACACACAGTGTATTCGTTGGTATATTTATTGCTCTGGCCAGACGCCTTACCAAAGCCCTACAAGGGAGGACTGGATTTAAAGGGCCAGGCAGCCCCTCATGCCAGGAAGGGATGGCAGCTGGTGCTTGAGGTAGCGGTCACACTCTGTCCACACTTAGCTTAGAGATGATTGCTCACGATTGGCTCGCCTTCTCTTTCTCCTTTAATTCAGCTCATGGAATGGTGCCATCTACATTCAGGGTGGGTTTTCTCCTCTCAGATAAACCTTTCTGGAAACTCTTTCAAATATACATCCAGAGGTGTGTCTCCTAGCTGACACTGAAGATGAGCATATTGCACCAGACCTGACAGGAGCCTGTTCTGTGTGTGTGTGTGTGTGTGTGTGTGTGTGTGTGTGTGTGTGTGTGTGTGTTTCCCTCCTATGAATGTAATTAATTGGCAGAGCTCTTAACTTGTGGATGAATCCTGGTGTGGATTTAATATGTAGGCCAGAAGCACTGAATGTATTTCCTTATGAAAACATTGATCCATACAGGTGATTGCTAGGTTCTAGGATCCAATCCACAACGGCCTTTCTGACAAGCAAATGCACTTAAAGGCCTTAGCAAATGTCCATGTGCCAACTATAACCTAAAACATATCCCCATGCAAGACTACAGTTCTTCAAGGAACTAAAACAAAAATCTCAACACGGAGTGTGACAAGCAAGATCTCCCCAACAGTAACAATGACAATAAAAGTACAGCAAGTATTTAATATAGGCCTGTCACTATGCCAGGTTGTGTTTAGTTCTCCTATAAGCGTTAAAGCCTCACATGTACCTTTCGGGGGTTTATGGCCATCTTTATTTTAAAGATAGTAAAACTCGGGCCTAGATCTAGGGGCTATAAAACAGGATTGAACCTGGTCTTTCTGGCTTCAGTACCATTAACTCCTGAGAAAGTGACCATGGTCATATGTACCCTGTTCCTCATCTTTTGGGGGGAACTCCTAAGACCTGTGGGAACTGTAGACAGGATTTGAACCCAATCAGTCTGGGTGTAGAGCTAGCATGTGCAAAAGCTCAAGGTAAGATCGGGCCTGCATGTGGAAGCCAAGGATACCAGAGCCCCGAATACAGAAGGCTTGTCTCTTGGGGGCAAGAAAGGAAAATGGTTTATTTATAGAAATAAGTAGCTGGAGGTAAGTGTCCACAGAGTCAAGCTAGGGCTGAATTATGTTTTGCTTTTGTATTTAAGCAAATCCTAAAACTCCCACTAATGACTGGAACATCTTTTAAAGGGGTGAAGTTGGGGTTTTTGTATGTTGCAGATACTTCAAGGAGAGCAAAGCTGGGGTAGGGAGGAAGAATGGGTAGGATATTCACCCTCGTTTCCCCTTGACTCTGGGGTAGTCCAGAGAGTGTGGGAATGACTGGCCTAGCAGACGTGGGGAGAGATCTGCGTGTGTAAGGCACGTGTCCTTGTGCACGTGTTATGTCAATGTCTAGATGTCCAGAACGGAGTGACACGTATCGGGGACAGTCCAGGAGCTCTACGCAGGACAGAATGACTGCTAAGTGGCCTTCCCCACAGACAGGGACCTTCTAATACCTTCTCTCTACCTCCAGTCCAGGAGTATGAGGCGCTACTTCAGATGACGTACAGAGATCCAGAGGAGAAGAGAGAACTGAAGAGAATTCTGAAGCTCTTGAAATCTCGATCTCTGAGCTTACATGGTCCCAGCAGGATTATCACAGTGAAGGCCACCACATGTAAATTAGCTGTCCAGTGACTGGGAGTGTAAACAGGGAGGAGGTGGGCCACAATGAAGGATTGCTCTGTGAAAAATGATTCTTCCACAAGCTCTGTGGTATCAAGAGCTAACGTAACGTGTCTTCTTCATGTGACATGTCCATTGCATGCTGGCAAGGGGGCTGTGTCTGTAGTTGTCCCTAAGGTACCAGCTGATGGGGGAGATGTATCTATTACTTCAAATGTATCTATTCTGAGCACCAAAGAAATGAAACCTTGGAGACCCTCACACAGGCGATGGCATTCTTTGGCTGAAAAGGGACAGATATTAATTCTACTCCTCTTTTATTGGCCATAATTTGTTCTATGACTCAGTCCAGCCCCATGGGGTCACGATATGAAATCCCACTGTGTTTCTTGAAGACAGCAAGGACTAGTTGGTAAGACCAAGCACAAAAGTGCCTCCATCAAAGTAGAGTGACTTGGGCCAAAACTGTGAGTCTCAGAGTGTTCAGATCCCAGCTAGCAGCAGGAACAGGGAACCGGAGAGAAATGCAAACTCTTCGGTCCATTTCAGACTCGTTGGCTCATACACTCTGGGATGAGATGCTTCAGGTGTTCCTGAAGCATGGTAAGGTTTACCAGCACTCACTACACACTTCCATGTACCATTCTCAAACATATCCTGGACCATCCCACTTCACCTTCTGTTAAGAGGGAAGGATTTATGGTGGGCATGTCAGGTCCAATACAGAATGAAGAATCCAAAACATTGGCAGGTAGACATTTTCACCATGGGCCCCACCTCTAAATCATTCTGCCTTTAAATGTTTTTAAAACATTAAAAACTTGTGTGTGTATGAGTGTTTTGCCTGCATGTATATGTCTGTACGTGCTTGGTACCTGGGCAGGCTAGAGAAAGGCTTCAGATCCCCTGGAATTGGAGTTCCAGATGCCAGGGAACTACATGTGGTTGCTGAGAACCCATCCCAGGTCTCCGGCAGAGCAGCAAGTGTTCTTAAACACTGAGCCATGTCGTCCTCAGCCCTGGCATGTGGAGTGCTGATAGATACATGGATACGGGCTCAACTGACACAGTGGTCAACTACCTGTTAGACCTCTTCAGTAACTCTAGGTTATGACTATGCTCGCCTGCCTTCTCTT
Source organism: Uromys caudimaculatus (assembly GCA_028551405.1). NCBI lineage: Eukaryota > Metazoa > Chordata > Mammalia > Rodentia > Muridae > Uromys > Uromys caudimaculatus. The sequence goes on from CM052709.1 coordinate 25,524,631, forward strand.
ACACCACAGTGGATACCTGTGGGCTCCCTAGCCTTGGTTTGGATGCTAAGCCCAGCCATTTGGGTTTCATCTTTGCTACGATTTTCACACTAACCTCGTAGTCTACAGAGTTGGACATTTCTGCATCTTAAATGCATTGCTAACCTTCCAGCTTCTGCTGAGAAATCCTTGGTTCAGATTCCAGTCAGAGCCAAGGACTGAGCAGATGTTGGTTTAGAAAGCAGACACTGTGACACTGTGTTCTATTTCTTTTTCTATACACAGACTGCAGAAAGCGGAAAGGGTTCCTGGAGTGTGCCTGTGAGGATAGCTATATGTGGTTTCCTCCCTCCTGCCTTGACCCCCAGAACTGCTACCTTCACACAACTGGACCTCTCCCAAGCTGTAACTGCCCTCTCAGAGATCTTAGGCAGAGCATTAATTTCTGTGAGAGAGCAAGTAAGTGGCTGGGGTGCTCTCATTCCAGCATACTACAGAGACTGTACTCTCTGCCTGGGTAGGGCCACTGATGCTGAAGGGCAGTGATGAGGTGGAGATGCCGTTAGCTCTGTCTGGACCCAGTCAAAGCTCCTACATCCAGCAGATCCAAAACCACACGACGAGGTTTGGATGTCATTCTGACTTCTTGGTGCAGCTCTGTGACTGTGGGATTCTACTGAGATTCAGAAAGATGCACTGAAATCCAAGTGGCAGCTGGCCGCCTAGGTCAGAACATTTTCCTTCTTCCCTTTCTCTTCATTACCAGAATCAACTCTAGATGTGTGAACGCAGGAGGAACACCTGGGGATTGCACTGAAAGGGCCTGTTCTGGGTTGCAAAACATATATTCTGAATCATACACACACACACACACACACACACACACACACACACACACACGTACACACACAGAGAGAGAGAGAGAGAGAGAGAGAGACAGACAGACAGACAGAGACAGAGACAGACACATATACATACACAGAGAAAGGCATAGACAGAGATAACAGACACACACACACACACAGAGAAAAATACAAGACATGAACTCTCTGTGTCTCTGTCTCTGTTTCTCTCTCTCTCACATACACACACACACACACAAAGATAGACACAGACAGACACAGACATACATACACAGAGAGAGGCATAGACAGACAGAAATAGACAGACAGACACACACACATACACAGAGAAAAGTACAAGACACGAACTCTCTGTATCTCTGTCTCTGTCTCTGTCTTCCTATTCCTGTTGAGTTTTGGATTGAGATGAGAGCAATTAAAAGTGGAATTGAACCAATTAATGTGTAAAATAAAAAATATAATCCTGCGTTTAGTCGCTCTGTTTGGTTACCTCATCGTGTGATAGTAATAAGTGTTGGAATTAAAGTAGCTTCAAATAGAATGTAAAACAGGATTAATTTGGTTACGGAGAATGTTAAGATTAGTAAGATTGTAGGCTGACTAGTATTGAGATATATATTTTTTGGTATGTAATTTTTTCTTTTTTTATGTGATTTTTGACTAGCTATTAATATGAGGGGTAATAGTCAGGTTGTTAAGATGACCAATGGGGTAGATAATGAATCTGAAGAGAATGTGATGAATAGTTTTGGTTATTTTCCTTGTGTCATAGTAATGTCAGGCTGATGAGACTGATTAAGAAACTAGAGGAGGTTACGCTAATTCAAGTTTTTTTTTTTTTTTTTTGATAGCCAAGTTAGTGGAAGAAGCATTAATGAATGTCTGTCTCTGTCTGTCTGTCTGTCTCTGTCTCTCTCTCTCTCACACACACACACATACACTGGATATAACCTAAAAACCAGGGGAGCCACTATTGGCTTAAGTTTCCGTTTCACAAAGGATGAGAAGAGTCTAGTTACATGCACTCCAGACCTAAATGGACTTTACAATTCCCCCTGTAGCTCATGCCTGTAACCCTAGCACCCGGGAGACAGGCAAGAGGATTGCTTTGCGTCTGAGGCCAGATTGAGCTACATAGTGAGTTACAGGACAGTCTAGGCTATAGTTTGAGACACTGTCTGCAAAAGAGAACAGAGAAGAAAAGAAGAAAGAAGAGGAGGAGGGGGGAGGGGAAGGCGGAGGCAGAGGTGGAGTGTCTCCCCAACAACTACTGCATCATCTTGAAGCTCTGGGTTTTAGATCTGAGGGAAGAAAAGATTGAGGGGGGAACTAGAAATAACTCAGTTTAAGTAGGCATACCTGGTCCACCTTCCGAAGACCACAGCAATTCACATTATGCCAATCATGTATCTATTAAAGACCATTTTCATGTCCACTTCCAGGATAAACCCTCCTGGAGGCTACAAAGCATTTATCTTGCTATGTCTGAATTATCAGGCTGGTTGGGGAGGCTAGGTTGTAATAAAAGAAAGAAAAGAGGCAGTTTCTTCAACAGATGCCCATGAAAGCCCACATTTGGGGAAAAAGACCTATTTCTGAGCCATTTACAAGAAATAAAAAAAAGACTCTGTCAGGCCTTGTGTTCATGAAGGGCCTCCCACAGATTTGTGGAGGTAGGTATAGTCAGATGGAGAAAGTGGGGCTGGAAAAAAGAGGTAGAAAGAATTTTCCACTTGGGGACCAGAGCAGGGCTTCCAGAGCAGCTAAGGATGAGGCCCTGAATGAAGAACAAACAGGAGTTGTCCTTAGAGAGAGACCAACTCTGTACAGACAAGCACTAGCCCTGAGCTGGTAAGCATGGGGCTTACAGGGTATTAGCAAACTGCTTTAAAGTTGTGTTGTGCTGGGGAGATGTCTCCATAAAAAAAGTGCTTAGGGTGCAAGCATGAAGACAGGAGTGCAGATCTTTAACTGGGCACAGTGGCGAAGCACAGACTCAGGATCCCTGGGCTCTGTGATCTGCTAATCTACCTGAATTGCTGAGCTCATGGTTCTGTGAGAGACACCAGACATCCTGTTTCCATGTACACACACACACACACATACACACGTGCACACACATGCACACACACATACACATGCACACACACACACATACACATGCTTGCGCACACACACACACACACATTCGCACACATGTGCACACACACACACACACACTCACTTGAATGTTCTCATGACTGTTAGAAACTCACCATTGGAAACTCTTGTTTTCTTTCTTTTCATTATTATTTTCAATGAATATATTTTATGAAAATATAATTTCATGCTGCTGATAAAATCAAGTTGGACATTTATTTTATCTAAAGACTTTTTCTCTTCTATTTCCCATAGAGGTTTGGGGCACTTTTGAAATTGACGAAAGATTTCCCGAAGACCTTTGGAATTCATCGTCTGATGTATACACCCACTACACAACTGGAATTGAAAACCAAGTAAGCATTATTTATTATGTAAGGGTTTTCTTTCTAACCATAAGTTCCAATGCTTTTTAATTTAGAACATGCATTTAATATTCAAGTCATATGTGCGCATATTTGTATATAGGGAGTACCCATCTGAGTGCTATGTACATGGATAGGGGACAGAGAAAATCAGACTCAAATGTTGTCTTTTCTCCCCTCTCCTGTGGTTTCTTCCCTTTTAGGCAGGGCTCTCTTTGGCCTGAGGCTCACCAATTCAGCTGGGCTGACTGGCTAGTAAGTCTGTGTGATCCGCCTGTCTTGGCCTCCTGACTGCTGAGATTATAAACATGCACCAACACACATGATGTAGGTCCTGAGGCTCAAACTCAGGTCTTCATGCAAGACAAGTGCTTTACTGATGGAACTATTATCCTAGCTCCTTAATGACAATATATCTAAAGATCGATTTAATTTTAAATTGTGTGTATGTGTGTGTGTGCATTCTATGCATGCATGTATGATCACACATGCCCACAGAGCCCAGAAAAGGCCATCAGCTCCCCTGAAGTTAGACTTATGGGTGGCTGTGGGTCACTCAACATGGATCCTTGGAACAGGGAACTCAGGTCCTCTGCATGCACCTAACTGCTGAGCCAGCTCTTTGGTCCCTTAGTGCATACGTAATTACTTATGTCCTGAGACTTTATCAGTTTAACTCTCAATTGCCTTGTGTCTGGTATTATGTACTTATTTGAATATTGTACTAAGGATTCTTGACTATTTTATGGTTTTTTAATCACACACAGTAAATTACCATGACCTAGGCTCAATTGTCAGCATTTTAATTTGTCCCACAAAAGAAGCGTCTCTTAGAAGCTGGAGAGTTACTGAACAAAACGTTACCTCACAGCAAAGTCACATAAGAACTAGGCCAGTCAATCTGAAGATCAAAACATAGACATGGGTACATTGACTTCACCGCAGTCACGTAAAAACAGACCAGGCAGTGTGCCTATGTTGAGGACAAGAACACAGACCTGAGTACATTTATTATATTATTTAGTACCCTATTCCCTGCTAGTCTAAGATGTTGATTATCCTACCATTACCCAGCCGTCCCCCTCTCTCTGTTCATGTGTGTAGGCCAGAGGTAGATCTCAAGTGTCTTTCTGTTAAAAGGTGTCTACACATTATCATTGGTCTCGACAGTTGCCTAGGCTGGTTGACCAAGCTCTGCCTGTCTCTGGGCTAGGGCTACAGATATATGTGGCTGCATCCTCTGCTTACATGAGTGCTAGGAACCTGAACTCAACTCCTCATAACTGTTGCGATGACTTTGCTAATGGAGCCATCTCACCAGCCTCTGATACCTTACTCTTTCTTAGCATCCTCCAAAATAAATTGTGTGTGTGTGTGTGTGTGTGTGTGTGTGTGTGTGTGTGTGTGTGTTCTCAATTGTTACTTGGCTGTATTTGTTATGACATATAACTTCTTCCCATGGCCCCTTCTTTTGTTCATCTGTTACTGCTTTATTTATTGTTTGCATCTGTATTTTGCTTCAATGTCCTTTTGATGTGTGAGGACAAAGATTGAATCATTGTCTTTTGTTTTCTTTCTAAGCTTAAAGAAGCATACAGAAGAATCCATGGTTTTGAGTCAGTTCAGGTCACCCAATTTCGGTAAGTCCTATCTGGTCTCAGAAGGGCTGCTCTAGAATTCCACACTAGTCCTGAGAATGCCCAGTGATGTTCCTGCTGCCGTGGACAGAATTGCAAAGTTGATGCTCGGGAGATAGTTTAGTCAGCGTATACCTGGCAAGCCTGAGATCTGGGGTCTGACCCCAGAACCCACATACTAGTGCCTGGCATGGTAATGCACACATTTATTCCCAGTGACAGTGTAGTAGAGACAGGGGGGTCCCTGGGGTTTGCTGGCCAGCAGGATTCACCTAATTAATGAGATCCAGGCCAGTGAGAGATTCTGTCTCAGAAGGAGTAGATGGTATTCCTAATGTCAATCAGACGTCATTCTCTGACCTCCACATGCAAGTACAGGCATGCATGTGAGCATGCATATGCATTCATACATAGAAGCACACACGCACGCATGCATGCACACACACACACATTTAAAAATGTACATATGTGGGCATAAGGCGACAGGACCTTGAGAGGAAGGGAGAGATCATAGAGTTCGGGTTCAGGAAGGGGCGAGGGGGGATGTTAAGGGTGTGGGTGTAGAGAGGTGAGCATTTCCTGCCATGGCATTGTATAAATTTGGAGTCAGGATGGAAACCTTGTATAAAATATCCTTCTGAGCAGGCAAGTATCAAGTATAGACTGTGGTTCAAAACTCAGAGGTCATTGTCTACAGCAAATACAGGAATATTTAGTAAATTAGCCTTTTGTTTATGATTCAGTTCAAAGTTATTTGGAGTTGGGCATGCACACCTCCATTGCCAGCTCCTTGTGGTCCACTTGCTGGAGGAAGTAGCTCAGAGGTCAAGGAACGTGACTCATTAATCTTTCCATGGTTCATTTCAAACCAGTCATGGGGAATTCTCAACAACACTTGCTATAAATATATTCCTATTCCATGAAGCCCTTTAGAAAGTCCCACGGGAATAATTCTCTTTAAAACCCAACACAGAGAACACTGCTTCCATCTTATAGCGGACCTGTATCATGGATCATTTTCTTCTTGTGCCTTTTCTGTCCGTGAACTCTGAGATGAAGCTGAGATCCAATCCCAGTGACTTACATTCAAAAGCTGAAAAGGCGTGATGGTGCATGCTTGGAATCCTACTGCTTGGGATGTGGAGGCAGGAGGATTGCTATTATTCCATGACTGACCTAGAGTACAAAGGGAATACAAGGGTAGCCTGGGTTACACAGGGAGGGAGACCTTGTCTCAAAACAAACAATCGGTAGGAAGATAGTTGGCAAACTTGGGGGGCGGGGTATCAAGGCAAGAGCATCAAGAGTTTGTATTGTCTTTCGGAACTTCAGACGTTCTCATTCTCCTAACCCTGCTTCTCTTTGTGTCTCGATTCCTTTTGTTTACATTGATAGTAGATTCTTTTCTCATACAATATATCCTGATTATAGTTTCCCCTCCCTCTACTCCTCCCACTTCAATATGAACAGCTGCAGGGCTGGGGAAATGGCTCAGCTGTAAAGGATATATTCCGGTCTTCTAGAATCCTTGATCTTAGTTCCCAGCGCCTATATCAGGTGGTTTACAACCATCTGTAACTCCACCTCCCCGGGTATCTGATTCCCTCTTCTGATCTCTTGGCATCTACAACTCATTCATATGTACCCCCTCCCCAACACACTCATACAGATAATAAAAAAAAATTAATTTTTATATTTTACACTTTATTTAAAGCATGTAAAAAATCTTTTTTTATTGAAGAGAATATAACACTAAGACAGGAGTAGCTGGGTGTGGTGGCTTACACATATAATTACCACACTTAGGGAATTGAGACAGGAGGATTGCTGCAAGTTCTAAGCCAGCCTGGGTTCCATAGTGAAAAACACAGAACCAAAGAGTGAGGGTAACACGGGGCTGATCTCACAGATTAATCACAGGGCAAATGTCATCAGCACATGTGCATGTGTGCTCTCATTCTTCAGACACCATCTTTGGTCCTGCAGCTTCCAACTGTGTCACTTCAGTTTGGCCTTGCCCCTGAACTCTGAAAGTGAGCCGCCAACCTGACATCTCTGTTTGCTCTTGCAGTGGGCCTGCCAAACACATGTCCACCCCCTGCTCCCTCAGTCCACCCACTCCTGGCCAGCCATCTTCTCCACCTTCTTACCTGGTTTTCAAGTTGCAGGACCTAAACCTTGAGGCACACTCTGCTCTCAGTTATGTTCTGAGCTGTAATGAACACATCGTGCTGTACACAGACCCTCCGTATACAGTTCCATCAGATCTGACCAACTGTATACAGCTTGTCCCACCCAGACAGAACATCTCCAGTGTCCCCCTGTTCCTCCAGTTCCTTCCTAGCCAATGTCCAGGGCTCCCTCCACACCCTCCACCAGAAGCAGCCACTGGGTCTGATTTCTACCGCCCTAGGCTGGTTTCATCTGTTTGAGAATGTATATAAATAGAATGTTGTTCTTTATTTGATTACATGGCTTGGTTTCTATCACTCAGCATGAAATACTTGAGATTCATCTTTCATTCTATTTTTCTCAGTAGCTATGAGTCTCACCTTTTCAGTGTCCAGTAGTATTCCACTATGTAAATGCACTAACTAACCTTGCTTCCATTCTATGACGTTCTTCTTAACCCATTTCTTGGACATCCCAAATCTGCTTCCCTAGCAACCCCCCCCAAAATATAACCTCAGTCTAGGTGTTTCCGAATAAATGGTTATCCAGCTAGTTCAAGCCAAACCATCTCTTTCTGAGCTCGTCTTCTTGCTTTCTTTATTGCTGTTTTTCAGCTTGTATACTTCCCCTGCGTTACTTCCTACCGTCCTCTCCCCCCTACCGGATCAGCCGCTCTGCTCTTTAAGTTTGTCAAACTCACTGCCTGACCCAGAACGTTTGTAGATGCTTGCATGCTATCCATAAGCTCCTCACCATTGATCCTCCTCTGGTCATCTATGCCGGCTAGTTTTATGTCAACTTGACACAAGCTAGAGACCTATTTAGGAAGAGGGACTTTTAGTTGAGCAAATGTGTTCCTAAGATTTGCCTGTACACAATCCTGGAGTGCATTTTCTTAATTACCAATAGATACAGGACCCAGCCCATTGTGGGTGGTGCCATCCCCAGGCAGGTGGCTCTGGGCATTAGAAGGAAGCAGGCTGAGGAAGCCATGGGGAACAAGCCAGTTAGTCCCATTCTTCCACAACTTTAGTTCCTGCTTTCAGGTTCCTGCCCTGATAGACTGAAGTTCCCTCAGTGGTAGACTGTTACCCAGAAGGGTAAGCAAAAGAAAACACTTTCCCAAGTTCCCTTTGGTCATGGTGTTTTATCATAGCAATGGAACTGTACTGGCTGGTTTTATGTGTCAACTTGACACAAGCTGGAGTTATCACAGAGAAAGGAGCTTTCCTTGAGGAAATGCCTCCATGAGATCCAGCTATAGGGCATTTTCTCAATTAGTGATCAAGGAGGGAGGGCCCCTTGTGAGTGGTGCCACTCCTGGGCTGGTAGTCTTGGGTTCTGTAAGAGAGCCAGTTGAGCAAGCCAGGAGAAGCAAGCAAGCCAGTAAGTTACATCCCTCCATGGCCTCTGCATCAGCTCTTGCTTCCTGACCTGCTTGAGTTCCAGTCCTGACTTCCTTGGGTGACAAGCAACGTGGAAGTGTGAGCTGAATAAACCCTTTCCTCCCCAACTTGCTTCTTGGTCCTGATGTTTGTGCAGGAATAGAACCCCTGACTAAGACAGGAGCCCTAACTAAGACACCATGAGAAGCATCTGTTTCAAAAACCAGGGATGTTTGTCATGGAGAAACCTTCTCCATGCAGCCATATATAGTATGAGGCCTTTGCTTCCTCCTTCTGTGCTTGTCATTGTCTGCCTGTCTCTCATGACATTTAACATTCAGAAATGCATGTGGACACATGTATGCACATGTGTGGGCACATGTGTGCGGGGATGCATATGAGCATGTCTGTGCATGCAAATGAACATGCACATATGCATGCATGGTCGCAAATGTTTGTGCACGTGCATGTGTGTGTGTGTGTGTGTGTGTGTGTGTGTGTGTGTGTGTGTCTGTATGTGTGTTTTGAGTGTATTCCTCAGCTCCATAAAAGTATGCAGCAGATCTGCTTGCTTCTTTCCTGTGGACTCCATGCCATGCATTTCCAGAGTTGGCCCGAGAGACTAAACGGAGGTTCAGTGAATCTCTTTCTTTCCACATCCTTACTGCAGAGAGGGAAGCATCGTTGTTGGCTATGAAGTGACTTGCTCCACTAGCCCTGCTGAACTCCTCTCTGCCATTGAACAGGAGGCCGAAAAGGCACAGGCAGCCCTGAGAAAGCAGTTTCCAGTCAAATATGGCTCTTTTCGAGTGTTCAGGCAAGGTAAGGCTGGGCTCCCATCTTTGTTTCTGTCTCTCATTAGTCACGCACAGTGTCCTCAAAGTTCTAAGAGAACTGTTCTAACACCTACTTTTGCTGGAAACTGGCCATTTCCGCCTCATAGCTGGACAGACTCGACCCCAGCTGACTCTAAGATTGTTACTACTTGGAGATCTGAGCATCTGGATAAACATCCGGAAGCACTGACCTCACTAAGGCTGTGATGGAAGTGGCTTGGCTGTGCTTTGCTGGTATACACAATGCAACAGCCCTGGAGCTGACAGTAGTTTCAAATCACCATCCAAAGACACAAGGGGAGAAGGCACACACCCTCCTCTCTCTACATTTTTTAAAAAATATCATCTTAGTTCATTTCCTCTTGGTGAGAGAAAACACCCAGATGAAAGCAGTGTAGGGGAGAAAGGGTCTATTTGTTTCACAATTCCGGGTGACAGTCTGTCCTTGTGGGCAAGCCAAGGCAGCAGGAATTTGAAACAGCTGGTCACATTCACAGCCCAAGTCTAGGATCCAGTCCTTGAGATGGTGACACCTGCTTTCAGGGTGGGTTTTCCTACCTCAGTTAGCCAGTTAAAATCTACCACAGATCTGCCTATATAGCAGCCCAATCTAGACAAGCCCTCATTTCCAGTCTAGACTCCCTTCCCATGTAAATCGACATTGTGTCAAGTAGATGTTGATGATTAAACTAACTCATCACAAATTCTTCTCTCCTCTCCCCTCCCCTCCCCTCCTCTCCCTTCCCCTCCCCTTCCCTCTCCCCTTCCCTCTCCTCCCCTTCCTTCTCCCCTCCCCCTCCCCTCCCCTTCCCTCTCCCCTCTCCTCCCCTTCCCTCTCCCCTCCCTTCTCCTTCCCTCTCCCCTCTCCTCCCCCTCCCCCTCCCCCCTCTCCCCTCCTCCCCCTCCCCTCCCTTCCCCACTCCTTTCTTTGTTTTTTTCTCCCTTCCTTTCTTTCTTTCCCATTTTTTGAGAAAGAGTCTCTCTCTGTATAGCCTGGCTTCCAATTCTCAAGCCACTGCCCCCAGCCTTCCAAGTCCTGGGATTAAGGATATGCATCCTTACACCTAATATCTTAATTTAAAAAATTAGACATATAATAATCATGCATATTTATGGGATTATAATATACTATTTTGAGAGTTTCTGATATTATGCAATTATGTAGTTAGTATGTCTAGAACCTCAAACATTTATTATTTCTTTGCAATGGAAAGGGTCAACATCTTCTATTTTGAAATATAAAGTACCTTCAGCCCTTGAAAAGGATGTGTTACCCCTGGGAATTGTGGCTAGAGGATATTGTGTTAAATGACATAAGCCAGAAAGAGGAAGAGCAACACCATATGATCTCACTCATGTATGTAATCCAAAAGAATCTATTGCTCTCATAGAAGCCAAGAAATGGCCTATGGTCCGCAGTGGTTGTAGAGAGTCCGCAAAGGGATGAGTAATCGAGGGTTGGGTCTACAAGAAATATAAGATGCAGATCAGAGGTCTGCAGTTAGCCATATGTGTTGTGTACTTATTTTACTTTTTAAATTCAGCCTTAGGCATCTCCTGTCACAAGCTCTGTCAGCATCTATCCAGACTCTTAGAACAGAAAAATGAGATCAAAATTCCAGGCCTTGAGGAGCTGGCTTCCAACGATGCCATCTTCTGGTTCCAGTCACAGGAGATAACATTACTGAGAGTCATTGGTGTCTTCAGTAGAAGCAGCTTTGAAATAAGTCCATGCCAGGAAGGGTCACACCCTAGTGACAATTACCTGTCTTCCAACCACATTATCATATTTTGTTCTATGGCGTCTTCAAGATTATCAAGTATTTTCTCCCTCCCATGCATTTATATGATCGGAATGTTTATATGTGTATGCATGTTTGCATGTGTACGGACACGTGTGTGTGTGTGTGTGTGTGTGTGTGTGTGTGTGTGTAGGCTCAAGGTTGATGTCAGGTGTCTTCTTCAGTTGCTCTCTGCCTTATAGATTAAGGCAGGGTCTCCTACTGAATCTGGAGCTCATCATTTCCAGTAAATTTGGCTAGCCAGCTTGATCTGAAAATTTTCCGTTTCTATCTCCTGAATGCTGGTGGAATTTCAAGTGGGCCACTGTGCACACTTGGCATTCATGTGGGTTCTGAGGATCTGAACTCTGATACTTGTGCTTGCATGGCACATGGAGTGTTTCTTGCCTTCTAGTATTTTCATAAGTGATTACATTGTGCCTTGTGTTCACTTAATGCTAACCATCAACCATTAAGAACAAAGTTTCTGGCATTGGTCAGATCCCTGGAAGGAGAAATCATCCTGAGCAGGAGGCGTCAGGAAGAAGAAAGGGGACTGAGGATGCTCTTGGGCACCAACAGTGTACCTGTACTTCCAAATTTTGCCTGGGGTTTAAATCTGGAAGTAGAACTTCTAAAGCACTGAAACACTGCATTTTTGTAGAGTGCTGGAATGTTCTGGAGTCATCCCCCCCCCCCATCTGTTATTTTCCAGCTCAGTGTAACAGCATCTCCTTTGGATTTGGGTTGGAGAATGATGAATACACTCTACCCTGCAGCAGTGGCTTTACGGGAAGCATGACAGTCAGGTGCCAGTCCTCTGGGTGGCAGATCACCAGGGAGTCCTGTGTGCTCTCTCAGCTGGAAGAACTGGAGAAGGTGACACATTTTTTTCTTTTTTGGGAGTTTGAATTTCACAGTGAGCATCTCCTAGAAATTCTGGCTAGGCACTGGTCAAAGGTGACTTATTTATATCTTTGAACAGAATGCAAAAGTATGAAGGCTCTGTTGGGTTTTTGTTAACCAGGGGTTGTAAGCATGGCTGACAGAGTCAGAAAATGTCTAATGGCTTTGTCTTAGTAAAGTCACTCAATGCTAAGAGATATGATAGATGCTAAAGTACCAACTAAGGAAGACTTGAAAATCCAGGAGGCCTTGGAGTTAAAGATTAAAGGGAAGCATGAATCAGGGCAATGTACTTAATATAAGTGAGAATATATAAATATCTTCAATTGGAATAGTGAGTAGGTTGAACAGGACTGACCTGTTCAATAGATTTTAAAAACTATCTGGTCTACCAACCACATAACTATGTATATGTATATGATGTATATGTATATGTTCCCACTACTGTGTAAGCTACCCTTGATATGCTGCACTGTTAGCTCTGTAGCTAAGACATCTGATTTAAGTCTAATGATGTGTAAGCATTTCTGGTTTCCACCTTAGAACCTTAGTCATTTATATTAATTTTTATTTTTAGGAGCTCAATATAATTGCAGGCAAGATAACAGAGGCAGGCGTGGCATCTTTGGTACAAAATCTTTCCACCATCATTCTGCAAAGCCCATCCACCACAGCCGGGAACCTGGGCTCAGTGGTGTCACTTCTGAGCAACATTTCATCCCTGTCACTGGCAAACTCTTTAACTGTGTCCAATTTGACACTGAAGGTATGCTTTTTCTGTACTTGAAAGGCCCACTTTATTTTTCTATAACTTATTTCCTTCAGCCTTTCTGAGACTGGGTCTCACAATATAGCTCTTGCTGGCTTCGCATGCCGTACACAGGCCAGGATAGCCTTGAACTCCTGGAGAGCATCTTGGTTTAGCCTTCTGAGTGCTGGGAGTACATGCATGTACCAATTCACCCAGATTGAAGGTTGTACTTCAAATGCTACATCTTATAGGAGGTGTATAGGAGCCTGGATGATGGGGAATCTCTTGATAAAAACAAAGAGGCCATGTAACAGTCCCCATGTGAGTTTTATTGGCTTTTCCATAGCATAAAATGAACTCAAAGCATATAATGAACTACATAGTATATAAAGAACTACACTGGGCGTGTAGCTCAGAAGTGACCTGGCAAGTGTTGGGCCCCAGGTTCAATACTAAGCTTGGGAGTTGGGAGGTAAAGAAATATGAATGCCCGTTTTCAATAGTGCAAAAACTTATCCTTCCTCTGAGCCTGGACCCTCACAAGCAGCCTGTTCATCGGCAGATTTCAATTGAGACTGTCGATCCCACACGTTCATTATATATGGTGAACAATTAAGAACTGCTTTCTCTTGGCTGGTTCAGTTTAGATATTTAAATTTTGACTTAAATCGACATGCTAATATTTGTTCACTATATGCTACTACTAAGGCAACCAATATGCTTTCTTCAACAGAGAGAGTCTCACTGGGCACACAAACCAGTCTTAAGGGCAGGCCCAATGCCCTGACTAGAAATGGACAACACAAAATAAACTCAGTGGCATTTTTGGAGGTTCTTTGCCTCATAATGCTTTGTCAGGCCTTTCTTGTCTCTCCTTACAGGTCCATATATTATGGCTTCCCATTTTGTGGTTTTATAGGATTTCTATGTGTGCAAATGTGTGTGCATCTGTGTCTGTGTGCATTTCTTGTTATTTTTTTCTGTTTATTTGCTTGCTTGTTTGTTTTGTGCTATTCTGTTTTGTTTGCTTTTATTTTTATCTTACTTTGTTTTATTATTGTTATTTAGATGCCTATTTGTTTTCTAATGAGAGAAATAAAGGGTGTGGAACAGGATTTGAGTGGGAGCAGAGGTTGCAGGAGACTGGGAGGGGAGACAGTACTCAGAATATATTTTATGAAGAAATATATATTTCCAAAAAAAATTGGCAGTGCAAAGCCTGGTGGCACAGGTCTATAATTCTAGCACTTGAGAAGCAGAGGTAGGAAGAGTGTGAATTTGAGCCCAAACTTTGGTCATCTTAAAGAACAGTAAGTGCTCTCATTGTTTGGGCCATCTCTCCAGCCAGCAATTCAAAGCCATACTGTTTTTAAGGATCACTATTGAATATTCTTATGCAGTAAACAACAATAAAAACCCATGAATTAAAATTTGAGCATCCACGGCATGAATTTCCAAGTTTTTTTTTCATTGAAAATATTGGTGGTGGTTGTTCATACATGGAATCCCGATTACCTCCCCTTTTTCTACGTCTCCCAGTTCCTCCCACCTCTCTTCCTATCAGGACCCACTCCATCTCTGTCTCTCATTAGAAAAGAACATGCTTCTAAGAGATAATAATAAAGGATAATGAGATAAAACGAATTCTAATGTTAGCTAAGGGAACAAAATAGGGAAATTGTCGAATACCATGCTTCTGTCCTGGGGCTGTATAACATATTCCCCGTTCCCACCTCGGAGTTAGAGGAATGCACCCCTGTGTTTTGTGGGATGCCTATTCATTCATGCTGAAGTAAAACCTCACTGTGATTGTAGATGTCTTGGGGTGACCACTCTAAACCCAACTACAAAAAACCCATTTTATTTAGTATGTGTGTTGGGGGTGGAGAGAATGCCTGCATACATACCATAGCATACATATGGAGACTAGACGACAGTCTGTGGTAATCAGCTCTCTCCTTCAATCATGTGGGTACTGGGAATCGAACTCAGGTCACTAGGATTGCAGCAGGCACCTTTAACCACTGAGATGCCCTACCATCTTGACCCAAGTTTCTTTACTCAAACCCTTCTACTGTATCAAATGACAGAACCGAATGGAATTCATGAGTTTTACCATGATCCTCAACTCACCAATTCTATGATCATTTTCCCTATACTTAACGTGAACAACCTTCCACGCTTGGCTCTTCTGTCTCAGAAGACCTAAAGTAACTTTGATATTTATGTTTCAGGATGTCATCAACATAACTAATCATATCTTGGATTCGACCTCCATAACGAACTGGACGATTTTATTACAAGAAGCAAAGGATGCTAGCTCCCAGCTACTAGAGACGTTGGAAAACATCAGCACTCTCATCCCTTCCACGGCTCTGCCTCTTAGTTTTTCTGGAAAATTCATTGACTGGAAAGGGATTCCAGTGACCCACATCCAAAGCACACAGGGCTACAGCTATCAGATCGAAATGATTCAACAAAATGTCTCTCTGCCCATCCGAGGCCACATGCTTATTGAACCAGATCAATTCCAGAAATCGCTTCCAAAGACGATTATCAGCATGGCCTCATTGACCTTTGGGAACATTCTACCCATTACCCAGAGAGGAAATGCATGGGTCAATGGTCCTGTGATATCCACAGTTATTCAAAACTCTTCCATCAGTGAAATTTTTCTGAACTTTTCCAAAATAAAGGGAAACCTAAGCCAACCTCGCTGTGTGTTTTGGGATTTTAGCCACTTGCAGTGGAGCAATGTGGGCTGCCAATTAGTTAATGAAACTCCAGACACAGTACTGTGCCGATGCAATCACCTGACCTCCTTCTCCATGCTCATGTCACCCTTTGATCCCTCTTCAGTTGTCCCTGTGGTAAAATGGATCACGTACATAGGGCTGGGCATCTCCATTGCAAGTCTAATCTTCTGCCTGATCATCCAGTCTCTGTTTTGGAAGCAGACCAAGAGAAGCCAAACCTCCTACACACGCAACATTTGCCTGGTGAACATCGCCCTGTCACTCCTAATTGCTGATGTTTGGTTTATCATTGCTGCCACTGTGGACACCTCTGCCACTGTGGACACCTCTGTGAGCCTTTCTGGAGTCTGTGTGGCTGCAGTGTTCTTTACCCACTTTTTCTACCTTGCCATGTTCTTCTGGATGCTTGCGCTCGGCATCCTGCTGGCGTATCGAATCATCCTCGTGTTTCATCACATGGCCGTGCCTACCATGATGGCTATTGGCTTCTGCCTAGGCTATGGATGCCCTCTCCTTATATCCATCATCACCCTTGCCGTCACCCAACCTAGCGATAGCTACAAAAGGGACAGTGTGTGTTGGCTTAACTGGTCTTACAAGAGCAAACCTCTCTTGGCGTTTGTGGTTCCCGCATTGACTATTGTGGCTGTGAATTTGGTTGTGGTGCTGCTGGTCCTCAGGAAGCTTTGGAGGCCAGCGATTGGAGAAAGACTGAATCATGATGACAAGGCCACTGCCATCCGCATGGGAAAGAGCCTTCTTGTGCTGACCCCACTGCTAGGACTCACCTGGGGCTTCGGCATTGGAACAATGGTGGACAGCCAGACGCTGGCTTGGCATGTTCTTTTTGCTTTGCTTAATGCTTTCCAGGTAAGAACAATATTGCATATGTATTAAATACTCTGTCATTGGAATAAGTATAGAGAATTAGGGTTGGTAGATGAAGATGGTCTCATCTCCTTGGCTCCAACAAGTCTATAACACAAAGTGTATTAAGACAGCGAGAAGACACACCCACCCATTTTCCCCAGCAGTTTACATCATACTGAATTCTAGACGTTCCCAGTAACCCACTGCGGAGCTCAAACCTATCGGTGTTCACATAACCACCATTTATCTCTCTTGTGGTTGACTCAGTCCACATCCTCTTGTTCAAATCTCTGATGAAGCAGAGGAAGAGAACTCAAACGTACTTGCTGACCTTGACTGATACAAAACAAATCCCTGGAATTTAATAAACAGGGGCTGGCAACCTGACACCAACAGCAAGATTTTGTAAATAATAGTTTCTTAGAATGCAACCATGCACATTAATGTAAATTGGGTCCATGGCTTGTTTCTTTCCAATAGCAGAGGACCTGAAACAGATATTACGTATCTTACAAACACAAAAGACTAACCATCTACTGTACACACACACACACACACACACACACACACACGCGCACACACACACACTCACAGATGAGAGAGAGAGAGAGAGAGAGAGAGAGAGAGAGAGAGAGAGAGAGAGAGACTGCTGATCCTTAGTATTAAGGATGGCTTTTAGATTTGGTAGTCAGAAAGTGTTCAGAATAAATGGAAAAATGAATCCTTAAGTTTTGATGTGTCTGGAAAAAGTCTTATATCATAGTTTATTGCAGATAAGGTCAGACCACTTGGGGCAATGAGTCATGGAAATGGTAGTCTCACTTTTGGGTTCTTGAGTCAAGTGTGTTTTTCTCATATACCAACTGTGTGCTTAATCTCTCCGTCTATCAGTTCTCCCAGCTGATGAGTGGGGATCACAGTAACACTTATGGATTCAATTTTGAAGCTTACAAGACATAATTTAGCACCTGGCACAGTGCCTCGTACTCCGTAAAGGCTTAGAATTTCTTAAAGTCATTGCACTGGTCTACACAGCAGTAAATGGACAGGTAACATAGATGTTGTTATGGAGACCATGCACCCAATGGAGACAAGTCTTGAGAGCTCTAGGAAGGGCAGGTTTGTGAGTAGCATTCTATTTGCATTAGCCAAGATTTTCCAAGAGACACACTTGAATAGAAGGTTACTGTTCGGTCCACCTTCTTCCTCCTGACTCTTGGACGCTGGACCTCAGCAACTGCTGTCATCTCAGGTACATGATGGATGATTATTAAACACCTGGTCGAAAGAAAGGCTAAGGTTCCACAGCCATTGGGTGCTGTGTGGGACTTTGAATGGCACCACAGCAGAGGATAAGGTTCCACACGAGTTTACAACTTCATCCAATCATTTGTTCATTAACACGCATGAAAAACGATCTGTGAGCACTCCATGATGTGCCAGGCACTGTTGTGCTCACACTGTTCTTGCCTTCTAGAAGCTATAGTCCAGCAGGAGGACAGGCAGGGAAACAAGTTCAGGTTGAGCAGATAGTACATGCCTATCACCCCAGCATTCATGGGGTAGAGGCAGGAGAATCACAAGTTTGAGGCCAGCCTGGTCTATTTAACGAGTCTCAGTCTAGTCTGAGTTATAGAATGAGGCTTTACCTCCCAATCGGGGAGTGTGTGTGTGAGGGGGGAATCAACATTATAGCATAAAGTGTCATAACATTGTGATAGAATTGTATCATATAGTATATAGATGATTTCTTATCTGGAAAAGAAAATATAATAAAATATATATACAATTTACTTTTTTGTTTTTGGTTCTTGTCAAAGGGATTTTTCATCTTCTGTTTTGGAATTCTTTTGGATAACAAGGTATGTGTATATTCACTTGTCCGTTTCACAAGGCAAGCATAAAGACTTGTTTTAGTTCCAAGGCCTTTGTTATAGACACAGTGGGTACTTAGGTAGTAAAATTTGACAAAAGGCAGACTTATTCAGAAGGAAACTAAGTGATCACTGCTGATGAAGCCATCTAGATGCAGCTACAAGTGAAATGAAAATCACAGCAGTGGAAGGCTGAGGCAGGGGGATTACAAGTTCTTGTAGTACACAGAGAGTTCCAGACCAGCTAGGCTCTGTCTCAAAAGTAAGCAAGCAAGCAGGCAGGCAGACAAGCAGGCAAATAAGCGAGTAAGCAAGCAGGCAGGCAGAAAAAGCAAGCAAACAAACAAGCAAGCAAAATTTCTTTCTAATTTGACTTCCAACGGAATGAATTCTATTTTTGTGCCTTGAATTCCTTTGCCTATTTATTTAAAATATGCAGAAAGAATATGATCCTCACATTTCCAGGTTAGTGGATGCTAAGTAGTTTCTCACATTAAATAAAATTTCCAATGAGAGACTATTAGTTTTACTGAGAGATAAATAGAAAAAAAGTTGTGAAGAACCATGTTCCATGTTTCCTCCCAAGCAGCAAGTAATTATGTCAAGAGACAAAGGCAGTAATTGATGTTTTAGCAAGAAGACAAAAAGGTTTTATTATTGGGCTGCATCCTCTTCCAGGGGATTTGGGTTTCCCAGTACCCACATAGTGACTTAAAAATATCTGTAACTCTCCACCAGTCACACACATGGTGTATAGACATACATGTAGGAGAAAAAACACTCATACACAGAAAATAAATGAATAAATAAATAAATATTAAAAATAGAAAAGATTTTATTATTAACTTATTTGCCATATCTTAACACCCATTTTCATGTTCACCATGTTCCTACTAGATACATGGTTAGGAAACCCTTTCCTTCACTGATGTTTATGGATTGCTCATTTGTTTGATACCGTTGCTTCCTGTTCAGTTCTAGTTTTGCTTCTAGGAAGAGAGAACAGTCTATTAGATATTTATTCAAAGCGTGATGTTGGTAAGCAACTGTTTAGAAGGGTGCTTCTCCTTACAATGTTGATACCTGATCATTTTTCTCTCTCCACCACTTTTTCTATGCCCCTAACAGGTGCGGCAACTTCTGTCCAACAAGTTGACTCCATTAAGCTCATGGAAGCAAACATCAAAGGTAATGCTTTGACTCCAATCCATGAAGTACCAGTTTTGTATTTTGTTCCTGTATGTCATCTGTGGCAAACTCAATATGGAGGGCCCTTGTTTCCCATCATCATTTCTTGGCATGGTGCCTGGCTAGGGTTGATAACCAAAGAAAGAACTACAGAGCAAGGAGCGCCTGGGCAAATGCTTATGCGTGCTTGAAGCCCGTAAGATCTATGATGCTGTGTCAGGATTGCTGGCAATGCAGCTCTGTGCTGCCACCTGCCACTTGTGGCACGCCAGTGCATTCAGAGACAGCTTCTGCTGTATGTTCTGCTGACATACCTGACACAGAAAGCAGAAAAGAACCTCAAAGCAAGTCAGTATAAGGAAGATTAGAGTTTAGTAAGAAAACATGTTAATGCAGATTTAAGCATGAGCTTTATGAAAGGGGGAGGGGGAGCTGGAAGAGGATAGTTACAGTAGGGCAGCTTCTCCAGTGAGTCACATTGTAGTGTCTTAGCAATAGGTATGTGTACAATTTTTGTGACTTTGGAGAAATATTGTTCAGAAACAATTAAAAATTAGGTAAGTTTTTCTTTTTTCTTTTTAGCAAGTAACATAGTAAGATGGTCTTTGAGGTGTACTATTTAGGTGAGAGAAAAACAGGTTAAAAAAGTTAAAAGAATCCTTAGTATACATAGGGCGTATAAATGTTGTTCATAACTTATTCATAAGAGTCTTTGATTCTCAGCCAGTAGGGCAGGGGTACTCTTTATTCTTCCCACATCTGCTTATCTCCCACCCCAACTTTACTGCCTTGTTTGCTCTGAGTAGATGACTTTGAACAATACTATTTATTTTGTTTCCTGATAGTCTCAGCACTTAGGTCTGTATTCCAGAACCTGAGGAATTTGCATAGACAGGATGGAGTTGGGGTGTGGTGGGGGTGGGTTTCTGTTTCATTCTTACTACAAAAGTGCCATGAGGACAGGGTGCTATAGCACATCACACACACATGCATTTTCTACTTTCAATGTTTGTTTAAATGTTTGCCTTTCAATAATACATGGAGGACTTTTCAGAAAGAGTGCTAAAGTAGAGACATCTGTATTTGATAAAAAGCCAACTAACTTAATTGTATACAAACTTACATGAGTGTTCAGAGGTTTTTTAATACAAGAAACAGTAGGTTTATAAAATAGTGTGGTGGTACACAACTGTGGTGGCTTGAATAAGAATGGCCTTCAGAGTTTCATATGTTTGAATGCTTAGTCACTAGGGAGTGGAACTGTTTGAATGGATTAGAAGGATTGGGAGGTGTGGCCTTGTTGGAGGAGGTGTGTTACTGGGGCTAGGCTTCAAAAGCTCATGGCCTAATCAGTCTGTCTATCTATCTATCTATCTATCTATCTCTCTCTCTCTCTCTCTCTCTCTCTCTCTCTCTCTCTCTCTATCTATCTATCTATCTATCTCTGCCTGTGGATCAGGATATAGCTCTCAGCTATTTCTCTAGCATCATGCTTGTCTGGCTGGTTTCATGCCCTGTCATGATGATAATGGATGAACCTTCTGAAACTTTAAGCAAGCTCCCAATTAAATGCTTTCTTTTATAAGATTGCCTTGGTCATGGTATCTCTTCACAGCAATAGAACAGTAACTAAGATAACAATTATAATTCCAGTGTTTAGGGAGGTGTAGGCAAGAACATCAGGAGTTTAAGGCTAGATCTTGAAACATAAGGAGTTTTGTCTATCTTGCACAATATAAAATGAAACAAAAGCAATAGGAACAAAATAATGGGCTGGGGAGGTGGTTCAGAGCACTTGCTGTTCTTCCCAAGGTCCTAAGTTCAGTCTTCAGGAACGACCTTAGGTATCTCATAACCATCTGTAACTCCAACCTCAGGAGGTCTGACACACTCTTTTGGCCTTTGTGGGTATCTATACCTATGTGTTATACCTACTCATATACACAAAATAAAATAAAATAAAATAAAATAAAATAAAATAAAATAAAATAAAATCACAATGCAATGAGGAATCATCATAGGGCTTCCTTAGTCTTCGTGTCATAGTGGGAAATGCTGCCATGAATGTAAGGAACAGTGGCCCATCTTGGTCACTGTACTTTGACTTGTATCTCATTGGCTGTAGGTCTTAGGAAAGTTCCAGGGTAGCTCAGAGAAGTTCTTACATTTTGTGGTTTTAATATTATGTCTTGAACTCAAATCCTTGGGACCAGATGGTGTGAAACTAAAATTATTATGAAGTTTCAGGAAAAGGAGGAAGTTACAGAAAAGATTACACATCAGTGAATAAAATGAAGCTGAGCACTTCCTGCCCTCCAGAGCAGGAAAGCATAGTTTTCCTCATTGAAAACCAAAGACAGAAAACACATCCCTAAATGAAATAAAACAAAGGCTCAAATGCCTGGCAGCATTTCTTCCTGTTTCTGACATGTCATGTTAGTCCTCTTTAGATGTGAAGGAGGTCACTGAACAGCGATGGCCTCCTAAGGCCTGCTTCTTCTGCATCCATGGCCCCTCCCCATTTTAATTCAAGCCAGGTGGTAAAAATTAGATTTTTTTTTTTTTTTTTTTTTTTTGTGGTCTGGTTAAATGGTTGTCCTAGTTTTGCTTCCTGTTTCTGTGATTAAAATATCAAGGAAAAAAGCAACTTAGAGAAGAAAGGGCTAGCTTGGATCTCACTTCCAGGTCATTTGTTATATTGAAATCAAGATGGCGGAAGCCTTAATTCGGGAAGAGACAGAGAGACAGAGACAGAGGCAGAGAAAGACAGAGCAAAATACAGAGAGGTAGAGACAGAAAGAGACAGGACAGAGATAGAATGAAAGGGAGAGAGAGAGAGACCGGACACACACGAGACCGGACATACACACACACACACACACACACACACACACACACACACACACACACACACGAGAGAGAGAGAGAGAGAGAGAGAGAGAGAGAGAGAGAGAGAGAGAGAGAGAGAGAGAATGCATGCACATAAGCTTGTGGTCAGCTCACCCTTCCCCTGCACAGTTCAGAATAATGAACTGACCATAGAATAATGCCACATCAATTAACATAATGAAGATTATCCCACACAGACATTCCTTTGTGTCAATCTAAGGAAGACAACTCTTCATTGAGACTCTCTTCCCAAGGGATTCTGGATGTCAAGCCAATACTCAAAACCACCCAACATAGTAGCTGTCTGTCTTTGTCTCTGTCTCTGTCTCTGCCTGTCAGTCTCTCCCTCCCTCCCTTCCTCCCTCCCTCTCTTTCTCTTCATTTACTGAGGGAATTTGAATGAAAAACACCCAAGGCCCAGCTTATGGATTGATTATTAGAAGGAGATAGGGGTTGGAAAAATGGTTCAGGGGTGAAGATCTCCTGCTGTTCTTACAGAGAACCCAATTTAGTTCCCAGCCACTGGTGGCTCACAAATGTCTCCAACTCCAGCTCCAGGTTGTTGAATGCATTGGCTGGCTTCCATGAGCATTGCGTGCTTGTGTACACATGTGCTGCTATATACATGTATGCATAATTGAAGTTGAGAAGAGATCAGATCAGTGTTCCTATCCAGGAACTCATGAGTAAGAAGAACATGAGAAAGGAAGGGGACAAGGTATAAATACAAAACCAAGAACTGCAGACTTGTTCAAATTGTGGGATTTGGGAAGCAAATGAAGATAAAGGATGCAAGAGGATTCCCCAGGAGACAGGCTCATAATCAAAATAAAGACTGCAGGAGCCGCCTGTTTTCATGATATAAGACTCATCTGACTAAAGGAACTTGAGCAACAGGTATAGGTTAGAGTCATGATGCCGAGAATTCACTGACAGGGGGTAAAGGGGTGATGAGGCAGGGATCTATGAAAGGACATTGAAAATATAAGATATGGTAGAAGGGAGGGATGGGGAAGCCAACAGCGTTTTTGGCAAGGACCATCTACTCTAGTCATCCATGGGTTGCTTAGGAGGTCATCAGCACCGTATCTGTGTCTCTTTCTTGGTTTCTAGCTTCCATGTCATGTGGAATGTGGACAGGAATGGCAATCGTTCCTTCCAATATTCCTAACACCTGAACACTGTCTACCAAAGAAAAATTCTCAATATGAGTGAATGAATAAGTATTAACAATTAGAAAAGAATGTCAAATATCTTAATACTTACATTTCCTAGTAATTGCTTGTACTTTACTTGAAACATTTTATTTCAGTTTAATGACTAAGTTCTATCTATCTATCTATCTATCTATCTATCTATCTATCTATCTATCTATTTATCTACCTATCTATCTATCTTTGGAGACAGAGTTCCTCTATGTAGCCCTGGAACTTGCTTTGTAGGCCAAGCTGGTCTTGAACTCCCATAGACTCACTTGTCTTTGCTTCCCAGGTGCTGGAACTAAAGGCATGTGGTACCATGCCCAGTTTCAGTTTTGATTAAAAAAAATAGTTATTTTTCCCAAATGTGTATGAATGTTTTGCCACATGTATGTATACATACTGTGCTGGTGCTCACAAAGGCCAGAAGCAGGCAGTTACAGATCAGTGTGAGCTGCCTTGTGGGTGCTGAGAACTGAACCCAGTTTCTCTAGAAGAGCAGCAAGTGGTCTCAATTGCTGCACCATCTCTCCTACCCTATTTTTCAGTTTCTAAATTATTATAATCTCCATAATCTTGATAGCAACTTGCAATTGGTTATTCATAGACCTTAATGCTAAGTTGTACAAAAGTAAGGCAATGCTGTATCAGAGGCTTTTTTTTTTCTTTTTTTTTTTTTTTAACAAAGAATATTAGTTGTTTTTTTTTTTTTTTCCAGTTCTTCTTCTAGTGGCAAATGTGTAAATTAAAGAAGTAAAAACCATGGCTGTGGTAAGAGAGTTTCCCTCAAAGCCACTTTCCAATGGGTTGCTGGAAGTTGTAAAGATATAGAAACTCCAAATTATGTGTGTGTGTGTGTGTGTGTGTGTGTGTGTGTGTGTGTGTGTGTGTGTGTGTGTGTGTGTGTATAATTTTGGGCTTGGCAGTAGTGGCATATGCCTTTAATCCCAGCACTCAGGAGGTAGAGCCAGATGGATCTCTGTGAGTTCAAGACCAGCCTGGTCTACACAGTGAGTTCCAGGACAGCCAAAGCTACTCACAGAGAAATCCTGTCTTGGGCAGGGGGTGAAGACTAATAATTGTAATGACTTTTCCCTTCTTAATTGATTCCTTAAATTATTGCACTAGCAGGAATGCAGGAAGTGGGTTCCCAAACTGATTAAAAATGAGGGGCCAAGCCTCAAGGACCTTCGAGTCTGCTGATTTCCAACCAGCTACCTAACATAAACTATTTTGGTGTTCTTTTGTGCAGCAAAGCTCCTCAGATATAGTTACCAAGACTAAATGCTTAAAGCCTTTCAACATACTACAGCACAGAGGTGAGTTACAATACAGCCAAAGAATGCAAAAAAAAAAAAAAAAAAGGTAAAATGGGAGATTATGAATATGAAGAGAATCCAATAATTATTAAAAGATGACAGTACCAGCTAGCTGTGCAACTGAGCTCCTCTGCATTGTGCTCAGGCCTGATAAAGCAATGCTGAGGATTTGTTGTTTATAGGCGTGCGTGCGCACATACACACACACACACACACACACACACACACACACACACACACACACACACATATAGCAGTGATCCTCAAGGCCCTGGGGTTATATAGAGTATGGTAGACCAGCCCTAGCTACATCCTTCCTGGAGAGTCATCTCTCTTATGCCAACTGCTGAGCAGAGGGTATGGAATGGAGTGCTTACATTCAATGATGGACACCTATTATTTTCTAAACTAACCTGGGGGAGGGAGGTGTGATACTTCATGACATTGAGAAAGTACTGGTCCCTCCTGCATTCACATAATGGAGGGCTACTGGGAATGTAAACATCATGGAGTCACATTACTCTTGGAGGAAGGACGGGACACGAAGAAAGAAGTAGAGGAGACATTGTGTTACAAGTTAAGTTGTAGTCATACTTAATAGCTCTAGTCTCAATCTACATTCATTTTATATTCTCATCAAAACTATTTAAATTTAGCTGTGGCGTACTCAGTTCTAATGGAGACATCTAAATTATACCCCTCCTCATCATCATCATGGGAGACAGGACAGAAAGACTGTAAGAATCAGAGATAGTGAAGAATCTATCACAAAACAGTGTTTGCTGGACATGCTGGGGTTATTGCACATATAAACTCATAAAGGCTGTTCCTGCATTCATAAGACCTGCACAAAAATCAATACAGCTACACTTCCAACATAGACAGGGAAAGGGTTTATGAACTCTTATTCCAAGTTGAAGAGCTATTACCCAATAATGACTGGGAGGAAGAGTCAGTTTTTCCTGAGATGTGGTCCCTGTTAGACCATATCTTTTTGTTACTTTTTCTATTTCTCTGACAAAACGTCATGACTAAGGCAAATTCTAGAAGAAAGAGTTTATTTGGGTTTATGGTTCCAGAGAGTTAGAGTCCACGATGTTAGAGAGAAGACAGCAGGTGGCAGGAACTGGATGCTGAGGGCTCCCATCTTGAACCACGATTGGGAACCAGAGATGGTGAACTAGAAATGGCTTGAGTCTTGAAATGCTCAAAGCCCACCTCCAGTGACACACTTCTTCCCTGCAGAGCACCACCAGCTGAGGGGTGATTAAATGCCAGGGGCTGTGGGGGACGTTCTCATTCAAATCTCAATACTACCCATGTGCGGTAGATGGCCCTATACCCTGCCCATACAGAGAGTACCCAAAGAACTCAGTGGATTTGAAAACAGAGCACATGAAGTTGGTAGGGAAAAATGGAGGACTGGGACAAATTGGAGGTCGAGAATGGGGAGGATTTGCTCAAAATACATTATATGCATGGATGAATTTCTCAAAACAATAAAAAGGTTTTCAAGGAGAAAAAAAGAATACTTAAATTTCAAATATCGTTCAAGTGTTGGAAACTATACCTACTCCAGCTTCTTGGTTCCTGTTTTTACTGCTTCCAACCAGAGAGTGCTTGGAGGGCCACCTTTCTAGAAATTTGTTCCTTGTCAGTTAGAGGAAAAGACAGACAACTACCGGGGCTCTTTCCTGCAAACCATGCACTAAGTTGAAGTCTATGTTATCTTACTTCCCAGCAGTAACTGAAAAACATAATGTTTCTCATCTCCAAAGGTAGATGGTTGACAAATGCAAGCTTCCATGGTGTCCATGAAGGGCTGTTCTTCTCAACCAATCATGTTCTGTGGTTTTCTTGAACACCACCTAGAATGAGCTCCAGGTTAAAGACATCCCATAGTCTTTTTGTCATGTTATTTTATACTAAAATCAAGACTCACAGCAATGACTTCTCTCCTCTTCTTTTCCTCTTTCAGGCATGTATGCACTTTCGCATACTGGAGATTCGTCCAGTGACATCACATTAACCCAGTTTTTATCAACTGAATAAAGCCATGAGTCACAATCAAGGGCAAATTTTTCTTTGAGCAACATGTCATTCAGAGCCACACAGCAGGCAGTGAAGACACGCACAGAATCAGATGAGACTTTGTGACTTGGGGGTCCGAGGATAAAACTGGTTACTTTGGGGCTGGAGAGATGCCTCAGTGGCTAAGAGCACTTGTTGCTCTTGCAAAGGATCTGGACTCAGTTCCTAGCACCCACATGGTGGATCACAACCATTTGTCTAGGGGATCTGCTGCCCTCTTCTGACTTCGGTGAGCACAGCATACACATGCGGTACATAGACATACATGTAGGCAAAACATTCATACATGAAATAAAATAAATCTTTTTTAAAACCCAATAGGTGACGTCAGTAGTTCAACTCTGCCTCCTTCATCCCAAATTAAATAGAAATGGTATTAATTACAGAGTGAACTAAGAAATATCACACATTGTTCATACAGGAAGACTTGTAAATGACCCCCCCCACACACACACACACTATCTCCAGCCATTAGGGAAAATAAGAACAATAAGATCGTGCCATACACTTACTAGAGTATCTGTGCAAACAATCCAACCCTCACCCCAGGGAGCAGCATAATTCTATTCATCCTGAACCCTAGTCAAGCAAGGTGGTCCACAATAAAGTAGGTCAGTCATTTTAGCATGGAGTTGAGTGGTGAATTCCACAGAATAAGGAAAGAGCATGTAAATTCCCCTGGGAGGTGACATATACATTCAGTGTCTTGATGATAACGGCGGCTTGGCTATGTATGCACTAATCAAAACACGTTGCACATTACATGCAATTAATATGCTGAATTTTTGTCAATAGGGTTTTTTAAAAGACAGGTGAAGTAGATACAGGACAGAATAATGTAGTTGGTTCAAACTCAATTGAAGAACCAAGCATGGGCTGCCTACCCCCAATGACTCAGTGACTAAAGACACACACTGCCATGCCTGAGGACCTGAGTTCAATCCCCAGGACCCACATGATGGAAAAAGAGATCTGACACAGGTTGGTTGTTCTCTGGACTGCACACACTGACCATAGCACATGTACACACACACACACACACACACACACACACACACAGAGAGAGAGAGAGCAATGAGAGTCCCAAATCCCTCTCTAAGCCAAGTGGCCAGACAACTGTCCCCTCCCACCATCTTGGAAGTAGATTATGTGAATACAAGGGGAAGGATGGGCCACTGGGACCAAGAGATAGCAGAAGTAACTACAGGAAGTATTATTACCATCCTGAAAAGAAGGGGCTGAGGGAACACCAGAGACGCAAGTCTCACGTTTTCTAGGGAAGAGTCCAAACAAACATCTCTAAATGTTTAATTCTATCAGGAGAAGAAATCAAAGACACTGACTTCAAACAGGTGCTGGGAATCATTTATCCAGATCACCCTAGCAGAGACGCACTTACCAAACTCCCCCTGAGGCACCTGATGCCCAGTCAGCTTTCAGTATTCTGCTCCTGAGTATGAGCAGCCAAAGATCACCAGGGTGCTCCAGAAAAGTCAGTTTCCTAAACAATTCTGACTTTATTCTAAATGCTTAGCCTTTTATCTACAGATAAAAGTAGTTCTCTCCTGAGGTCAAAGAAGCTTCTTTTTGCAACAGACAGGAACCATCCACATCTGACCCACAATTGACCAAATGCTGAGGACAGCAGGCTCTTAGGTGCCCTTCACCAATCAACATATTTACAACACGACCCCTACACCCAAGGCTCAGAGAGCATTGCAGAAGAGGAGTGGAAGGATTGTAAGAGCCAGAGAACCAGGACACTATCTGCTGTGAGATAGTATCAGACGGTGGGGGTGGGGGTGGGGGGAGATTAGGTAGTGAGGTAGTAAGACAGTGGGGTCTGGGAGGAGTTGTGGGGAGGAGTCAGGAGTGATTATAATCAACATATATTGTATGGAACTTTCAAAGAATTAGTACAAATACTGTGATATTTTTAAAAACATGTAAAGGCCAGAGACAAATTTCTTCAGCTCCACTACATGCACATGATAGTCTAGTACCCAGACGCTTCAGACCCAAGCAGAGGTTTCCAGCAGGGCCTAGACCTCCACTGGGCATGTGGGATCTGAAGCAGCTTGTCTGTGGTCCCACTCTTTCATCAGTGCCTTAGCGACTTAACACTCATGTGTGTTGTATGGGTCACGATTAACTAAGCCTGCTTCCTCTCAATACAGCCCCTCCGCTTAGAAACCTTTAAAAGTAAAGACACCCTTTGTCTTATGGGCTCAAAACATTGCCTTTGAACTTTGAAATTGCTATGGCCTGTCCAAATCTCCTCCTGTGTGTGTGTGTGTGTGTGTGTGTGTGTGTGTGTGTGTGTGTGTGTGTGTGTGTGTATGTGTGCGTGTGTGTGTGTCCTCCTCTCTCCCTCCCTGAAAGCTAATAACACACACACATCTGTGGCATAAAAGCAGAAGAGGAGATATCTGGGGGAGAAAGAACCAGTGGGGGGGAGGGGAGAGGCTAGTGTAGGGGGAACCTATTTTTGTATATGCTAAGTAAAACATTAGTTATTTTTAATTAAATGAACTTTTAATTAAAAAAAAAAAAAAGGTTGTTTTGACTTTGTATAACTCTGTGCAACGGCCCCTGGATTTATAAAGAACTCTGAGGAATAGTCTACTTTATTTCTCTATTTCCAGAGCAAATGCAATGGTTACTCACTCTACTCTCTAGAAAGTCTCTCAGCTCAAAGCAGGGTTCAGTTTAAAATTCCCAGACCTAGTTCCTCGTTCTTCCCAGAAAGACGATGATGTGTTTTCAAGGCTGCTGAGCTGGACTGTACTTACGCCCACTTAACTTGAGGGGGCAGGCTCTGACCAAGAAACTCCTTGAAAGCTTAATTGTGTCCCCAGCACAAAGCATAGGGCGCCGAAGGGAAGCGGGGCGGGGGGATGGGGTGGGGGCGGCAGGGCAGGAGGAGCGCTGGGGTCGGGGTCGGGGTCGGGGTCGGGGTCGGGAGGTGGGGTGGGGTGGGGGTGGGACGACGACAGTGACGTTTCTGCTTCTCTCCTTAGGAATGTTGCTGAAACCTTTTCTCTGTTTAATAGGAAATATTAGGAAGCCCAGAGCACAATAGCTCAGCTGAGGGGCAAACAATGCCTCTGTTTCCTGGGTTTGTGCCCCGGGGTGCTGATCAACAGTGAAGGCTGCTTCTACGCAAAGGAGAATCAGCCTTGTTCTGCAAGCAATTTCACCTGCTAGAAACCAGCCTGTGTGGATGGCATATACTTGGGGCATCATGTGTTAACAGGGTTAAGTCAAGGACCTTAGGGCCAGATTGATTGAAACTACTTCGTGCTTTTCAGATTTAACTGTAGGAACGAAGTAGTTTGGAAAATTGTGTAAGGTTTGCGCTGTGCCCCTATCTCTGAAGTAGCTGTGTTACTCATTTTGCCGATTTGGTTTTGTTCTTAAGGCCTAATACCCATAAACAGGTGATTTGCATCCACAGCAGGGACTTAAAGCTCAAATGCTGTCCAGGAGAGATCGGAGCTGCCAGTGCGATTAATGCCTGCTCTACATTGTTTTCTAGTCCTGTGATAAAGACATTGACCAAAAGCAACTTGGGGAGGAGAGAGCTTACTGTCTTACTCATCCCTACCACGGTCTAATACTAAGGGAAGCCAAGGCCTGGAATTAGGCCTGCAGGAACCTGCAGGGAGTACGTTGACTGGCTTGCTCTCCTGGCTTGTTAACTTGTTGTTTCGTGTAACCCAGCACCACCTGTATCGGGGTAGCACTAGCCCCAGTGGGGGCAGCCCCTGCCTGCATCAATCATTGATCAAGAAAACGCCCCAGGTACTTGGTCAATCTGATGGGGGCATTTTCTCAGTTGAAGTTCTGTCTTCCCAGGTGACCTAAGTCTGTGTCAAATCGACAGGAAACTATTCAGCACAGTGCTTCTGCCCTCTGCCCTGAGGCTTAGGCTCAACCCTGGGACCAGGAAACAGTAAATAGATTTTCCTCCTTATCTCTGCAGTCCCAGACTGAGTTACACCCTCCCAATGCCTTCCAGCCCTGTACCCCATAGCTAGACCATATATTCTACTAGAACATACATACACAACTCCGTGGAAATGTTATAAAATTAGGCCTTTACCTTTGTTCCTGAGGAGATTTGCATATACCTTCCCTGGAGCTCACACAGAGCTGGGAGTTTTCATACGTATAAGTACATTTCATTGGAATCTCACCTCAGCTCTTTCCACCACCAGCCTACATCTGTTTCTGTGCTCCATTTAAGGCCTAGCAGGGTCTCTCTCTTCCTCCGTGGCTTTGCCTCAGGGAAGCAGCAAAGACTGTGTTATTGTATCCATAGAGATCTAGTTCTTTAGGGGTTAAAAT
The DNA here is from genome assembly GCA_028551405.1 of Uromys caudimaculatus. NCBI lineage: Eukaryota > Metazoa > Chordata > Mammalia > Rodentia > Muridae > Uromys > Uromys caudimaculatus. The sequence goes on from CM052709.1 coordinate 25,555,981, forward strand.
TGAACTTCTGAGGTTCGATATTAAAAGATTTTATCTCTAAAATGTGTATGGTGACCCATTCCTGTCATCCCTCAGCTCTCTGGAGGCTGAAGCAGGAAGGGTCATGAATTTGAGGCAAACATAAGCTACACAGGGAGACCTTAGCTCAAATGGCAAAAGTACAGTATTTCTAACACCAAATTTGGGACATTTCCCCCAACCCCCACTCAGATTCTCTGTGAGTGTGTGCGCATGCGCTTGTTCACACACACGTGCAGTCTTTTGATTGAACCAGTGGTCTCTCCCATGCCATGCTCCTACATTACCATTAAGCTGTAATGTCTCCCCAAAGCACATGCTTTTTAGACAGTCTCATTTATCCCAGGTTGGCGTGACTCTTCATGTAACTGAAGGTAACTCTTGATCCTCTCACCTCTACCTCCTAAATGCTTGGATTACCAGGATCACAAGTGTTGTGTTAGAAGGCGGCTAGTATCTGGACAGACACTCCAGGCCAATACAGTCCCATGAAAAGAGATTAATTGGGGGGGGGGGGAATGAAGAAGAGAAGGAGGAAAAGAAAAGGTGAGGGGGTTGGGGTCTCTGCCTTTTATTCAGGCTGTGACATAATCACCACCATGCACAGGTGAGGCACATAGGCGTGGTGCTTGCTGGGAGTAGGTGGCAGTTGCCATAGCAACAGACGCAAAAGGGTCTTTGTCGCCTAGGGGTGACATCATCACTGGATTTGGAGATTGACTGTAAACAGCTTCTGGCTTACAGGAGTACTGAGACCTGAACTCAGGACCTTATGCACGCTAAGCAAACAGGACTGAACTACAACTTAGCTCATTCCAGAGTCTTCTGAAAACTGGGGAAAGCTGGAGGAGAGCTAGATCAGGAAAAAAATATAGGAAGGCTCTCATAACTCAGCCACTACTGCTGACTCTATAATAGGTCCACATTCTACCTGGTTTGAACCTAGCTGAATGAGCCGGGATTCCATTCCACAGACTGACTCCTCTGAGATGCCAGATTCTCTCTGGGTCAGGGAAACCCTGGGAGGGCCACACCCAGCTTGCTTTATTGTTTCCAGCTGTGAAACTGCAAACCTGCATTCAATAGATAACCTCAAAGTCCCCTCAAGCCTGGGCTTTCTATGGTTTTGTGTCTCTTCACTGTTAACACCCTGGGAGAAGAGAAACTTATCACCAAAAAATACCAGCTGGAGTGGGTTTGGCAAGACCTTATCTTCCTGGGTAGGAATCATCGATACAAACATTGCCAACAGCTACATTATGCCAACTGAATGGGAGGTGACACCCTATTGGAATTCAAACCGATGCTCTGATGCAGAGCAGAGGCTCTCCTTGCTGTGATGTGCTGCCAAGGCTCACATTGGGTTTGTGGATAAGGCTTCCTGGTTCTTAGATCTCAGTCATATTCCTCACCAGGACCTGGGGAAGGCAGCTTTTGAATTCCATAACAACACACTGCCAGGCTCTGCCAAGGATAACTGTGCTGTCTGAGAGCCTCACCTGGTGCTGGCGATAATGTGACTCAGTTTTCCTGGAGTCAGCTTGGCCAGGGACTAGCCCCATCTATTTCATCAGAGTGAGAGAATGTCATGAAGCACCCACCCTTGCTGCTGAATTCGAAAGGAATGAGATCACGTTAAAGAGGCATGGTCAGAATTTGTTTTGACCTTTGTTCAGATATTAGAGTCTGAGGGAGAAAAAAAGACTTGTTGGAGACCTGTTTTCTCTTAAACTAGAGAATGATTCTCAAAATCTTGGCCCACCTGTTCCAGCAGCAGCCATGTTATCAAGCACGTCTTAGAAATGGCTTTGTTCAGGCTGGGGACATGGCTCAGTTACTTAGGGACTTGAGCTTGATTTCCCTGAATCCATGTAAACAATTCTGGCCACAGTAGTGTGTGCCTGCAATGCCAGCACTGGGAGGTAAAGACAAGAGGATCCCTGAAGCTCTGTGGTCCAGTCTGGCTTACACAGTGAGTGAGCTTCAGGTTCCGTGAGAGATCTGGCCTCAAAAACCTAACGTGGAGCAGGGCATGGTGGTGCACACCTTTAATGTGAGCGCTCAGGAGGCAGAAGCAGGTGGATCACTGCAAATTTAAGGCTAGCCTAGTCTACGTAGTAAGACTGTGTCTCAAAAAAAAAGGAGTGGGGTAGGGTGAAAAGAAACTGAGAAATATGTACCAGTACACACACACACACACACACACACACACACACACACACACACACACACACACTAGGGATTTGTGTTTCTACATACTGTCCAAGTAACGCCTACGTACTCAAGTTCAGAGGCACTCAATTGGAAACCTGAGAGGAGTTTATAAGAGGACTGAGACTTGATAATTAGGGACTAATGAAGGTTCTGAAGCCTCTTGTGTATGGGAAAATCAGGGTGGTATGAGCCCCTCTTTCTGGTTCATTTTCTATGGTCATCGACACTTCTCTGAGCCTCAATAATCAGGAAAACGTTGGGCATGGTCTGAACCAAGCTGTTGGATGCTGCTTTCCAGGCAGTGTCATGTGAAGGAAATGGGGTGGATACCTGGCTCCGTTACTTTACTTAACTGTGCTCACTTGGTTACCCTGCCAAACCTTGGACACATTAGCATAAGGCAATTCCAAGAGATAAAGTCATGGGGTGTGAGTACAGGAGGGAAGCCTCTGGGTACCTTCATCTCTCAGCTCTTTTGAGGCAGAAGCAGAAGTTTCATGAGTTTGACATAAATCTAAGCTGCACAGGGAGACCTTAGCTTAAACAGCAAAAGTACAGTATTTCTAACACCAAACCATAGGGTTAACCCCCAATCCCCGTCCCTTGCTCAGATTATGTGTGGGTTCAAAATGGACCCTGAGATGGATTATTGAAGGGAAGGAGTTTATCAGATGACTTACCAGTGCCGTGGACAGACAGACAGATGGACAGCAGCATGTTAGGGGCTTTGAGGCAAATTCAATCGCCACACAGACAGCTTGGCTAAGACTCTGAAGAGAAGGAAACTGGGTCTTTTTTAGACCTTTCTGAGGACTGGGAGTTTTCACAGTGTGACCATCAATACCCTGGTACCTGGGAATCTGCTGGGTAGAGAGACACAGGGCATGCCTCATGCAGTGCCTGACAGTAGCTCTGTGTGTGTGTGTGTGTGTGTGTGTGTGAGAGAGAGAGAGAGAGAGAGAGAGAGAGAGAGAGAGAGAGAGAGAGAGAGAGAGAGAGAGAGAGAGGCCAGCTGCAGGTCTGCATTACCTCAGCGGTCACTGGGTTCCCACATGCTTAGCATTCCTAATAGACTTCCTGTTATTTGATGAGCACCTGAGGAACCGCAGCTCTTGTTAAGGTCGGCAATGCTGACGTGAGCAGCAAAGAAGAATTCTACACAGTGCAGTTGCTAGCGTAACTCAGCATGCTTAGAGGAAAGGCATCATTAGAGAGGACAATACAGGCACACAAACTGTTTCTGTCATGATGTCTTTGGATGGGCTATTGTGGCACTGGCTGTGAAATGGGGAAGACGACGATGACCTTCCCTTCTCTTATCCGTCCTCTATTCCAACATGAAGCTGACATCAGTACCCCAAAGATGGATTTGGGGGTCTCTGGGCACTGAGTCCTGTTAACTGCTTCTCTTTCCAATGTGTCCACATTGAATCGATCTCCATTCTCTGCTTTATAAACACACACACACACACACACACACACACACACACACACACACACACACACACCATGGAGGCTCATACTGGCAATTCTAGTTGCAGGGGATCTAATACCCTCTTCTGGTCTCCATGGGCTCCTGTACACATGTGGTACACACACATACACATAAAATAAAATAATACAATAAATCCTTTTGTAAAAGCTAGAAGGAAGGTCTATGGGAGGGACTGAGGAAATTGGTATTTCCGTTTCAATTTCTTGTTAATTATCCTCTAAAAAACATTAATGGCCCTTGGTCAGGCAAAAATGCAAGTAGCAAAAGAAGTCTTTTAAGAGAAAGAAAACTGAAGAATTGTAAGCCAAAAGAATTTTCTAATGTTTTTTTCCTAATTAATAAAAACCAGACTTTTTTTTAGGACTAGTGAGGTGGCTCAGCTCGTGAAGGCCTACTGTCAAGCATGACGACTGAGTTCAATCCCAGCACCCACATGGTGGGAGGAGAGACTCACCTCATGAAGTTGTCCTCTGACTTCCATATGTACCTGTGGCACACATGCACTGGGGCAGACGCTTGTTCACACATAAACGCACACTCAAAATAAATAAATAAATAAATAAATAAATAAATAAATAAATAAATAAATAAATAAGAAAGAGACTTCTATTTAGTACAATGGTTCTCTACCTTTCTAATGTCGTGACCTTTAATATGGTTTATCCTGTTGTGGTGATTCCCCCAGCCCTAAAATTATTTTTGTTGCTACTTCATAACTGTAATTTTGCCTCTGTTATGAATTGTAATGTAAATATGTTTTCCAATGGTTTTAGGTGACCCCCGAGAAAGGGTCTTTCTACCCCCAGAGAGTAGCGATCCATAGGTAAGAACCATCGCTTAGGTGATCTTTAAGTGTGCTGGGCTCTTAGGTTTCTGGATTGCTGTTTCTTTCTAACCTGTCTCTCTCTCTGCTTTTGTTTTCTGCCCCACTGAGGCCCAGACCCCAGCATCCAGACTGTTTCCGGCCTCCCACTCCTCCACACCACATGGGAATATATTTTTCCTATCCTGGCCTTGCAGGTGGCGAGTGCCCACGTAGACAGTAATACACATCTGGTGGAGTGTTGAAGCAAGCCATAGTTTACATCCGGAGTATAATGAGCAGCGTATAGGAGGTGTGACTATGAGGCCCTAAGATGAAGCTCCTTCTTCCCAAAGGGAGTTAGCTTTTGTTTATTTGTTCGTCTGAGGAAGTGGAGGACCGTTGCCTCCTGTGGATGCTGAGTACCTTATCTACTTCCACCTCTTATGCTTAGCCAAAAATTCTTGGGCAATTAATCTCTCCTCAACCCCAGTCAGTTTCTGGCTGTGAAATAAGGAAAGCCAAGGTCCTGCCTCCAGGTTGTTGTGAGAATTAAATAAAAAGTGCATTTAGCAAAATTCCCACAACACATTCAGCGCTCGATATGTGTTAGCTAGAATATATGTTAACATCTGTTTGATCCTTAGTATAAAACTGCACAGCAGATAGAAAAAAAAGGCAGACAAGCCTTCTAGGTTCCTTGTCTTATTCATTCCACTAAGACACAAGCACTGTTGAAAGCTCAGATCCCATCTTTCGAGACCAGATTGAAAGATGCCTCTTGCAGAGGACCTGAGTTCGCAGTAGCCCTGTTTGGCAGTTCACAATTGCCTGGAATCCAACTCTGGGGAATTTGATACTCACTTCTGGCCTCCATGAGTGTCTGCACACACTCTTGTGCATATGTACACAAGCAAGCACAACACCACACACACACACACACACACACACACACACACACACACACTCCCACAGACATAAATAAAAATAAAATGTTTTTTAAAAAATAAGTAAAGCCTTGCTTGTAATATATATATATTGTTAATTTCATGATCCTAGAGAAGTCATGGTAGGACATGACTTTAATCCTAGCACTTGGGAGGCAGAGTTAGGTGAATTTCTATGAGTTCAAAGGCAGCCAGATCTAGAGTGAGACTGTATCTCAAAAACAAAAACAAAATCAAACCCCTCTCAAAGCTGTTGCTGTTGTCAGCATTGCCGATAGTAAAGAGAGTGCAACCTTGACCCTGGGGTAACTTCAAGGGAAGTGTTTGCTTGCTCAGCTTCCCACAGCTCTGTTCCCACCCCCAGAGCCTCCTTGCCAGCCCAAGTCTCAAATCTCAAATCAAAGAGGACTCCAGCTGCCTCTTGGCACTGCAATCAATCAACTGCTGCTCAGGATTCAGCAATGTTCATAGCACCCAAACCTGGGCAAGGGGCAGGTCCTCTGGACTTGGTGCCATCAGCACCTGGACACAAGACTGTGACTTCTATAGCCAAGCAGTAAGGAGACAGCCTTTCACAATTCCCACTTTCCCTGTTGGAATGCTTCTACTAAGTAAACACAAATGCAGTACAGTGTATGTACATAGGTGTGCCTGTGCGTGTGTGTGTTTCTGTGGGTGCATGTGTGTTTTGAGGCCAAGTTGACCTTGGGAGTTGTTCCTTTAGGAGCCACCCACCTTGTTTTTAAGATGGGTTTCTTATTGGTCTGGAACTCTCAAAGTAGGTTTCATTGCCAGTAGGCCCCAAAGATCTGGCTGTTTCTGTGTCCTCCGCCTTGGGATTATAAATACAACACCCAGCTTTTCCACATGACTTCTGGGGAATCAAAGTCTGATCTTCATGCCTGTGCAGCAAGCACTGTTACAACTAAGTTCTCTCTTTAGCCCTTGGTGGCTCTAATTATATGTCTCTGCACTGGGTTCTTATATATGTATCTAATCTAATATATATATATATATACACACACACACACACACACACACATATATGTATATATATACATATACACATACCTATACATATACATACATATCCTAGCAAACTCAGTGGTGTAAATGAGGAAACAGAGACTAAGTTCACCTAGAAAGTGATTAAAAAACAAAAAAAGATTCAAACTTGTTGGGTTAAAGTGGAGAGAGGTCCAGCGTCTGCTCCAGGACTCTGGCCTCTGGGGGAGGCGGGATGTGGGAAGTTTGACCATGCTCACCCCACGACACCGCCAGGCAGGTGTCAGGCTGTGAGAAGCCTGGAGACACCGCCTGGGGGTAGGGGAGCGCGGTCTGTGGTCCCAAGGACTTCATGGAGCTGGCTCTGTCTGGTTCTCAGGCTCTTGGGCATCCCAGACCGAGTCTTTGGCATGTCGGCAGCTAGCCGGCTTGGTTTGGTGGAAGCCATGGCGTTGAGAGGCCTTCTGCGGGAGACTGGACAGGGCTCTTTAGATGAAGGTCTGTCTGTTCCATTGTTCCCCACAGCAGATCCCAATGAAGAGAGACAGTCCATGGTTCTAGGACATTTATTGTCATGGCAGAGTGTGAAGATGAGTGAAACTGTACCCCACCAACCTCAAGATGGGCCTGAGATTAAAATACTTTTTGCAGGGAGGAGTGGCTGGGAAGGGGAAGGGGAGTTTATTGGCTAAGCCTCTAGGTACCTCACTAAAATGGGGATGTCTTGAGGCTACTTGACCACACCTCTACCTGTGGAGGGGTTTGGGGCTGCGTGACTCATGGTCACATACCTAATGGAGAGCTGCGGCCTGTGTCAGGTGCCTGGGGCCCAGGAGCATGGCAAACCCTTGTACTGCTGTCCCCTGCTGGGGACCCCCTACTTGGGCTCCAGGGTTTTAAACCTTAGCTCAACCAGAAACCAGGCTGCTTTTCATGGTCCCACACAAACTCACGATGTTCTTATTCCAAAGTTATTTTCTTTCCCAATCAAGAATGCCAGAGAACTGATGGGGATTGGGGGGAGCTACAGGGTGCTTTCTGGTACTCATATTTTCCTCAGTTAATGTCGTTTAACCTACTAACTTAGCTCTGGCAAAAGTTTCGATGCTGATGGTGAGTAAGAAAACCCCTGCTAGCCATGGGTTTATAGTTGAGAGGTGAATCTGGGGACTGGGTTATATCCTTTGCATCCAGCAGCAGTTTGTGCTATGAAAGTCCCAGTTCTTGCCTCCCTGATTTTAACTCCCAGAACCTGAAAGCAGACAGTAATGTCAAGAAGAATGAACAAGGTCCTCAACTTACAGGACACAACACTCCAAAAAGCCAGGCTTCCAGTCTTAACTTCTTTCTCCTGCCAGTGGAGAAGTACAAAGGGCAGGTCACACAGGAAGCAATTACTAGGTTTATTCTCAGCTTGTCACTACATTCCAGGGATGTGGGAGCAGGGAGACCCATCTAACAGTCAAACAAGATTTAAAAAAAATTCACTTGTGTTAGATGTTAGAAGCATGCACAACGAGGAGGAGAAATTAACTATAGAGATAGAACATATTATTTTTATTCCTGCTGAAACTGAGAGTCTGAGATAGAAGTCATTCTATTCCTAGAATGAAAAACACAATGTAGGCATGGAGACTGTAGTCTGCAGGTCATTGTTTACTGAAGAACTTTGAGAGAAAGAGGCAAGTACTAAAGACCTCTTTAATTTCTTCTGTTTGTCAGAAGGAAGAGGCTGGGGTAGGAGCGGAGAGAGCTGAACTATCAAGCTTTAAAGATTTATTTTAGGGTTTTTGGGGGGGGGGGTTTGCAGATTCGCAATAGGCCAGAAAGGGGCATCAGATCCCCTGAAGATGGAATTATGGGTAGTTGTGAGTCACCCACATGGTGGTGGAAACTGAACTCCAGCCATCTGTGAATGAAAACGAGGCCAGGACTGTTCCTAGGTATGACTGAGAAAGAGGTTTTTACTGTTGATATGAGGGAGAGAACAGCAGAAGGGTACAGACTGAACCAGGCCATGATGGGTGTGGGGAGAAGAGCAAGAGAGGAAAAGAAGGAGAGGGGAGAGAATGCATGGGAACCAAGAGAGCACGTAGCCAAAATGTCTGGGTTTTATAGCAATCAAAGAAACTAGGGGAAGGGAAATTAACCTCAGGGGCTCCAGAGGTTCAGGGTAAGGGGCAGTGATGGGAAGCCCTGCTACTTAAGGTACAAGTCTATCATGTCTGGATAACTCCTCTGAGTTCAGAGCAAAAAGAATTACTCCCCTTTCCAGCAGGGCTTCTTCTTCTCTGACCTTATCTGGGGAACCTGACCCCCACATCCTCTACCTGAGGAAGGTCACCTAGTCCCTGGCAAACCTACAAGTTCAACTTCCTCTTTCCCCTTAGGAACCCACCCAGCAAGTACCTGGGACTCCTGGAATGCCTCTCCATGCAAATGAGGCCTTCACATTAGGTTAACGCCCAGCCAATGATTTATATTCATCTTAAAAATGCTTTCCCACTCTCCCAGGTTCATATATAGTCTTTGTTCACCTCGAATAAAGTGTGTATGCACCAGCTCTTTCACTGAAGTCGGTTTAAGAAAGCTGTTTTCATTAAGTATTGTCTAAAAAAGCTGTAACACTAAAACCGTGGGAGAAGGCCTTCCTTCTCTCAAGCACTCCCTGGCACTCCTAGCTGGACTGGGATCCTGCAGACCCCACTCATTCCTGGCTCTGCTTCATTCTTCCAGTGTCTGGACACTGGTGAGGGAGGAAGTAGAACTCAAAATCACAGCTGATTCTCAACACCCATACCACAGGGCAGCACATGCCAACTGTGGTAGAATGTGGCGGGTACACCAAGCATTATTCAATGCTAGGATAAGAAAATAAAACATGGTCTACACTTGCCGAGTTGCTGGGAACACAGAGTCAGGGCTTCTCAAATGCTACGTTAATATCTACCACTGAACTCCACCCACGGCCTGCTTGTTTTTTTCTTATGATGTGATATCTCAGTTGTTCTTAGCTGGAACGTTTCTCCGAATTTAGCTAGGGCCTGTTGACGGATTTGACTTCATGGAAATTCATTCTACACTGGATCAGCTCTCCTGCATAGGTTGGGTTCTTAGGCTACACACACAAGAGAGTCACGATAAACAACTGCCTTGTTCTTAAAGGGTTAAGTACTCTCACAGCCTTTATTAATGGAAATGTTAGGACCAACAATCAACATTTATACTTCTAGGCTCAGGTATGGAGGAGATGAGCCTGAACGGGCTGTTGATAGTCAAGTGCTTCTGAGAGAACTTTCCTTGAGTTTCTTCAGCTTTACCCTAATGACAAAATGGGAGAACAAACAGCACTAACTCCCTTTTCTAGAATGGTTCTCCTTAGATGTGTATGGACTAGATGGTACATTGAGCCTTAAGGATAGCATCACATGACTGTGCTGTGTAGAGTTTTCTGAGAAAAGGGAACCATACTGAGAACACGCCTTCATCAGATCTGCCTGTAGGCAAGCCCACGGAACATTTATTTAATTAGTGATTGATGTGAGAGGGCCCAGGCCTCGGTGGGTGGTGCCACTCCTAGGCTGGTGGTCCTGGGTTCTATAAGAAAGCAGGCTGAACAAGCCTCAAGGAGCAAGCCAGTAACTAGTATTGCTCCGGTGGCCTTCAGTTCTGGCTTCCAGGTTCCTGCCCTCCTTGAATTTCTGCCTTGACTTCCTTCAATGATGAACAGTGATGTGGAAGTGTGAGCCAAATAAGCTCCTTTCTCCAAGTTTCTTTGGGTCATGGTGTTTCATCACAGCAATAGAAACCCTAAGACAACAACTCACTTACTCATTTATTTTACAAAGTTGGTTGGATGCTTCCTCTGAGTTAGGTACTCCTCTGGCCTTAGGGACAGTGGTAACAAGACAGAAAAGGAAGAAGAAATCACCACCATTATGGGGATTGTCAGTCACTAGTCATAGATCCATGTGGTACCAAAGACAACACGTCTACAACCATTAACCCTGTCTGATGAGTGTTCTCTTGCTTTCTTTTAACCTCTGTGATCTTGAAAGCTACTATTTATTTTGCTGTTATTGTTAATTGGTTTGAAGTTTGTAGGCTCGGCCAATGGACAACTCAGGATGTTCATGCTTTTATGGTTTATTCCAAAAGACAAAGTTGCCATTCACTGTTAATTCACTCACCAGGAAACCAACATACTCTTCTACCTGAGCAAATGTTATCCTTCAAGGGTCATGTAGCAGATTCCTACGTACAATGTAAAGTACAAATGAACTCTCATAATTTTCAACGTGAAGTGGGCCTATCCCTTCAAACCATCTGCCACACAAATGTGGTCTCTTTAACTTTTATGTAATTGTTTGTATTTATTATGTATATGTGTGTGAGTGTGCACCCAAGCACATGCATACAAATGTGTACATACCAGAGTGCACAGGAGGAGATCAACATGTTAGAGTAACAATAAATGCCACTAAGAAAAAAGCTCCTGGCCAAGAGAATATGACCTCTGGCCTAGGTGGAAACCCAACATTTCGGTTGGGCCAGGTCAATTTTTCAACCAAGGTATCCACCTATAGGAAAGAAGGCTCACTCTATGCCATGCCAAGGAGTTAGGCAGGATAATTACCCTTTTAATGAGACACTGTGATTTTTCCTCCAGGATTGCCCACTCCTATTGCAGGCCCTGTAATGCAGCACCATGAGGGTCAGCTGGGTCTTACTACCTTTCTGGGGCCCAAGAAAGGTGTAACTTTCCCTTTTAATTTTCCCTGTGTCTTCCTTCTGCAAGCTGGCCAGAAGCTAGGTGTGCCTTTTCTGATCCTTTGGACTTTCTTACCCTCTCTCTAAAGCTCTCACTTGACGTCATGTGGCTGCTTCTCCCCCATAGGCCTGACCTCCGTGCCAGCTTAAATGGCATGGTTTTTATTCCTCCTTCTCTCCTCCAGACATTTGTTAAGACTTACAGCTTGCCTGCCTTGGAGTTTTCTTTTAAACTATAATAAAATTGCCCTTGAGTTTCCATTTGAATCTGTATGTGTATATATATAGATAGATAGATATAGATATGTGTGTGTATGTATGTATATGTACATGTATATGTGTATGTATGAGACTAAAAGCCCTAAAATGGGAACCCTGATTTCCCCTGTATAAAAAAGGGCAATTTACAGCAGTCAGCACTCTCCCCAGTGTGGGTTCTGGGGACAGCACTCAAGTACTGGAGTTAATCCAGCAGGCTTGGGGGGCAGGTGCCCTTAACCACCAAACCTTCTCAACAGCCTAACAAATGTGTCTTTCAACAGCATTTTGTCCGTCCTCTACCAACAGGATACCAAGGAAGAAAAATATCATATGAAGGAGAAAGTTCCAGAGACTGACATAGTCAAAGTAGCCACAGCAGAAAGACTGGCAGCCCTTAGTCTACGCCATCTTCATTTATTCTAAGAGCAGGCTCAGAAAGGCAAGCATTATAGGAACCTGGGAGAGGTTGGTAATACCCAGGACGTCTGATGTGGGATTATGTCTCCAAAAGTGACAGGGAAGCCTCACCCAGGACACTTCTACAATATGGCTGCCTAAACAAGACCTGAACAATAACACCAACAGATATGCTATTGTGGAAGATGGGGACGGGGATCTCATGGGGTCCCTAGACAAAGAACTACAGGAACTAATGACTTATGAGAGAGGAGAATTAGTTTTTTTTCCAACTCTGAACCCCCTAACTGCTTATCTAATACCAAAAGCAACACTAAATGGTTTCAATGGGCTGTGTTTATATATTTATGCATATACATGCATAGCGGTAATAATCAAAGAAAAGGGGCCATGAATTTTAGAGGGATGGGGTAACAGGAAAAACTGGAGGGAGGAAAGAGAAGGGGAGAAAGATGTAATTATATTTTAATTAAAATTAAATATATTCTTTTTTTTTTTAAAGTCACTGGGATCATACACCTCAGTGATTTCCCTTCTTGCCTTCTTGGGACTAGGCCACAGGAGAGGAGGCATAACATACCCCCAGGCCCCTGTCTATCTCCTCCACAACAAACCTCCCAGTCTCCTATAACTATATACATGTCTCTGTACAATTCATGGCAATGGGGCACAGACCTGGAAACTTCTCGTCTGCCTTCTAGATTCACAGATCTGTCCCTTCGACAACATGGTGGCTTTGTTTCCATATTGCTGCAGTTTGTGTCCTGATGCTGTCATATGCTTCCCACTTTATGAGCATAGCGTGTATGTACATGTAAATATTAAGTAATATGTATGAATTATTCTTTTAAGTAAACATTTGTGTTTGGTAGAAAACAAATACAACTCACACTTTATTGTAGTTTGGCTCTACAACAAGTGGTGATTCCAGAATTGGTGCTTGGGAAATCACCGCAATATCACTCAAGGTCAACTATAGACATCTGGGACTCCCTAGGGTGGCCCTGTCATGTGTCTATTCTACCACTGCAGCATCTTGAGCAGCAAACTGGGTGCATCTTTGAACATGAGGATTGAAAAGTGGATCAGTGGCCAAGTTCCAAAATAAACAGAAAAATTAAGATAATTGGAATTACAAACCAGGAAAGTGACCCAAGTGTCCCCACCTGTAACGAATCTGACCTTAAGAACTGTCTGTCCTGCCTTTGGTTACTGGACATGCTCTGTACCATCACCCCTACCCCCGCCCCGCCCCTGCATGTCCTGTCTAAGAACATCTTTGTTTACATGGACTGTGCCGAACAGTCTAACAATAAGATTTACCACGAGCTCTAGGCCACGTGCTATCCGCTCTACCTCCAAAGAATGGGAGACCAAGTTTATTAGCTTGGTGTGTAGAAGAACTGGAGACCAAAGGTCATCCACATGGTCCCTCAGTTATGACTGCATGATTGACCCTCAATAAAAACTCTGGGTACACATGAATCCAGTGGCCTTCTCTGGCTGGCAATACTCAGTGATTTTCATATGTACTTGCCAGAGAGAAATAGCTTCCCCAGTCTATGGGAGGAGGACGAATGGAAGCATTTGCTATGTTCTTAGATTCCAGAGTCTGCCTCATGTGCATAGTGACTTTAATGTACACACACACACACACACACACACACACACACATGAGGGGGGCAGTATTTAAATATGAAACACCTAAGGATTTTTCTAGATATTTTGGAATGATCAGTGAAGGTTGCTGTATTTTGAGAGAGAGTCCTCCTCCAGCAAAGAATAGAAAATAGATGTGGTTTTTGTTTATTTGTTGTCAGTTTGACCCACTAACAAGGATAAAGGACTCTGACTCCAACATAGTCTGAGAATAATTCTCCTCACTGTCTTCTCCATCCAGGCCACCTTCATGCATACGTGATTTGCAAGTCCCGCAGGGTCCCACACTCAAAAGGGCTCACCCTTGGTTTAATTCTGTATCGTCCCTGTCTAGAAATTTGTAATTTTCTAACAGAGGGACTTACGCTTTACTCTTCACTTCCCTCTGCAAATTCCACACCAGATTAGGCTCCTAAGGAAGTGGTTCCTCACAAAGCTACTGATAGAACAGTGAGAAGCCATGAGGTGGCTAAGGAACTGGTGAGCATGTCAACATTGGTTGTTAAAGCACTTACAAGAGGAGACAGCACTGAGCATGGTGGCAGGTACTTGGAAACACAGCTAGAAACAGGCAGGTCCCCAGGACTCTCTGGTAGCCAGCCTAGCCTACTAGCCAAGTTTCAGCTCCTGCAAGAGATGCTGTCTCAACAACCAAGGCTGTCTTCTGAGGCGTGACACCAAAGGTTGTGGGGACTACACATATATACATGTACACACGTGCACGAACACTGCACACCTGCATGTGATCACCTCCACTCACCTCCCCACAAAATCCTCTGTCGAAGTGACTGTCCACATCCTGCAGCTTCTCTTTCCCCAAATCTACCATACTGTCTCACAATACATCCTTCTCACCTTCAGAATGGTTCTTCAGGCGTCTGGGATCTCCTCCCAAGCAGCTCATAAGGAGGGTCCCATCCCTGGGACTGGAGATTTTGTTTGATGACTTACTGCCCTGACTGTGAGCACCTTTTCCCTGACATATAGGGCACCTTCTTTCAAAGTTCTTTTTAAAAAAATCTTATATATATCATTATATATATAATATGCAATATGTAATAAAATAAAATATATAAAGTGTATAATATATGCATGTGTATTGGCTTAAAATTAGGATGTTTCTTTATGGCTTTTTCATACTGGTTTTATTTTGATTAATGCTAGTCCCTTACTCTTTGGTATTACCTGTCCCCACTCCTCTCTCTCTTTACTTTCATATTACCTGCAATCTATTATCTCCCTCACCAACCCCTTAAGACACCTCTTTCCCAATGGTCTTTTGTTTTGTTTTGTTTTGTTGTTGATTTTTTGTTTGTTTGTTTGTTTTTTTGTGTTGTTGTTTTTTGAGACAGGGTTTCTCTGTGTAGCCCTGGCTGTCCTGGAACTCCCTCTGTAGACCAGGCTGGCCTCAAACTCAGAAATCCGCCTGTCTCTGCCTCCCAAGTGCTGGGATTAAAGGCGTGCGCCACCACTGCCTGACTTGTTGTTGACTTTTGGTGTTGTTTCCTGACTTCTACAGTAGTTCAAGCTGAACATAAAATTCAGTTTTAGGATTCACACATGAGAGAGGACATGCCAATGTGCACCGTTTGTGTTTCATGCCTATATTACCTTACTCAGTATAATTTTGATTCCGATTTTACTCATTTACCTAAAACCCCATAATTTCATTTTTCTTCATATCTGAGTAAAATTCCATTGTGAATATGCACCATGCTGTCATTCTTCTCTCAGCAGATGGTGGACATCCTTACCAATTCCACTTGCTAGCTATTGGGAACAGGGTGACATTGAGCATTGGCGAGCATCTTTATAGTTGTCTCTCTCCTTCCTGCTTCAGCTACCAGATCAGAGAAGGATCCTGAGCTGATCGTACAGAGTCTGGCACAGTTGGAGCCGGGTGTTCCGAAGAGGCCTGCTGGTTCCCAGTAATAATCAAAGCAGTCAAGGATGAAGGGGGGCTCAAGGGCGTCTGCTCACTTTCTCCCCTACCCTTTACAGGTGTGTCATTTGGTTGTTTCTGTAAATATTTAGTGTTGTGTCAGAACACTGTGGGATGGAGTCATGTGTAAATCACACACAGTCATAACACACTCTAGACAAGCAAAGATTTTATATTTACTGTTCCAATTATACACCCTGTAGTTAAAAAAAAAACAAAACAAAACTCCCTTCTTTCAAACTAAGAATGTTATTCATGAAAAAAAAGGTAATTTCCCATTCTCAATGTTTATCAAGTCCTTGCTAATCTCTCTCTCCCTTCTTTTTATAACTTATACCTGAGGCTGATATGTAAGCAAAACATCAATTTTATGTTGATCCCAGTCATACTTCCTGATGGATTATGTCAATATTTGCCTTGCTGTTTCAGACGACAGGAGAAGAGGATTGGAATAAATGAATCTTTTTTTTTTCAATATAAATTTCCAGGGAAATTTCCAAACCTTTGCCTTCTCAAGTTAGGACCTTCTCAGTTTCCCTGCCAGGCTGTAGCCTGGCTGGGGCTATCTGGACCGTCAGAGGTCGGTGACGTAAGATTATAAGAGAAAATTCCTGTCATGGTGGATACAGATGATAACCGTGAGGAGTGAATTAATTACCTTCTATTAACATTATGTCATATTTACGACTTTGCAAAAATAAAAAGATTAGCTTTAGGGACAGAGGTTACTTCTGCTTTTCCCAGGCTCAAGCTCTGTTTCTCTTTTCTTTTCTTCCCCTTATTCCCGAGGACACAACGTTTCTCAGTACAGAAACAGGGAGCTGGGTAGCTAAGCCTTTAGGATGTTCTCATTTAACAAGCAGGAATAAACATGCTTGTTCATTGCTGTGGTTCCCATTGAGAGTTTTCAAATGGACGTTTGGAAAACAAGTGTGTTTCGTTTTCTCTCAACTCTATACAGCTGTAGTTACAACAGAAAGGTCCCTTGCAGGATTCACAGTTAAGTGGAAATGATCTTTAAGAGTCCATCTTCCCAAGTTGGAGAATGTGGCTTTGGGTATAACTTTGTGTGAATACGAGCTTCAAGAAGCAGAAAAGTTATTCCAGTGTTTGTATTCTTTTCTGAATTGAGCTATGTCTCTGAAATCAGCCAAGCAAACTTTCTGAGGTCCAGTTTCCCTCCTTATTAAATAAGAGAATTGAGCATATTCTGGGGCATAGGCTGTCTATTCAACACCTGCATGCATAGCAGGCATAGCTGACTCATTGTAAGGGTTCCCACTCAGCCTAGATCAGGAAGAAAATTCTTCTCAACGAAGTACTTCCAAACTGCATCCAGTTGCGTGATCTTGGGTATCTCTGATGTAAACCACTTATGTCTCCACAAACAGATAAAATCTAAAGGATTTTTCTATCTGGGGGCCTCTCTCTCTCTCTCTCTCTCTCTCTCTCTCTCTCTCTCTCTTTCTCTGTGTGTGTGTGCGCGTGCACGTGTGTGCATGCATGCATGTATTAGTTCACCAAATCTTTGGACAAAGTTAAGTACATTTTATAATTTAATTCAAGAAATAATATCCAAAGTGAGGCAATCAAAACATGTTCATCCATTGATTAGATGGATAGAATTCTCAATTTCCCATTTGCTAGTTATCCTCTGAAAATTAGCCTGATAAAACCTGCCTGAGGTAACCCCCCAATTCTATGAGCGTTGTGTAAAGAAATACTTTGAGGCCCTTAAATGAGGCACAAATACTGAGCATTGCTATTTTATTGCCAATGTGCTCGGTTTGGGGGAACCAGAGAAGTTTTGACAGGGAAACAGTGGATTTACTTTCCTTTTCTTTCTCCTTCTTGTCAGGCCGAATGAAGGCCAGAGCCAAGTCACCCCTGCTGTCTGATGCATTTTAACCTGACAATTACCCATTTTTCCTAGGCTAAGGAGAATCTGTCCATACACTCAGAACGTAAGCTGCCACTCACGCAGTGAAAATCTATGAAGACCGGGAGCATTAGAGCAAGTTATTTTTTTTCCCCTTGTGCACTTAATTTCAATTCAGTAAACTCAGAAATGCTCCCTTGTGCATGTTATATCATGCTACGAATGCAGAGCGACGAAGAACACAGTCTAAGAGACTCTCGGTCTTTGTGAGGGAAATGAATAACATCAGAACGCAGCTGTGAGAATGTTTACCCAGGGTGACCGTGGGATTAGACAAGGCTTTTGGAAGAGGAAACCCTGAGCTTGCTTTTGAAGAGTGTGCAGGCTACCCAAGAGCTAAAGCAAAACTGCCATGCTAGAGAATGGCTGTAGACCAGTGAATGTTTAACTTGGGAAGAAGAGAGAGTGGAGCCTGCTGGGAAGAAGAGCAGTGCCCCAGTGGGAAGCCCATGCTACACTCTACCCATAGAGTATGGATGGCTCACACTAGAAAAGGCAGGAAAGACTTCACTGAGCTGCAAACATCTGGACATGACAACTGGTGGCAGTCACAAGGGAAAGAGGGAATAGTTGAAGCTTGTATTTCATGCCTGGCACAAAGGACAAGAGAAATGTCTGTATTAGCAGAATGGTGGACACCAGAGAACATGGCTTCCTTAACACTAGCATGGGCGTGGCAAGTGACGTAATTCAGAAAGAACTTTTCATGTTGTAAAAAAACCTATTTCCCTCACCCCCCAAAAAAGGCCTAGAAGTTTTGCCTTAGTTTTCCTTAATAATCTTAATGATTTCATAACATTGTCTTTGAAAAAAATTATCTATGGGGCTGGAGAGATGGCTTAGTGGTTAAAAACACTGACTGCTCTTCCAGAGGTCCTGAGTTCAATTCCCAGCAACCACATGGTAGCTCGCAACTGTCTGTAATAGGATGCAACGCCCTCTTCTGGTGTGTCTGAAGGGAGCAAAAGGGTACTTAAAATGAAAAATTATCTACAAATAAAAATGTTGAAGTGGATCTTGAGATAGCTAATTAATGATGTCCATGAAAAAAATGATAACTTTTGAGATTTATTAAATAAATCAATGTAAATAAATAAAATAAAATTCTAATCTTTGAATGAAATTTGATTTGTAGCTAATGGATTTGTACGTTCTCCTTCAAAGACAGTTTGTGCTACTAGCATTACTGGGAACATGTTTTCCAAGGTCAGTGATAGGGTGTGAAGATAGCACACTGGAGATTCGGCCCTCAAAAGGGGGAGCATGACCCTCCCAGGAGCTTGGGAAAGCAGTGAGTGGGGTAAGGGAAGCAACACCTCTCACCCGGACCCACCCGGATCTGCCGGGACCCAGGACCTGAGAGGCGGGGGACACAAAATCTCTGAACCTTCAGGTTTCCACCTGTGGGCAGAGACCTCTGCCTGGGCCACCAGGAGTCCATAGCCAACGAGCACCGGAGAAAGCTACCCTCCCAGGAGCTTGGGAAAGCCGTGAGTGGGATAAAGGGGAGCAACACCTCTCACCCGGACCCGCCTGGATCCGCCGGGACCCAGTGCCTGAGAAGCCGGGGAACACAAAATTTCTGAACCTTCAGGTTCCCACCTGTGAGTGGAGACCTCTGCCTGGGCCACCAGGGGCCTGTGCCTGGGGACCCCAGCCTGGGCCACAAGGCTCCAGGAGAGAGTGGGTATCCCAGAAGTGCTGACACACCTTTGAGCACAGGCAAAACCACCACTTCCGCTCAAACCCATTGGACCAACAGGGACCCTTGCAGAGCCATCAGGGCATAGAAACCAAGGGACAGCTGGGGACAGATCTTTCCGATTTCCTTCTGCACCCCAGAGCAGACCCGGTGCCACAGCTCTCCAAACCCAAACACCTCTCAGTGAGAGCTGGTCTTCAAGGAGTACTGACACAGAGACCTGCAGGAGGGGCAAGCCACAACCAGACAGAGTAAGATCAGCTAACATCAGAGTCAACAAGATGGCAAAAGGCAAGAACAGAAACCAAGAGTACTTGGCACCATCAGAACCCAGCTCTCCCACCACAGCATGCCCTGGATACCACAACACACCAGAAAAGCAAGACTCAGATTTAAAATCATTTCTCATGATGATGATAGAAGACTTTAAGAAAGAAAGAAATAACACCCTTAAAGAAATACAAGAGAACAGTGATAAACAACGAGAAGCCTTTAAGAGGAAATTCAAAAATCCATTAAAGAATTACAGGAAAACACAATCAAACAGGCAGAACTGCAAGAAAACACAATCAAACAGACAAAGGAAATGCATAAAACTATCCAGGAGATAAAAATAGAAATAGAAACAATAAAGAAATCACAAAGGGAGACAACCCTGGAGTTAGAAAACCTAGGAAAGAGATCAGGAACCATTGATGTAAGCATCACCAACAGAATACAAGAAATAGAAGAGAGAATCTCAGAAGCAGAAGATACCATAGATAACATCGACACAACAGT
>CM052709.1:25576431-25691192 GCA_028551405.1 Uromys caudimaculatus
GGAAATGTAAATAAAGTATCAAAAATAAATAAATAAATAAATTAGAAAAAAAAAAAAAAAAAGAAGTTGAGGAGGAGGACTGCCTTGTAGGACCATCAGTTCCAACTAACCTAGATCCCAGAGATCTCTCAGACACTGAGACACCAACCAGGCAGCACACATCTGCTGATCTGAGGCTCCCAACAAATATACAGCAGAGGACTGCCTGAGAGTGAGAGAAGATGCACCTAACCCTGGAGAGACTTGTGTCCCCAGAGAGTAGGGAGGCCTACTGGGGTGGTGGTGGGGACATCCTCTTGGAGACCAGGTGGTGGGGAGGTATGGGATGGGGAGCGGTGGGGGGGGGGGCAGATCAGGAGAGGAATGATGTCTGAACTGTAAAAAAGGATTAAAGAATAAAAAAATGAAATAAATTAATTTAAAAAGGGGGGGAGCATGGAGGGCAAATTCAGAACCTCAAACAGTAACTAATGGAAGTACAAAATAAAGGTTGGACCAATGGAAAACAGTAGGATCAAAACACTGACAGAGCTTTGGACCCTAAGTGGCATTTAAAAACCAATACTACTGTGTCCACTATTTACCCAATCACAATGATGTTTTTGCGACAACAAAAAGACAGTATTTATAGAAAATAATGGAAAATGTACAGGTTAACTAGAAATGCTTTTGAGACTTGATGTTAAAGTGGCCTGATTTTAAAAACAACTAGTCATCATACCTCCATGGAGAATTTTTACAAAGACTGTTAATGATTGCTACTGAGATAAAAAGAGCTATTGTCTAAAAATTAATGCCCAACTAAACTACATCATCAATAAATTACAGCGACACTGTATGCCTACAAAGTAGTAAAAGACCTTCTAAGTGAGAAAATGGGAAAGCAAGAACTTACAAATGCTTCCTGGGGTTCACACCTGCTGTTCAACAGTAAGAGTTTCAAATTTCATGAAAAGTTGAAAATGTAACTTACCGTTTTAGGCACTGGTTTCAAAGTCTGTTGAGAATTCAGGTCAGGGATTTGCTGAAGAAAAAGAAATACACTGGGATATTCAGCACAGCTTGTGTGTCTGTGGTACTAGGGATTGGAACTAATGTCTTCTGAGTGCTAGGTAAGGATTCTGTCACCGAGGTACATCCCCGGCCCTCAACATGGATTGAATTTGTTATCAGGAGATGAATCTTGATCTCAAGTATATGATACCATGCTATGGGATGATTCAAAGACTATGCAATATGTTGAGTGCATTCACCAAAGCTAATAATAATAATAATGTGTATAATATATATATATATAATTTCTATCCTGATAGAGAAGACATTTCTATCAGGAATATATATGACATTATTAATTATTAGAACACACAAATCATTAATTAATAATTAATTATATATTAACAGGAAAGGAAGCCAGGCATGGTAGTGGTAGCATATGTAATCCTGCATCATGAGAGACAGAAGCAGTAGAATAGTGAGTTTGCAGTCAAACTGGGCGATAGAGCAAAGCTCTGGTTAAAGAAAACAGATTTTAAAAAAAAAGTAAATGTCTAATTTGTCCATATAATCACCCAGAGACATAGCATAACAATGATGGCTGAAAGCCATCAAAGAAATTCTATTTGATTCATTTTATGTTGACATAGGAGCTCACAATATGGCCCAACTTAGGCTACATGCCTCAGCCTCCCTAGTGCTGGGATTACAGGTATGAGCCACCATGCCTAGTCTAGATTTAATTTAGACAAGATGTCAGATGTCCACGAGAGTTACCTAAAACTACAAACGCTTTCAGGTAAACAGAAGTCCGTGGGAATTTTCAGAATATGACAGTATTTTGAACACGAGTTGTCTACATTTTATTTAGAATGGACTGACAAGTGGTTGATTTTGTATGCATTGCTAAAATTATTATATAAAGAAAATCTTATGTTTATTATTTTATATAAAAGAGGATTCTAGCTATTTTATAAAATGCTTTTAGACATGGTCTCACTGAGCCCAAGCTGACTTCAAACTCAGTGTGTAGATAAGGATGGCTCTATTTTCCCTTTGCCTCCACGTCTTAAGTCATACACCATCATGCCTAGCTTTTTTCTTTTGAATTTTCAAAAAAAAAATAAAAACCTCATAAGACCACATAAGACACAAAACAGCATTCCAATAAAATAAAAAGATTTGTGCATAAATAATCCTGAAAGAAATTTCTATCAGGATTTTCTGGTCAGGAAAGATGAGAGTGTGCCGTCCATTGATAATGCAATTTGAAGAACGGCACTGATTGACAGAGTACCGTTTCTAGTGTTCGTTCATTGCACCGTTAAGACACTTGAAGGGAGCGCTGGAAATACTATGTGAAATAGGCTTCACAAATTTGTTTCCCTCAAGTTCCTGCCACCTGCAATCAGATATGTTTGTCTTTTCTGTAGAAGACAGCCAAAAGGCAGAAATTCAATCAACAAGAAGTTATGCCATCTAAAGGAAGCAAAGCCAGATTTCTGGTGAAATTAGGGCAAATTCAGTGACCCGTGTTAACTCTCCAAGTTGCTCATGTCTCACCCCTGTGCATATTGGGACCTTCTAGACATTAGACTTCAGCAGACGTATCTACGTCCCCAAGTTTATTGATTTTCGAGTTTTAAACTCTTTGTTACTACTAAGATTATTACTTTTCTGGGTTTATTTCTATTGCATCGGGAGACTCAAAAGGCCTTATGGATTGCCTCAGGAGCTCTTTGATTAATTTTTAGTTAATTTTTCCTTCTTTATGAACCCAAGGGAGAGCCAAAAATCATTGTACAGGGTCCTAAAGCACAGCTAGAGCCAGAGACGTAATCTCTGATTACCAGTTTCCTTCAAAGGTGGACAACCTCGCCCTTGGGTTGTTCTCAGGCACGAGTGACGTCACACCAGCCACTCTAACAACGTGTCTTCCACGCAACACACAAGCAGCGGCATGGAGTATTCCTCAAGAAGTGAATTTAGTTTTGATTTTACGTATGTGCACATGCTGTGGAGATCAGAGGACACGTTCTGGGAGTCGGTTCTCTCTTTTTAACCACGTGGGTTCCCAGGCTCGAACTCAGGTCATCAAGATTATTGGCAAGCATTCATGGACCACTTCCTTGTCCACCACCACCAAAACCAAACAAACCTGTGACTGCTAAATTGTCTCATCCCTATCCTCAATACCTTCCTTATTTTCTTTGTTTCCTTTCCTTTCTTTTCATTTTACTTTTGTTTTTACTTCTGGAGTTCAAACTTAGGGCCTCAGGGTCTCAGCATGCTGTACAACTGCTCTACCTTTGAGCTACATCCATAGCCTCTCAGTTTCTGTCAGATATGGAAATAGGAGGGCTGTGACTTAGATACTAATAGACAGTAACTCTTTCCAAATGATATATTATCAAGTTGCATGAAAAATATCAATAAGGTCAACATGCCAGAGTTAATAGTGTTTCTAAATCTGTATAGTTATGAATGACTTAAAGGTTTAGACCATGAACTCCCTTAGCTCAGAATGTGCCCTGCTTGTTTCTAATGGTGCTATAAGACCCAGCATCAAGTTGGCATAAGACTGGTGGTGTTCACAGAGTACATGTTAAAAGAGAAGTCTGGAATTCTGAGATGATGCCCTAGTTTAATTTCTGGTACTATGATAAAATATCCTAACAAAAAGCTACATAGGAGAGGAAAGAGCTTATGGTGCTTATAATTCCAGCTTAGACCATTATTGGAGGAAATTGAAGGCAGGAATTCAGGCAGGAAGTCATGTTACATCCAACCAAGATCAAGAGCAGATAGAAGTCAATGTACACACACTGCCCACTTCTTATTCTAGCTCCCATCTACCCTTATCCTGCTTCATAGCAATGAATTCCCTCTTAGGGAATGGTGCTACCCACAGTTGGCTGTGTCTTGCTACATTAACTAACAATCAAGACCATCACTCATAGACCTACACACAAACCGGATCTAAAGAATTCCTTGGTTGAGAGTCTCTTCTCAGGTGAATCTATGTTGTGGCAAGTTGACATTTAAAACCAGTCAGCACAGATAGGAATAAAGAACATGGAACAAGTTTCTGTTGAGCCTGAAGAGTGAAGGGCTGAGAAAGAACTGTTTCTGTGAGAAGAAATGATGGATCATTGAGGCCAAGCATGCAGGAGTCATTCCCTGTGAAGGAAATGAAGCATCAGTTTGAGTTCAACAATGGTCAATCACAGGATGTGGGTTCCATCTGAGGGCAACCCACACCCTGGTAAGAGTACTCAGCTCACAGAGTCCCAAGGGCAGCACATTCCAGAACACTTCTCATCCCAGAATAAAAAGGATTGGGGGAAACGTGACCCCTAAGATGTTTTTAGTATTTATAGAAAACACTTAGGAACCAAGACCCAAACAAAGAAACACGACATTCTGGAAAGTGTATGGAACTTTAAGACCTTATCAATGTTTCTTGTGTGAACTTTTCTATCCACCAGCTTTGTGAGTCACCAGTGACTATGCAAGCAAACCCTTCTGGATTTTCCAGTCAGTAATAAAAACTAGTCTCCTGTGTCCTTGTCTATCCTATCTACCTGCTGACCTGATGCCAGTTATATAACAGCATCATCAATAAACGTATTCAACAGTGCGAGGGACAATGAGGGATACAAAGGTGATTAAAGTATGTCAAGGATGCTTAAAATGTAGATTAGACATACACACACCGCAAGGTCCAGATAGATGCTTATTTTAGAAGATACCCTAATTGGGTTGGGTAGAGGTCAAAACTGGTACCTGCTGAACACTTGCAATGATGGCTGAAAAGAAAGAGACTGAACTGTCTCTTTTGTGGGTTATGAGAACTTAGCACTTTGTATAGTAGTGACAGATGGAACCAGACAGAGAGAAAGAAAAGGTGCCAGGAGACTCTGGAAGGGAAGAGAAACCCAGTCATAGCACTTAGATAAAATCTCAAGGAGAGCACTGACCCTAACAGAACCCCATGGAGCAACAGTCAGGGGGACTTGAGGACAGGGTGACCAGTGAACACTTAAGAGGTTCCATGAGTTGGAGGCAAAGAACCAGAGGGATTGGGAATGGTGTAGGCTTTTGAAACTACAAAGCTCATCCCAGTGGTACACCTCCCCAGGAAGGCTACACCTCAGAATCCTTCCTAAACAGTTCCAACAACTAGGGACCAAGCATTCTCATGTGAGCCTGTGGGGGCATTCTTATTCAAACCTTTAACGAGAAATTTTCTCAACTTCCATATATGAAAAACAGAACAAAACAGAACATGCAAACTTGTCTTCTTATTTTGGTTTATGTCACTTAACATAAATATCTCTAGTTCCATTTATTTTACTACAAATGTGCCAGTTTCAGTAGTATGTGTGTGTGTGGGGGGGGGGGGACCACTAGTGTGCTTAGTAGTCTTGTTTCCTTTATCCATTCTCCTGTTGCTGGGCACCTAGCCTGATTCCATATCCTAGTTGTTGTGATGTGTGCTGCAGTGAATGAGGGCACACAAGTGTCTGCCTTGCTGGTTTGCTTGTCTCTGTGTGCATAGCTGGAGGTGAGCTGGCTAGGTTAGGTGCTAGATCTCCTTTCAGTTTTCCAAGAACTCAAATGTTTTCCACAGTTGTTGTACCAATTTCCATTCCACTGACAGCATGTAAGAGTTCTGCTTTTCCCCTCCCTCCCTTCCCTTCCTTTCTCTTTCTGTCCCCCTCCTTCATTCCCTCCCTCCCTCCCTGCCTGCCTCCTTCCCTCCCTCTCTTCCTCCCTTCTTTCCTAGTTGGTTTTGCTTGTTTCTTTGTTTTGTTTCCTCCCTTTGATAATAGTCAATCTCAATGGATCCCATCAGAGTTTTGATTGGCATCTCCTTGACGGTTAGTGATATTTATTATTTTTCGCTCATTGCTGACATTTGAGTTGACTGTCACACCCTGTTTCTTCTTTTGAGAAGAAACCAATTTATGTTCTTTGCCAATTTTAAATGTAGGTTTTGGTTTTGTGTTGTTGAGGTTTTTACCGTTCTCAGATGGCAGGTGCATTCTCCTATTCTCCAGGCTGTTTCTTCAGGCATCAGTTCCTTTCTTCTACTCAAAATAAATTATTTTGAGTCTAGAGAGATGGTTCAGTAGTTAAAAGCACTGGCTGCTCTTGCAGAGGATCTAGGTTTGAGAAGTCAGCTTGGGAACTTTGAGATATTCCACCAGGGTCCCCTCCCCCCTCCGAGCACATGGGCACCCATCCCCTCCTGTAAGAAACAGGTTAGAGAGCACATAGGCTGGAAGGGAGGGGCTGATTAAGCCCCTGCTACTTCATTCCCTAAAGACCAATCAGTTTAAAAGTCACACTCTTCTGCCAATCACATTGTACCTAATGGCGGCTGCTCTAAAATCTGTATATAAGGTCCCTGAATGGGCTCCACGAGGTTGCTCTCCCGTCTTGGTATGCAGAGCAACCTCAGCATGCTGAATTAATAAATTCCTCTTGCATTTTGCATCAATCCCTGACTCCATGTGTTTACTCAGAGGGTCTCAGGTAAGTTAAGGCTCGCTAGAGTCTTACAGGTTCAATTCCTATCACCCACATGGTAGCTGTACTGGCTAGCTTTGTGTGTCAACTTGACACAAGCTGGAGCTATCACAGAGAAAGGAGTTTCAGTTGAGAAAATGCCTCCATGAGATCCAGCGGTAAGGCATTTTCTCAATTAGTGATCAAGGGTGGAGGGTCCCTTGTGGGTGGTACCATCTGTGGTCTGGTAGTCTTGGGTTCTATAAGAAAGCAGGCTGAGCAAGCCAAGCAAGCAATCCAGTAAGTTGCATCCCTCCATGGCCTCTGCATTAGCTCCTGCTTCCTGACCTGCTTGAGTTCCAGTCCTGACTTCTTTGGGTGATGAACAGCAGCATAGAAGTGTAAGCTCAATAAACCCTTTCCTCCCCAACTTGCTTCTTTCTTGGTCATGATGTTTGTGTAGGAATAGAAACCCTGACTAAGACAGTAGCTCACAAACATCTGTGAGTCTTGTCCCAGGGAATCTAATATCCTCTTCTGGACTATGCAGGCCAAAATATACATTCAGGCATAACCCTCATACACATAAAATAAAACAGGCAAAAAAAAAAAAAAAAGATCAGTCCTTGTCACAACACCCTGACGTGTCACTAGGAGCTGATAAGATGAGACCCTGTGCAGATTCAGGCTACATCTCTAGTGGGTTGTAAGCCTTGGGGCTAGGAGAGGGCTTGTGATACTTTCCAGTGTCTAGAATTACTAATATCTGCCCCAGTGGAGTTTGCTGGAGCCCTCTGAATGCCTGCACAAGAGAGACTCCCGAGGTATGGAGCCAGAGCTGCAGACATTGGGTTGTTCTCTTTTTTCACTGCTGTTATCTCAGCTCTCTGCTTCTTACAAGGTTCCAGTCTATCTCTTGCTGATCTCCAGGCCTTGCCCACAATGACTGACTTCAAAATGTTCCTGTATACTTGTTACTTTGGTTCTTCTCTGATCCAGAACAGGTGAGTGCTAGAGGTTCCAATTCGGCTACTTGGCTTCCTGTCATTTTACTTAGACAATCAGTGTGCTTTGTTTATCCCCTGCTTTTATTTAAATACCCAGGCGCCATTGAAAAATAGTCAGAATATTTAAAGAAACTGCCTGCCATTAGAAATTGTTAAAACAGCAAGCTGTTAGCACTGTCAACATCTGCCTTCTGTCCAAAGATCATTTTCAAAATGGCAAAAAAAAAAAAAAGTCACAATTCTTACCTTAATATGAAATAAATGCACAACAGAAGTTGCCTCTATCTCATGAATGAATAAAGAGAGATGTTAGGTGTTAACATTTGTCCCAAGAGAAATCTGAGGAACAGGTATACTTACACATAGATGATCAGAAAGGCTGGGCTGCATTTGCTAATATATGCACAAGTGGATAATACCCTGTAACAACCTTAAATGTAATGCTTGAGATAAGTATTTGTGTAGTGAGCACACCAATTACACTGTACTCCACCAAGTAAAATGAATTTCTATTTCTAAAATGAGAACCATTTACTGGACCACTAGTTTCTATAAGAATAATTATACAATGACCAACAATAATAAAAAAGATAGGTTCTTATAGATGCGCACAGATTTCACTACAAGATCTAGAACTCATTCAACATTCTGTTGCCAGGACAATCCTGTTTTGGTTTCCATTTTAAAGTCTTCTACTGCTTTTACTGATGCTTCCATTGTTGGTGGGAATGATACCCACGAACTAGGACCCAAGCTGCAAGCTACTAATGAAACTGCAAATAATTCACTTAATTAATATCTTTACTTAATTTTAGATATATACGTATTTGAAGCTAGAGAGATGGCTCAGCAGTTCAAAGTACTTACTGCTCCTCTGGAGAACTCACGTTTAGGTCTTAGAGTTCATATTGTCTGGCTCACAACAGTGCATAATTCCAGCTCCAGAGGATCTGACCCCTGACCCTCTTCTGGCCTCTGCGCCAAGGTTCCCAACATGTACACACACACACACACACACACACACACACACACACACACACACACACACACACACACACAAACACACGCGCGCGCACGAACACACAAACCTTCAAAATTGTCAAATTCTGAGCATAAAACTGGCTACTCAGAGAGCACATGCGTTGGTTGTCTCTGCACATGCTGGTGCTGCTTTAATCAGGCAGCCTCCTGTGGAGCTTCTCAGCCAAGAACAGCCTTTGAAAACAGACAATGTGAGCACTTGATTCTAGAGTGCCATGGGAAGGAACCCCAAATACATATTTAGAAATTCCAGTGGTGACTGTCATGATGTGTTCTAAACCATAAAATGACAAATGATCGTGTGGCTTTAATAATGCCTCCAAGCCCAAGAAAAATGCAAAGGCTAATTCTCTGCTGCAATGGCAGCCACGGTGGTGTGTTCCAGGACCTCCCTCTGCCTGCAGGAGAATGGAAAGATGGAGTCCAGCCGGAAGCGGAAGTGCAAAGAGCCCGCCCTGACGATGCCCCTGGGAAATGCAGGCCTGTGATAGTCCTTGACTTCCTGTTTCTTGTCTTGCTGTTTTCTAGCCTTTTCTCACCCCACGCTTCTTCCTACTTTCACCACCTCCATCCTGCTGCCCTTCCTTTCCCTATTCATCCCTTCTCTTTCCCCTCCCAGTCTCCAGTTTGGTTTGGTTTGCCATTTCTCCCTTCCCCCTTCTCTCCTTATCTCTTGATGATGGTGTGCTTGCCTTCACCCTTACTAACTTTAATCCCTTTCTTTCTAAGCACATCCAGACAGGCTTCCTGGCTTTGTGAGGGAGATAGTCTTAGTTTTCCAGAGAACGATACGGGAGCCTAAGGTATCGGAGTCTGCTCTGGGAGCTGTGAGAGGTGA
The DNA here is from genome assembly GCA_028551405.1 of Uromys caudimaculatus. NCBI lineage: Eukaryota > Metazoa > Chordata > Mammalia > Rodentia > Muridae > Uromys > Uromys caudimaculatus. The sequence goes on from CM052709.1 coordinate 25,585,825, forward strand.
AGGACTCTGGAGCAAGAAATCTGCATTCCGCGTAGAGTAATTCTCATAAGGGAAGAAGGTAGGGAAGGAGGCCGTGAGAGAGAGGATTAAACACGGCACACAGAAGGTAAAGTGGAAGACGTTAGTCTAAGTCATGGTGAAGTGTTACGCTTTTCTTCTTAAGGTAGTACAAAATTTTAATCATGGAAAACACCATGGAGACCATTTCCTCTTAGTCTCTCCAGAGAAACTACTTGGGTTCTCTGGAGGAGCAGAGAACTGCGGAGCCATCTCTCTAGCCCCATATGCATATATCTAAAATAAAGCAAAGGTAGTAATTAAATGAATTGTTTGCTTCACAACAGGGACGATGATTTTCCTAGTAGCCGGGAGGAGACAGGGCTACAGGAAGCCAAGACATTACTAGCAAGGGGTCAACTGGTGTGATTTTTAACTGACATTCTGTATCTGTATCTCTTCACACTCACGGTTTAGCGTTTTTATCCATGTACCAGCTTCTAATATACTTTACATCACAAAGCAAATTGGGGAGTCTAAGCCTCTTGATGCCTGTTGAAATTAACTCGCTGAGAATTCCCACCATCTTTCTCTAACTGGGACCAACCTGGCAGATTACTCTGTAATTACACTAAGCCCTGAGCCCACAGAGGCCGCCCTCTCTGTTCTTGGCTGCATGCTCGATGGCAGCCATCTTGAATTTTTTACACTTTTGAATGAGTGTCTTTCCTTTTCAGCTTACGATGAGCTTTACACTTTATATAGAGCATTGGTTCTCAACCTTTCTAATGCTATGACCCTCATGTTGTGGTGACCCCATCCATAAAATTTTTATTTTTTATAAAATTTATTAACCATAATAAGGAATCACAACCCAGGCAGAGGTTGTGAACCAATAATGTAGAGGATCCTGCTTGCAGCAATTTATGGATCATAGATCATCAATAATTCTTCAAGCCCTGGAACAAAATTGATTAATAAATTGTAGGAGTTTTTTTTTCAAAATTAATAATGAATATCACAAGCCTTTCCAAAAACAGAGCAGTTTGGGTCTCTCCTGAGGCAGAGGAATACTAAGCCTGTTCCTGAGCCTGTTCTAACCTGTTTCTCACAGGCTGCTCTGCTGCATGACGTCTGGGCCAGGGCCAGAAGCTAAGGGGAAGAGGACGAGGGTCCCGTTGACTTTTGCAGAGTTAAGCACTTGGAGGAATTTCAGGAAGAAAGTTCGTGGTTAAAGATAAAGGTATCGGACCGTGAGCTCCCCTGCCTGTTGCTGGCTTCTTATTTTCATGGTTCTTAGCATGTTTATTCTCTCCTCTCTAAGTGGCCAAAGGACAAGTTTAAATTTCTGGTTCCCTCAGGGGAGCCTGCGAGAGGCAAGAGGCACCAAATCCAGGAAATCATGTGGAGAGGATTTCTCATTTATTACAGTCCCCAGATTACTTCCCTTCCCCAGCCTCCGCCTCCACCTCCAGCCCCACGGTGCCTCCCAGTTTCTTCCTGCACTGAGGAACAGCCCACAATTCACCTCTGCCCCCGAGGTCTGGAAGCCGGTGTGAGCCTGGGAGTATCTAAAGCCTGACCTACTGAAACTCTACCCTCCTCGGGTTGCCTGAATGAATGGGACATCCTTAAGTTTCACCTCACCTCAGAGGTCTGCGGGGAGATCTTCCACAGAGAAGTAAATCTGAGAAGGCTGCCCACTGCTGAAGAGAAAGGTAGGTGCTCTTGGGGTCTTTTGTCTCCTTGGATGTAAGCTGAGCTCCTCTAAAGTAGAGGAATGGGTGTCGGTCTATGCAGCTCTTCCCGGGACTGCCTCTACTCTACTCCTGTGCCTTGTGGAGATCGGCTGGTTTACAAGCTTGCCTGGGCAAATAGTGGCAGGCAGAGGGTATTATTGATTGTTTTGAGTTTGTTTGCCTTTGGCTAGAGAATAGCGACCAGCATAGTGCATGAAACACAAAGTCTGATTCTTGTTTTCTTGGGAGGAAGATCTCATTAGAGGTTCTATGCTTTGGCTTCTGTGTGATGAAGGGGGAAATATTTGTGAGCTGACTTGCCTTTCCCCTACTGTGCAAACCTCTACCACGATTGTTTTAATTGACTTTTGAGTTTTTGAGTTAGAAATATACCAAGGTGGATAGAGAATATGCTAGCAGCAATACAGGCATTTCTTATTTACTTACCTGTGCTTTATAAATGAAAACAAACCCCAAAACAGATATGCTGTTCAGGGATCTGGTGGACGTCTGTGTTGTTTTCCAGTACTTTCTTGCTCTTTCTGAGATTTCCTGAAATACATATCCACCGATAGCTCCAAAGCCTGGCCTACCTGCTTGCTATGGAGATCCTTTGTGGGCATGACAAGGCCCCTTTACCTGGATGCTTTTGCTGCATGTTAGTGGTGTTCAAGATGATGCAGCTGAGGCCCAGAGAAAGTGGAGGCAGATTCAGTACACAAAGTTCTGAATTGGGTGGGGTGTGGTTAAGCATTACTGTTTCATGTTGCCCTTATAACCAGCCTTTCTCTGAGAAGTGTTTGGACTGACTTCAAAGACCACCAGCCAACTTACTGAACTCTTTTGCTAGCTTCTCTTATTGATGGATGGGCTGGTTGATTGATTGGTCATTGTGAACTCAGCTTTGGTATTGTCTTTCTCCGTTCATTCTCTGTACCTGCTACAGAGTTCTTGGGGGAAAGGCAATTGCGATTTTGTAGTTCTCCTGAACTATGTCAAATGTATGCACCCTGCTGCTTGTATTCCTGCTACCTAAGGGACACCAGGGACCATTTGTATCAGGCATCATTTAAGGGCTCCTTAGAAATGCAAACTCCCTCCACCCCCAATCTCTTTGCCAGGCTTACTGAATCTGTATATCATCCAGGTTGTGATAACTTTTTGCTGGGTCCTGCCTTGGGGAGGGCAGATGACTCCAGTTCTGCTTCATAATATCCTGCCAGCCTCACCTCTCACGACCTGGCTTTCCATCTGTTCTTAGTGCCACTTCCCTTATCACGTGATCACTCTGCTGCCCACCTATGTCTGAGTGTGTTGCTCTCTCTGCCTGGATACCCCCTTTCAGCTTCTCCCCAGTTACCCATTATAACTTTCGTTTACCCTTAGGCCCCCACATTCAGTCTACCCCTTCCTAAGCACCCTGGGTCTATGATTTTTTATGGCATACAAAGTGCTGGTTGCTATGGATTTCTCATCTGTGACTAGACGCTGGTGTTTTATTTCCGAACCCGTAGCATTCGGCATGTCTGGCATATCGCTTGTATTCAATCAGCATTATCTAATTGAAGGAAGGAAAAAAGAAAGAAAGGAAGGAAGGAACAAATGAATGTGTGTACCAGCCAAATAATTTGAATTCATGACCAGAATGAGATGCATAGTTCAAGTTTTCCAGGAAGATTTCCCCCTACTCTTTTGATCTGAGTCTTTATGGATTCAGCTATTTACTAAGCATTTTGAGGATGCTCTCCTGTGGGCTGTGCGTTTTTTAAAGTTGTCTTATCTCTGGATAGCTGGCTTCTCTCATCAGGCACTTAACTTCTCAATCCCTGCTGTCTATTCTTCACCATGCTAAGTCAGAGACTTGCTTTCTTAGCAGTATGGAGTGCCTGCCTTCCCCCTATTGGGCAGCTGGCTGTGTGCTAGAAACACGATAATGACAAATGTAAGGATGACAAACGTAACAATGGGAGCCTCAGCAGAGGACCTTCATCCTCCTCCTCCTACACTTGCCTAAAAGGGGAGGAGGGGACAAAGAGATCCAATGGCTAACAAATATTAACATATGCACATGAGGGAATTGGGAGTTTTGATACAGTGTGGTCGTGCAGCAAAACTTGTACCATGTTCTGGGGTCTCTGGCTATATAACACTTCACCTGTGGCTGTCTCGCCATGGGACTTTGGGTCTACTACCTTTCACTAAGCCTTGATTTTATGCAGTGAACAGGGAAGTCTTAGCTTCACTCAGTGGACAGAGGTCTGGGAGCCTCTGTTCTCACATTGGCTCATGATTGTTTTGAGAGAGGGTCTTATGTATCCCAGGCTAGCCTTGAACTATGGTCCCAAGAACTATGACCTTGAACTTCTGGTGCCTCTGCTTTCACCTCCAAGCCTTGGGTTTACAGGCCTGCCCTTATCATACCCAGTTTATGCAGTACCAGGGATGGAATCCAGGGCTCATGCATGCTAAGCAAGCAAACCACCTACCAACTGGGCTGTATCCCCCACCTCTCTCGATAATTTAAAGGACAATGAGCTGCTGTTTTCTGAGGCAAAGTCACCAAAAGATCCTAAGGGAATCTGCCTTTAACTCCAGTCATAGACTTTCCTATTGCCCTTTGTACCGTTTCCTAGGACACCACAGAGCAGCAACTCCAATGGAGCTGCGAGGAAAACAGACCTTCTACATGTGCTCAGACCCAACCTCTAGGTTAGGATGGCACAGATCTACTCAGGCCTTCTCAAGTGACTTCTTCCCCCGTCTTTTAACCTTGTTTTTCTTGTTCCTCTACCACATGAAGTTTCCAAATAAATACCCCCTGGACATCCAGAATTTCCTCTTGCTTCCTGCTGTGCATACGTCTTCACCTTTCACTTACTGTCCCTTTGCACAGCTGCCCTTCAGCTCTTCTCCTAACCACACAGATTTCCACTCGGGTCTACTAGTGATGAGCAACAGTAGTAGTCACCAAAAGCACGTTAACCTGCGGGGGAGGATTCTAGTGGACGGCCGTACATAGATTATGGCTGAAAGCTATGTTTATATAACACAATATCCCCTCATCCCCCTTTTATCCCCCTTTCTCCTCTTCTTTGCCTCTTTCTTCTTATTTTCTTCTCTTACTCTTTAGATGAGCAGGGAATAACCTTGAACTCTGGATCCTCCTGCCTCTCTCTAAATGCTGGGATTCCAGGGGAGCAGCACCTCACCTACCTCAACATTTCCTTTTGATTCAGAGCCTGCTGTTCGGGGTAAAAAGAGGCAGAGGCAGTTTTAAATTCCTGTTTGTTACATCCTTCAATAGGTCATTGTCGTATCATGCTAAATCTTGATTTAGTTTCTGAAAATATGTTCTAACACACAAGGTGAAAAGAAGATTACTTAGCTAACATACGTAACAAGTTGCTTGACGGACCTATACTGGCAGAGCTGGGGAGATGGCTCAGTGGGTAAAATGCTTGCCACTCAGACTTGAGAGCCTGTGTTTGCATCTCTATCACCTGCATAAAAGGAAGGTGTGCCACTGCACTTCTATAATCTTGGTCCTGTGGGGGAGGGCAGTGGGCGTGGCAACCAGAGATAAGCGGATGTCTAGAGCTTGCTGTCCTTGTAATCTAACCTAACCAGTGAGCTCCAGATTCAGAGAAGAGACCTTGTCTCAAAAAGAAAAAAAAAGGCAGACAGAAATGGAGGAGGCACCCTGATCCAGGTGCAATAGCATGCAAATACACCCAGTCACACCAAGGAAAAGCACTATCTCAGATGTTAAAAGAGACTAAGATGACAAAACTGAGAAAAGGCTCACCCACAGAACAGTGGAAGGACACACAGGTATCTGAAGGAAGAGCTACAGTCATAGCATGCAAAGGTTACCTTCAATTACTCAAAAGGTCATGCGTGTGGAAAAGAGAAAGCAACCAGATCATGGAATAGAAATTATAGGGTTAAAAAATTGCAACTCAATATGTGGAAGGATTTACCCACCATCAGAATTGTCTAAAAATGTGTGAGTTGTCTTGTGGGGGGTTGGGGGAACACCCTGTCCTGGGCAGCATTCCAGCACCCTAGGAGACCAGCGGTCAGGGTGTTCCCAAAGGGATGACTGAATGGGTGGGGTCTGAGTGATGACCTCCGAGGTTCCTTCCCACTGTTGAGAGTCTCATGATGTCAGTGTCTTAATCCAAGCCACCAGATAAAGAACTGAAAAAAAAAAATCACTAGCCTGGAATGACGTGAGCTGACTTTTCACTCTCTAGTCTTATTTTTTGGCTGCCATAATTTAAAAATAGGATCTTTGCAACAATAGATTAAGTCGGACTTCCAGGAAAAAGCGCAAAAACCAAAACAAGAACAAAGAGGGAAAAAGTTTACCCCAAACTGCTCTTGAGTCACTCTACAAGTTGACCGTGGCTTGGTTCTTGGGTTACAAACACATTCTTATTTGATGGGAGACTGCCGTGTTTGGAGACATTTTCAGTCAACACAAAATTGGGCAAATATCACTAGCTCCAAAACTGAAGGATTCCTGCAGGATGCGTCTTCTTAGTCACTCAGAAATCTGAAACATGTTGAAGCTAAATAGCTCCATGCTCCTCTGAGTGTGAGTTGGGCCCTCTAGGGAGAGAAGAGAGCTGACTGGAGCTGGCTATCTGTCTGTTCCAATGCCAAGTTCTCCAACCTTCTACCTGCCTTTAATTCTTGTAAAAAGGACCCCATTATTCACAGTCACTGCCAGCTGACAACGTGGAGATTCCTAGAGAAATAAGGATCTTCTTAAGTGGGCTCAGGCGATTGAAAAATTCTAGGTTAATACTGGACTCTTCACAGACTCAGAAGAACTGGCTATTCTTGCAGTCTGTTTAGGACCTTCACATCCTTCTAAAGATGCTGGGCTGCATCGCAGCACACCTTTGCTTCCTCCAGCCTCTCATCAAGATCCCAGGAGAAGGAAAAAGAACAGCAGTCATCCTTTCTACAGAAGAGTACCAACAGTGCCAGAGCTTGTTGGCAGAGACAGAGGCACACTATAGTTTATTCTGCAGGTTTACTTAGGTTTGCTTTCTTTAAAATCCCTTTGCAATATAACCAACGGTGCAGGGCCACATTATAGAACCTTCGAAGACCTATGTGTTTATTTTTAGACGCACTTTGGCTACACAGCATAGCAAAGCAACTGTCTAATGTCCGAAGCACGGCCCTGGGAATTTCCTCTAACAAGGCTGTGTTTCCGTCCATTGTTGCAGTACAAAGGGCAGAGGGAGGCTTGAGCAGAGACTCTTGTTAACCCCACCTAGAGGGAAACATGGAGGCTGCCGTTCCCCCTCAGTCAACTCAATGTGATCCTGAGTGCAGGGGGTCAAGATGGAGGTCGTCCTCCGCTCTGGGCAAACGCACATGAGAAGATAGGTCTGATTTTTTTTTTTTTTTTTTCATCTAAAAATATCCCAGACACCGGTGATGGCAATTCAAAAATAAAAGGTCTGTTTTCTATTTGCAGCCAAGGCTATACCCCTCCCCAGTGCTGGGTGCTGAATTCTGGTGGAGTTTTGAGACAGGGATGGCGTTTGAGGATACAGGTTGCCTTGTATAACAAAGGGGTTTTCAGCACATTACAGGAAAATGAAAATCATAAGAGCGCCCACACCAACCCGGCACGCATGCGAACACCAGCTAGTGAACCACTCAGAATTTTGTTATTGCTGTAGGTGTTGACTTAGTCATCTTCAAGATGGGTCTCATGTCTTGATCGTTTGGAGATCAATAAGCCAGTATATTATAAATTATCAGACCTTTACCAGACTTTTGCTTAAGGTTTCTCAGTTAGATTCCACATTGCTAAACATTCCTTGTAAGTAATTCCTGTGAAAGTATTTAATATCCAGCTACTGTAGACAAAGAGGTCCAGAATGCCACTTTGCCTGGGTATGATGGCACATGCTTCTATTCCCCTGCCCCAACCCCAGATAGGGCTTCTCTGTGTAGCTTTGGCTGTCCTGAAACTCCATCTATAGACCAGGCTGGCCTTACACTCAGAGATCCACCTGCCTCTAGCTCCCTAGTGCTGGGATTAAAAGTATGCTGCACTAATGCTTTTAATCTTAACACCAGAGAGTCCGAGGCAGGAGCATTCCTCCAAGTTCAGAGTTAGCCTGGGCTACACACAGAGTTCCAGGCTACCCCAAGTTACGTGGTGAGATCTTCTCTCAGAACTTCCTGAAACCTGGGCTGTACTGATACTTCATTCAGTAAGTGGTGTGCCTGCCTTGCAAGCATGAGGACACCAGTTTCAGTCCCTGGGACCCCCATAAAAAGATGGATGTGGTGGAATCTTTATGATCCGAGGGCTGGGAAAGCAAAGACAAGTACATCTTTGAGGATCTGTTGACCAGCTAGCCTGGTCTACTTAGTGGACTCCAGGGAAATTAAAGACTCAAAAAACCAACCAACCAACCAAACAACAACAACAAAAAAAACCCAACCAAGATGGGTAGCCTCTGAGGAATGACTGGCAAACTCGCCACGACATAAATATTCACACACACACACACACACACACACACACACACACACACACACACGTACACACGTACACATCTACACACCCACATATTCAGACTCCAAATCCCCCCCCAAACAAAAAAATACTCATTTGGCTTCACTGTCCCTTATATTTTAATCCCTCCCTCACACTCCTGAGAAAGGTCTGTATAGCATTGTTTAAGGTTCAGTGCCCTGGCTCCTGTGGGGGTCTCATGGGAGAGGAAAAGGTGGGTCCCGGGTGGACATGCAGCATTCCATGTCCGCCCTGCCCTGTGTCCATCTGTGATCCTAATTCCAGTGGCTCGAGGCCCAGCCTCAGCCCCAGCATAATCAAAGGCTCAGGGAGCAGAGGGGACCTGAGGGTAGAAACAGCAGCTCGGTGCAGAGCTTGGCTATCTGGGCCTTGTCAGCAGGTGTCTGTGCAGGCTCTTCCAGGTCTCCAAGATGGAGAAAAATGTTTTCTAGCTCCGTGGTGAGAATACAGGAATGCCTGTAAAATGCCTTTCTGGGTTGTTTTGTTGGCCGAGTGTTTATTATCAGACACCCCTCAGGGGTTCACAGGGCAGGTTTCGAATGTCCATGTGCGGCCTGGGAATTTCCTTCCATAGAGGCTGTGCTTCCTCTCTTTGTTGTTCCTCAAAGAACATGTGGAGACATTACTAGAGATTCCTACTTAACCTCTCCTGCTGGTGCCCTGTGGTTCTTCCTAGCTGGAAAACAAAACAAAACAAAAAACTACGCTGGAAAGCAAACCATTTTATGCATGTCGGCTCTATGTATGCACCAGCAACATGCCAGTACCTGTGCCCACATGCCAGTACCTGTGCCCACATGCCAGTACCTGTGCCCACATGCCAGTACCTGTGCCCACATGCCTATGTGCTTGTATGTGCATGCACAGGGGTCAGTGGAGAAGAAATAATATGTAATAATACATTGCAGAAAACAAATGTCCATTCCGTTATATCCATGTACCATATTGTTGTTTAGACCTGATAAGACTACAACTTCTTTATCATACTATGCATTTCTATGAAAACTAATTCAATTCCAGTTCCTTCCTTCATTCCCGTCCCCCCACCCCCACCCTGCACTCAGCGTGTGCTTGTTGACTAAAGCAGAGGCGCGGTCAATTGAAAGATCTTTTAATTGGATAAGAATGGTTTATTAAACATACTTCTGCAACACCCCTAAGCACAAAGGAGATGCGGAAGGTCTAGAAAATTCTAGATCATATGATATAAGTATGTGCAGGCACACACTTTGATGCATGGTGAGGGTGCAAAGAGATCAGACAGTTGTCTGAACTAAGGATGGGAAGAATTAGTAGAAGGCTGTGAGTCCTCATCTTCACTGAGACTCTTCCGTGCTCTCCAGAAACACTGACTGGGATTCTCTTAGTATCAGGACAAGTGAGCAAAACGTGCGCCCCTCCCCTCGTTTGCACACATGCGCGCAAGCACACTTTTCTCTCCAGAGGAAGGTCTGTGACATCCCCCTGCTCCCCAGTTCTCATCCCAATCACAATGCTGACCCTTTCCTCTGTGAGTTTCCATCTTGTTTATAAAGTAGACGTGACTGGCCATGTGGCAGGCTGTCTGCTATGTTTCAATTTTTGCTCAGGGAGTGTTTGAAGCGTGCACCCTGCCACTTGTTTATTCTTCGTTCAAAGCCCTGAAAGCAGTTTGCAGCATCGTCTGAGGGAGAACCATGGTGATTATGGAGAAAGCGTGTGTGCCCTGTGTCAGTGGAGCAGCTTTCCAACCTTCTTTCTCCTATGGAGAGGAAGAATGGACACAGCTTCCCTGAGTTTGGGTGGTGGATGGGATCCCACAGCCTCTGTTAGGCTGTCAGCGGAGAGGATGTGCATTGCTGTTTGTTTCAATAAACCTAATCTCTTTACAGCATTTATTTGTGTGTGTGTTTATATGTGTGTAGGTGCATGTGTGTGTAGGTGCATGTGTGTGTAGGTGCATGTGTGTATAGGTGCATGCATGTGTAGGTGCATGTGTGTATAGGTGTATGAGTGTGTAGGTACACATATGTGTAGGTGTATGTATGTGTAGGTGCATGCGTGTGTAGGTGCACGTGTGCGTAGGTACAAGTGTGTGTATGTGCACACATGTGAATGTGTGTGGAAGCTAGAGCTTGATATTGAATTTCTTCTTCCATCTCTCTCTACCTTAGCTTCGGAATCTGGAAATATCTATATTAGGTTCTGTCACTGAGTCTAGAGCTCACTGCAATTTAGCCACACTGTCTAACCAGCCAGGTCTAATGGATTACCCTGTGTCTGTCTCCCAGCACTGGGTTTATAGGTAGGCACTGCAACACCAGATTCTTACATATTCTCTAGGAATGTGAACTTGACTCTCATATTTGTGTAGTAATACCAACCAACCATACCACCTCCCCTGTCTATAGTCTCCATTTTTTACAATACAGCAATGCAAAAGAACTGTAAACGACAAAGGACCAGAGATGCCAAGCATGGTGAATACAGGTATGATAAGATGTGTGTGGAGTGATGGAACAATGCAGGCTCCCAGGCTCCCTACGCCTTTGAAATCAGACCCTAGATGAAGGAGGGTAGGAGTCAGGGTAGGAGAGTGCACATTTTCCAAGCAGCATTTTCTTGGACCTCAGAGTTGGTTGAATACTTCTTCATGTATAAGAACCATTTTCTAGAAAATACTCCACAACCTTGGTTTAGAAGACTGTTTACAATGGTGGCATAAGGGCCCTTCCATGTGTTTTTCAGGGCAGATGTGATGGTTAGCTTGTGAATTTGACATAGCCTAGAGTCACCTGGGAAGAGAGAGGTGATAAGGGATTATCTACTTTGGGTTGGCCTATGAACATGCATGTGGGGAGAGTTGCTTTTGTTATGTTAATTAATGTGGAAAGACTTGGCTCACTGTGGGTAGCACCATTCCCTAGGCAAGGGGTCCTGACTGTATAAGAGTAGAGAAATAAAGCTGAACACATGCAGCTATGTAAACAAACACACAAGCATTTATTCCTCTCTGCTCTTGACTGTAGGTATGGTGTAACCAGCTGTAGGCTGTAACCCAGAAGTGTGAACTTAGACAAAATCCTTTCTTGCTTAAATTGCCCTTTCGAAATTTTTTATCCCATCAACAGAAATGAATCTTGACCAGTAGGTTCATGATTTGCACTCTAGGCTCATCACTTACATGTGAGCACTTTTTTGTCTTAGAACCCAATATAACATAGTAGCAAGAGCTAGGCACGGGGCTCAGATTCCTCCTGAACTTTCTTACTATGTTTGATTTTTCTTCAGTCTGTATAGTTTTTTGTTTTGTCTTAAGCCTGGAAGAGTTGTTTTGTTTTTACCAGTCTTCTCATTTGAAGTGGAAATAATTTATACAATATTATAAATATTAAATGACATATTACATTAAAAGTTTCATCAAAAGTGCTCAGTATACTCTTAAGATGAGAATTGTTTGCAGGGAGAGACAGGGCCAGGCTGTGGTGGCTCACCTTTAATCCCAGTACTCAGGAGGCAGAGGCAAGTGAACCTCTGTAAGTTCCAGGCCAGTATGGTCTACAAGGAGAGTTCTAGGACAGCTAGGGCTACACACAGAGAAACCCTGTCTCAGAAAATTTAAAGGAGGAGGAAGGGAAGGAGGAGAAAGAGGAAGAGGAGGAAGAGGAGACAGTAATCAGCAATAACAAGAAAAGCATCAGCAGACCCTCCAACAGGAAAGTCGCTGATATTGGGTTCTCTCTTAAAGCATTAAGACAGTATTCTGGGCTGGAGTTATTATAACCTGGTGGTGGAATAAATGTGTAGCTTGTGAAAAGCTCTAGGTTTGATGCCTATTATAGAAGAAAAATTAAAGAACAAATGAAAAGCAAGAGAAACAGGGAAAAAGAAAACACCGCATACAAAGTAGGTTCTCAACTCTGCTTAGCCAGTAAGTAAATGCTTCTCAGCTCACTGATGTGAACGGACATACTCAGGAAAGGGTAGGATTAAGACAAATAGTAAATGTTTAACTAAAGCCAGATGTGGTGTGCAGGTTTGTGATCTGAGCACTTGGGGAGAGCAAACTGAAGGGTTAATGCAAGTTGGAAGCCAACCTGGGCTACATAGTGAGTCAGAGACTATCCAAGAATATAGTGGGCTAGAGAGATGGTGTAGCAGTTAAGAACACATATTTCTTATTCTTATTTATTGTGATAGATTAGTCTTCAAAATTAAGACACATCCTCATTATGGATTTGGCTAATATTCTCAGTTGACTGAGATTGATTGGTTCCATTTTAGACTAAAAAACTAACCCATAAAACTTGAACATCTGTAAACGCATATACTCACACACTCATGGAGATACATTAGTGATTCAAGGTGGTTATATATGTGGAATCTTAGCTATGGACTCATACTACACTGTAGAAAGAAACAGAAAGAGAAAGAAGAAAACCAACTAGTAACCTAGAAAGAACTAAGACAATTTGGAGAGCTAGAGGGGCGGGAGGGAGAGAAGAAAGAAAGAATAGGAATTTGACTGTGTACGTGGAAGTGTCTAAGGAGAGATGCATCTTAGGTCCTTCTGGCTCTTTTCTTGCTAGCATTGAGGTCCTAACACTTACCCAGCTCAGCTCTGAGCACTCACTGTGAATAACATCATTTATTATGACATAATTATACCTTCTGCCTCCATTTCACAGGCGAGAAAACTGAGCAAAAGAGAGGTTAAATAACTTGCCATGCTTCCTGAGTTAATAAGTGGTAGGCCTTTTAGCCCATGCATTATGGCGTCACAGCCCAGGTTCTCAGTTCTTCTAGAACTCTGATAATATGCCAGCTCAAGGATCATTCACACACATGAATGAACACCCGCTTCTCTGGATTGCGTAGTGCGAGGTGCTCACTTGAAAAGTGAGCAAACACTGACGGGGAAGGAATACTACAGGAAGTCAGCCTAAGAATAGATCTTTGCAAGGCGGTTTAGCTCCTCAGACAGAAGGAAGAAGGGGCGTGCACATAGCCAGGGAAGATTCCTGCAATAATGACCTTGAACTGGCCCACGAAGGACAAGGGAAGGCAACACATCAGAAACAGCAGCCGTTTTTAGGCATTTATATATAAAAATAAGACATTCACATATAAAATCATCATTTGATACACCATAAATAACTTTAATTCTTGTCAATTGTATTTCAATAAAACTGGGTGGAATGGGTAAGGCGTAGGAATAGGCAAAGTTGGATGTGGGAACCGAAGTTGTAATGACTAAGGGAATTGGCCATCAATCAGTGTGTGTGTGTGTGTGTGTGTGTGTGTGTGTGTGTGTGTGTGTTGGGGTAAAGGAGAGATGCTCCATCGATTGACCCAAGAGCTCCTCTTTCGTCCATCATTTTTCTGAGGGCACCAGGAGACTCTGGTCACCTCACCCAAGGCTAGGAATGAAGCATCATTAGTGTCTTTTCTGCATGAGAAATGATTGAATAAGGCAATCCTCTCTCCCTCCATAACTACTAAATTTCCATGTAGAACCACCTTGGACCTTAATAGAATGCTAGTTTGCATGCCCCACTTCTGGTTTTAGATTCTAGAGTCTGGGGTGGGCTGTAGGAGTTTGTAACCAGACCCCACCCACCCCGACACACACACACACACACACACACACACACACACACACACACACACACACACACACACACACACACACACACACACACACACACACACACGTTAGAACCACCATTGGGCACAGCAGTCTCAGTCTCTTGAGTGTGAAGGCCAGGAGTTGGCCAAAAATCCCTTGGATCATTCTTAGGTCAGACTAAAATTAGAAATGTCCTCTGAGGAAGATCACTAATTCTTTTCTTTGCTATAAACGTTTCTTTTATTTTTAAACATTTCTGTAATTTCATAAAACCCAATCCAAATAGCTCTGATATTCTGGTCCATTTTGGTCTGTAAGGGGTCAAAATATGGTCACTTATAGGGTTCTTTGGAATTTTAAGAATTGGTCCTTTGAAACCTCTGTTTGCAAAGCAGGAAGCCAATTGTTGCCCAGAATAAACACTTGAATCGGGCAGTCTGTTCCTCTGGAGGGCTTTCGTGCTGCCGCATTTAAGCAACCTTCCATAATCCAGAAGAGTTTGAAACCGAGTCTTCATGGAATGGACGGAGAATGCAAAGACAGGTCTGTGTGTCTAAGTGTGGTCTGCCAGCAAAGAGAAAATACATCCTGCCTGCTGTTGTTTCCTCCTGAGGAGATAAGGCAGGAAGAGGCTAGGAAACCATGCTCACTGACAAGAAGGGTTGGAAGGATGGATGGGAAGGGATTTGTGTGTTCCTTACCTCCCCATCCCCCACCCCTGCTCCTTTGTTTACAGGATTGGGGGTAAGGGTGGAGCTAAAACCCTCTGACATCTCTGAGCTGGAGGCCAGGAGCATGGACACTACAGAAGACCACCTAAAATCTTTGATACTTAAGGTTTAAAAGGGAATTTAGGGCTTGCTAAGACAGCTCGGTGGATAAGATACTTGCTACCAAACCTGTCTTAGCACGGTGGAATTAGAGAACCGAATCCCCAAAAGTTGCCCTCTGACCAAAATACTCAAGGGGGTGCCACTTTCCAAGCCACCATGACGGTGTCCTTTGGCTAGGGAAAGATTTATGTGGTGAATGTTGGAACTGGTTTTGTGGCCTTTCTGGAGTTAAGACTTCCATCCTTCCCAAACGCACAAGCTAAACTGAAATTCAGGTTTCCTCAAAGCAGCTCTTGATAGGAAGCATTTCTGGTTCTCAAGATGCTTAATATTAGCTTGGAGGTAGAGCAAGCAGCCCTGGAGGGCCCTTTGCTGAGAGGCCCCAAGACACACACTGGGAGCCAGAGGCTTTGAGGAGTGAAACTGCTTAATGTAGTTAAGAAAATTCCAGCGGCACCAGCCAGCCGCAGGAGCTTCATGCCTGAAATCCCGGCCTTTGGGAGGTAGAAATGGGAGGATTAGAAATTCAAGGTCACCCTTGGCTACATAGCAAGTTTAATGCCAGCCTGGGCTACAGGAGACCCTGGTTTAGAGACAACACATAAGAATAAAACACAAAGAGCCTGAGTTAGCGAGGCTGGCTATGTAGGGATAGAGGTAAGAGGGAAGATTTCACAGCCGGAAAGAAAGAGGGACTCCTGCCTCTACCGCTATTACTCAGACACACACATACTTATGATCCTCTAATGGCTACGCCTCATTTCTTGTTCAACAAATTACAGGAATTACCTGTTTACTTGTCTGCATTGCTTTTCCAGTGAGGATCTCATAGGGGGAAATGCCACTATGACAAGTTAATGGAGGAGGTGAAGCAGCTAAGTCGATAGTTGACTTGAGCATGGAAAAACGGCCCACCCAGTGGCTTCTCCTTGGGCAAAATGTGGCACAAAGGTAGGAGGGTGAAGGAAGGTATCATAAGAACTTGGCAAGATCCATGGCTGTGGGCAAAGGGCTCCCTCTGGATCAGAAGCAGAGAGAATGATTTCCTGCACTGCAGCTTGGCCAAAGAGAAGAGGAGTAAATTCTGCATCCCAGCATCAGCAGGGAAGAGGAGAGCCTGTTCCTGAGAGTTGCTTCATCCCTGTTGTGAGCAATGACAATACAGAATAAGGCACTGAGCATGACCCCAAAAGACAGAGATGGACCTGGAGGGGAAGGGGAGGGTGGCCTGTACACTTTAGTTGCTATAGTTACTGCTGCTTCTTAGATTCTGGCCCAGTGTCTCATGTATAGACTTCTACTTTGTACTTCGCTAACTCCAAACAACGCCCCACCCCCTACCCCGCGCAGAAAGCAGCGGCGTACCTGAAGGTATACCAAGGGCTGGTGTTCTGGTATCTGCAGGTGCTAGACACATGAGAGAATTTAGCCACAGCCGCCCTCAGCATTGGAGAGCAGACAGCTCAGGGTTTTACCCTTATCCCTTGGTCACTGAGTCTGTGTTTATCATCTAGAAAGTGGTGATGTACGTGGTCTTTTTCAGGACCCAAGGAGATATGGAGACCTGACTCTGTGATTGCCATGGTACACAGGGGCAGTAGCTGCCACCGAGGCTGTTTCTTTCTCTTTTATAAGCATAATATTTTTATTAATTCTTTTGAGAAATTCATATATGTATGCATTGCATTTGGTCATATTCAAGCCATTCCTTTTCCCTAACTTCTCCCACACTTACCCTGATCCTCCTGCCCATCCCGACTTTGAATCCTCTTTTGGTTGTTTTGAGTTCAGTTTGTGCTGTCTTTATACTCATGCATAAAGCCGTGAACTGGAGCATGGTCCAGCTACCAGGGGCCCCACCCTTAAAGAAAACTCCTGTCCTCAGAAGCCATCAGCTGGCTAGAGATGGAGGGTTGAAAGTTCCTCTCTCCTCCATGCTAGAATGCTTCCTGGCTTGATCTCCTGCAGGTCTTGAACAGGCAACTGCAGCTACTGGTGAGCTGTCTGTTTCTTACAGAAAATAAGTTTTCTGAATTTGACAGAGGTGTGCAAATGTTACCTAAGGCTCTTCCTCCTGCACTGGGGCAGTCTGTTCTGCAATCATGATTAGAGAAAGGGACAGGAGGTAGGAAGACAGCCTGTCCCAGTGGCTGCTTCACCCCTGTTCCCCAGCAAGACTTCCTGTTTCCTTCCTCCAGGGTCAGGGAGAGTCAAAGCCTGTTTGCCTCCAGACACTGCATACCATACGTTTGAAAAAAGTGGCCCAGAGGGCTTAGAACTGAGAATTTTGATGCTTTCCTTCCTCTTAGGGGGATGTTTCCAGACAGAGTTAGTCAGGGGCAAGTGGGGGACTTAGAGAAAGGAAGAGGCAAGATAAGCTGCTTCTGGAGAAGAGAGAAGACCTTGGTGAGTCTTAGGATTCACGTGTCCTTCCTGTTTTGAGAAGTTTCGCCCCATTTCTACTTGAACAAGTCCAACCTCTACCTATCTTTGTATATGTGTCCTGAAAGAATTGCTCCAAGTTCACAAGGAAGACACTAATGATGTCAGAGCCAGCGACCTTTAAAGCCGTTCCTGCTGCCTGTGTGAAGAGTTTGTTATGTAGACTGGGGCCACTAGGATGGGGAGGGGACCCTGCATGCAATACCAGTGAAGCGTTTAAAATAAATGAAAGATGAACCAAAGTCTGAAAAAGGTTATCAACACAGTGTCAATTCTCAACAATGCTAAAAACAAACTCTTTGTTATTCTAAATTTAAAGAATTGCTTACACCAGTGAGTTCTGAAATATGCTCCTCATTATTGTATGTGTGTCTTTTTTTGTTTAACATATAATCTAGCCAGTGGTGGTGGTGTATATCTTTAATCCTAATTCTCAAGAGGAAGAGGCAGGAGCAGGAGCGTTTCTGTGAGTTTGAGGCTAGTGTGGTCTACATAGCAAGTTTCAGGCCAACCAGGGCTCCATGGTAAGACCTTGTCTTAAGGAAAGAAAAAGGCATATTCAACATTGGAATTAAGTCAGACAATTTTCATTTATATGATGACCCCTGACACAGAAAGACTCAGCTACTCTGTTGCTTTTAATCCTACATGCCTGGGGATTACAGAGATGGGTCAGTAGTTAAGGTCTCTTGCTGCTCTTCCTGCTGATGAACAGGACCCATACCAGGAAGCTCACAAAAGCCTTTAACTACAAGTTCAGGAAATCTAACACTCCTCTTCTGTCTTCTGTAGTTACCTATACCATATGGTACACACACAGAGAGACACAAACTCATAAATAAAAACAAATACTAATATTCAACAAAAAAGAATAGGCTCAACTACTTTTGGGGCTTGCCTCAAATGTCTCTAACTCTTTCAGGTTGACATAGATCCTCCTTTGAAATATAGATTTAAAAAGTAAGCTGTGGCTTAGCTGGTGGAGTGCTTTCCTAATAGGAACAAAGCACTAAGTTCCATCCCAGCACTAAATAAACCATGCACAGTGGCCCCCATCCCAGCATTTAGGAAGCAGAGAAAGCAGAAGTTCAAGGTCATCTCTGGCTACATAGTGTGTTCAAGGCCAACATAAGCTACATGTGGTTCTTTCAAACAGTGGTTAGCCATATTAGCATGGTGGGGGGGAAAGACAAAGAAACTTGGCAGGAATCACTTCATTTCCATAACCATGTGACCCTAAGAGTTTTTGTTTGTGTTTAAACATTGAAAAGTACAAAGTTCATACTTAAAATTTTCACTTGCTTAATAATATTTCAAAGAGAAATGTTTTCCTTTTTAGTTAATAATTTTCAATTTAAATAATTAGTCAAGAAAATTATATTTTCAAATTAACCTTGGAGGGTATCCTAGAGGATGAAATATCTGTCCTAATGTCTGTATGGCCCTTGGTTCAATCCCTAGAATTTTGGGGGATGGAGTGTGGGGAGAAGGCCAACTCAGTGAAAAGAGGAGAATTTAAGAAATGATCTGGTGTAGCTGTTAAATATGCCAAAACTTTCATGATCCGTAATTATGTGTGTATCTGATACCTCCTTCCCTCCCATTGCAATGTTGAAGTTTGAGTGTATATGTGGTTCAGATGTATGTAAAACACACACACACACACACACACACACACACACACACACACACATCTATACCTGCACCTTCATGTATGCATTTGTGTGGAAAGACTAGAAATATAAATGGCTTTCCCATCTCATCATTCCAGGTCAGATGAGGCAAGCTGGAGGGGTGTGAGCCTGGAACAGTCCTGGAATCGTTGATCTGTAGCTGTGTTTTGTGTACTAACTTTCAATTTCAAAAATAGCTTCATGGTCCCGAGAGGTGTACACTGATAAATCAATGACAGTGTAATTAGGAAAAGTCTTGAACTTGGAAACCCAGCCTCTTCCTTGTGCTGGGGTAGGTTATCAGAGCTGTGGCAGGATGGGCAATCTCCACAGGGCAAGACATCAATTTTCACAATGCTAGGTCATTCCAAAGAGCCGTAACAGCCACCATGAACACTCCTCCCTCTAACTTCTTACCCTGCCTCAAAAACCTAGGGCCAGGCTAGAACCCAGGACAATTCACCTTTGTGTTCACCAGCTTGATTAAGACAACAGTCCTTGTCTCAGAACTCCCCTTAATGGTGAGCGAAGTAGGCACCATACCTGTGTGGTGTACCCATGTAAGCAATGGCATGTAATGGCCATGTAAGCATGACTTCAGTCTGCAGAGGCATAGGATACAGTTGATTTATAGGCAAGCCTCTAGAGACTAATGCTTTTCCCCAGTATGAAAACATAGTGAATGTATGTGAGTTACTAACATGTATACAGTCTGGAAGTTATATGCCATTACATTCTTATTTAAATAATTCACAAGAGGTAACAACAACAACAACAATGACAACAAAAAGGTGTCCTTTCTCTACCAAGACCTTCCTAACTAGTTTCCCCAAGACATACTCACAGACTCCCATTTTTTCAGCCTTCCTCATCACTAGGCTTTTAACAAACACAAGGAGTCAAACTTCAGAAAAATTATTTCTCAATTGTGCTTTATTTTCTGTTTTCCGTACCACTACCTCCAACCTTGACTTTGGGCTTCTTCTCAATCAGCCTCTTTTTGGCCGCTGAATTTCATAGCCATGTTGTTAACTGATATGAGGGGGTTATTTGGCAATACTTTTCATATTTCTGACTCAAGCAAACATCTTCATTGTGCCTGACATGTGATATATTTTTGAAGCAGCTTTTTAAAAAGAGTTTATCATTGCCCAAAGAAATAGAACATAAAGGCAGAGGCCCTGGAGCCAACACTTGAGTAAGTGACTGGGGTGGCAATTGCTACTATTGAGAAATCCTTTTGTGGTTGACCAGAAGGCTGTGCTGACTTGCTATTGCATACTTGCATTTTACATTCTGGTAAACTTTCAGTTTGAGCCCCCCCCCGAAACAATTTTACTTTACCCAAGATGGCAGTGTACTTCTTTGTAGATGTAGGGTTGGCCATGCATCTAATAATATGGATTTCATTGTCATAGAAAAAGCTCATATGGACATGTTGTGATAGTTAATCTCAATTATCTATTTGATGAAATCTACAATCACCTGAGAGATGGGCCTCTCATCATGCTTATGAGCAGTTATCTAAATTAGGTTAATTAAGGAGAGAAAACTGCCTACTGTGGGTGACACCATTCCTTTAGCTAGGATTCTGGACTGTGTATAAAGGAGAAAGCAAGCTGAGTATAAGTGACCGTTGTTCTCTGCTTCCTAATTGAAGAATAAACAGTTTGACAAACTGCTTCAAACTGCTGCTTTGAATTAACTACCATGATTGACTATTCTTCACACTAATATGTTAGGCAAGAGCCCAACTAACTGATCTAGCTCTCCAGTCCCTACTTTTTCCTTTTGCAACTGACAAGGAAGCCAGAGAAGAGGTAGGGCAAAAATCTACTTAACGGACTCTGGTTAGGTTTGCAGTGACAGTAGCAGAGGGGTGTTGGAGTGAGTCAGGGGAGAGGAACAGGCTCTTGTCTAGGGAAGAGTGTTAAGAGCCATTCTAGAGCACACTGGTGGGACTGCCCCTAGTGTCTAGAGAGAATGAGGGAATGGAACCCAGAGCCATGGAGGAGGAAAAAGGTCATCAGGAGAAGCAGGAGATGCTTCTGTCCTAAACCACAGGAAGGACAAAAACCAGAGATGTGTGGGACAACAGGAGACTTTTCTCATTTAATTGATTTTTCCCAAGTAGGCTATTAAGAAGGAGGCTTTGCCTAATCTCTGGATATGGTCTCTACAGGTTCTCCCTCCCCTTTGTTGGGCATTTCAGCTAATCTCATCCCCTTTGGGTTCTGGGAGCCTCTTGTTTTCCTGGTATCTGGGACTTTCTGGTGGCTACCCCCAGTTCCCCATCCCCCGTTGCTACAGACCTCTGTTCAATTTTCTGACCCTCTGTATATCATCCCTATCTCCTCCCATACCTGATCCTTTCCCCCCTCTTTCCCCTCCCCCTCCTCTCTTCCTCCTAAGTCTCTCCCACCCTCTACCTCCTGTGAGTATTTTGTACCCCCTTCTAAGAAGGACTGAAGTATCCACTCTTTGGTCTTCCTTCTTGAGCTTCGTATGATCTGTGAAATGCATCATGGGTATTCCAAGCTTTTTGCCTAATATCCACTTATCAGTGAGTGCATACCATATGTGTGCTTTTGTGATTGTGTTACCTCACTCACGATGATATTTTCTAATTCCATCCATTTGCCTGTGAATTTCATAAAGTCATTGTTTTTAGTAGCTGAGTAGTACTCCATTGTGTAAATGTACAACATTTTCTGTATCTATTTTTCTGTTGAGGGACATCTGGGTTGTTTCCAGCTTCTGGCTATTATAAATAAGGCTGCTATGAACATCCCCAGTTGAGGGACTGGGCTACCCACTCATCTCCAAATTTTTAACCCAGAATTGCTCCTGTCTAAAGGAAATATGGGGACAAAGTGTGGAGCAGAGACTTAAGGAAAGGCCATCCAGAGGCTGCCTCACCTGGGGATCCATCCAGTATACAGACACCAAATCCAGACACTATTGTAGATGCCAAGAAGAGCTTGCTGACAGGAGCCTGATATAGCTGTCTCCTTAGAGGCTCTGTCAGAGCCTGACAAATGCAGAGGTGGATGCTCACAGCCAACCATTGGACTGAGCACAGGGACCCCAATGGGGGAGTTAACGAAGGGACTGAAGGAGCTGAAGGGGTTTGCAACCCCATAGGAAGAACATCAATATCAACCATCCAGACCCCCCAGAGCTCCCAGGGACTAAGCCACCAACCAAGGAGTACACATGGAGGAACCCATGGCTCCAGCTGTATACATAGCAAAGGATGGCTTTATCTGGCATCAATAGGAGGAGAGGCCCTTGGTCCTGTGAAAGCTTGATGCTCCAGTGTAGAAGAATGCTAGGGAAGTGAGGTAGGAGTGGGTGGGTGGGGGGAGTGCCCTCATAGAAGCAGAAATAGGGGGGTTGTGGAGGGGAAACCAGGAAAGGGGATAACATTTGAAATGTAAATAAAGAAAATATCCAATTTAAAAAAAAATAGGAGGCTTGTGGCGGCTAGTTGGAAAATTAGTATCAACTATAAAATGGCCAGCAGCCATGACTTTAGAGCTCTCACAGAGAGGTAGCAGGAAGGAGATGCATCTATGCGCAAAAGGCATGCCAGCCCTCAGGCACCTTTGGAAATCTGTTTTGAAATCCTACTTCCTGACCTACTTGCATGCCTCTAACCTCTATCTCTTATTGCTCTCATATAGAATCTTCAACTCCAGACCTACATTAATTCACACTAATATGCAACACGCTGGGAATAGAAATGGAGAACATGTCAGCTCGTCAGAACTATGGAGTCATAGGACAAGCTGTTCTATTATTGAAATCTACTTGTTTGCCAAAGTATAATTTCAGAAATAAAGAGGCAAGGTGGTGGACATAGGTTTCTTTGTTTGCTCCCAATCCTGCCACAAAGAGGCTGGAAAAATGGCTCAGTGGGTGAATTGATTTTTGATCCACCATACACGTATAAAAGCCAGGCACCCTGATAGGCATCTTTAACCCCTGTCTGGGGGTGGGGTTGGGGGCTGGGTAGGAACAGGTGGTTCCCTATTGCTCTCTGGCCAGGCAGTATAGCTGAATCCGTGAACTCCAGGTTGAGGGAGAGATGAGGTCTCAAAAAGTAAGGTGAGAAGGGACCAACAACGATACCTGTTGCCCTCTGGCTTCTAGAAGTGGCTTCCAACACACACACACACACACACACACACACACACACACACACACACACACGCCACAAATGGCCATTTCTGTTTTAGTGTCACATGGCATCATGTTGTTCAGACCACTGTGCCAGTCACTACAGCTTTAGGTCAGTGGTATTACAATATGCTGACACCACTCAACAGTCTCCTGTGGAAGGATAAAGGGCAACTTATTTAAGATGTTATTTATTAATTCATTTGGCTCTAATTAAATCTGGAATCTAGGCATTGTAGCTCACACCTGTTATCCTAGCAGCCAGGGGGCTGAGACATACAATTGCCAAGAGGTTGGGACCATCCTGAGTTATGTGCCATGGCTCCTTCACAATGCTAAAAAAATAAATAAAGTCAGGGAAGATCATGATGAAAAGACCATGGGACCATTCTAAGCTGTATTCAGAAATGGCCCCTCCATCTCGGATATCATGTATGCATGACCTCTCTGCCTGCATCTCTGTGGAAATGTTGAAACTCAAAGTCAAGAAATAAAGTGATTTCAAGAGAGAACTGGAGCAACAGACCCCAGGAACGCCTGCGAAGGGTGTGGAGATTTTTATTAATGGGATGGAGAGTGGAATATTATGGTGTCTCAAAGAGTGAAGAGCTGATCAGAGGGGTAGTGCTTGAGAAAGAAGAGGAGAGAAGTTCACTGGATTAAGTGTGGGAACCATACACTGGAAAGTTGGTGGAAGCCCCTGGCAGAACGGTGTCACTCCAAGCATGGTTTATAAATCCATCTTTGATCACTCCTGACCCCTAACTGTTCATGCTCCCATTTCCTGTGTGTGTTCCAAGGAGTTCACAAAGTCTATTATTTTTTTTTTTTTTGCTTTATTTACTTTCATTTTTGTTTGCACCAACTGAAGTCAACAGAGACACAGCCTATGTGGAAAGTGGGGGCCCTGTGGGCTGAGGAACCCAGGAGAATACCCATGCCTTTAAGAGTACACAGGTATCAGAGGATGGCTCCTCATGGTTGGGTTCTGCTTGGTTCTAGAATCTGCTCTTATGTGGGCCAGTTTTCTACTTCACAAGTTCCTGTTGTGGTTCCCTGTTTTCCAGCATCTTCTTCATTAGAATCCGGGGAGAGTCTAATAGAAGAAGCATCATTGCCCCTATAGGGAGGACCAAGCAATGATTCAGCATTCTATGTTCTTAATCATAGGTTGGATAGATGGAGTTCTTTCTGGAACAAAGCTGGCTGGTTGATGCGTTAATGGGAAAGATTTAGTTATGGGCATTGTATGGACATTTATATCCTCTATGGTGCTGATGCTCTTTGAACTTTAGAGAAGCCAGGGGCTGGACAGTGTGCGTGGTTGGGAGTTGTTGAAGGAGGAGAGAATGAAATTATGTTGTTAAGGGAACTGTGGTTTGAACATGTATGTAAAGTGTCATTGTCTATATTAATAAACAGATAAGGGATGCATGTTGGCAGGTACTTGATTTCCCTCTCTAGGACAGAGGTGTCATGTGACTTTACCTTTGTGACCCACTATTCTGCTTTAACTGTTTCTCTTTTCAGGAAAATTAAGGATGAGGGACTCTGAAGGGAATGGGGAGGGCTTGGATGTAAAATTAAGAGAACTGCATGGAAAGACAGAAGAGCTAATTCTATTCTGGCTCTGACACTAACAAGGGACTGTCACCTTGGTTGAACCTTTTAGCTTCCCCCTAACACAGGTAGTTGGAACAAACAGTCACCTGGTATAAAGTTTAGTTTTCATTGTTAATTTGACAGGATCCACAGTCACCTGAAAAAAAGTCTTAATGAAGAATTATTTAGACCAGGTTGGCCAGTGGGTATATCTGTGGGGGTTGCTTTGAATGTTAATTGAAGTCGAAAGACCATCCTACTATTGGTGGTATCATTCCCTAGGCTGGACCCTGAATCTTACTAGGTGAAAAAAATCTAGTAAGTAAGCAGACATCAAGACTGCATTCATTTATCTCTACTGTTGATGGTTGGTGTAACTTGTTGCTTGAGTTCCCCCTGGACTTCCTCTAAAATGATAGTCTGTGACCTGAGATTGTAAGTCAAATAAACTCCTTTCCCCCATGTCTTTCTGACAGAGTGTTTTACCACAGTGGAGAAGGGAACCTAGGATACCTGATTTTCCATGATCCTTTTTTTGATTTTTATTTTTATCCCACTATTCATGAATCTTTGGCTTCTATTTGTCTGGTAGCTTGGGCAATGGAGCTGCTTAGTAGTCATGTTAGGAAATTTCACCTGTCATAAAGGACTGTGTTTTCTTCTTCTTGAAGGTGGAGTAGGGGGAATCATGGGAAATTGTGAGGCCCTGAAAAGAACTGAGAATATTGGAAAAGGGATGGGAGAACCACTTTGAAAGTCTGAACCTACTGTCCAGTGTTTGCAGGTTACACTCATTGTTAGTCACTGAATATATTATCTGTTGACTCACAGCATCTGCCCCAGGTTGCACCACTGAAGAACTGAGGTGTTTGGCCAGTGAGTCTAGGCATTAACATGTAGACCTCAAGGTTCTTTCCCAGGCCAAGACCAAAGGGAATGGCAGCTCCTTCAACACCCTGCTCTCCTCATGATACTAGGGGAGGAGGAGGAGACGTGGAAGGAAGAGCCAGTGGCAAATGGAGTTACCCAATAGCTCTGATGTCATGTACGTCACAGCTGAGATGTGTGAGTGACACCATAGGACCAGCCAGCATTTTTCTTTCCTGTAGGAATGATATCACCTCAGAGAACTGAAGATTGTATTTGGGAGTTCATGTCAGCCTCTCCCAAATAGAGGTCATGAAGGGTCAAGTGAGGGCTGCTGCTGATCACTGTATAGAGCCATAGTTCAAGCTTTCCTCTCCCAGGAAAAGGCAGGGCAGGGAGCAGAATCTAATGTAGGTTTCTATTTGGAGTGTGTTTAGGATTCTGGCAGAGGTTGGAGGTTTTAGTGGAGGCACCAAGTAGTAGGAAGAAGTTGTCAACTGCATTCAGCTGGCTCAGCAGGAGGAAGAAATGGGCTCTTCCACTGTAAAATACCACCAGATGCTTAGAAGAATGGGTGTGTTACAGACCAACAACCTTGGAGTCTACAGTTGAGCACAGACATGTTCAGTGCCTTCAGTGAGGCTCTGCCAAAATATGCACACCACAAATGACAATAAAGCCATGTGTATACTGTAAAACAGCCTAGTTATTTGTTCTTGCCTTCCTTTCGTAAGGACAGGTCAGTGGCAGAAACAGCTGACCTTGGGCCATGTTGGGTCTGAAAAGGTTGCCAAAACCTGGTTACAAATGGGGAAAAAAATGGGGATTGACCCATTAACATGTGAAAGTGGGAATGTTTTTCCCTTAGGATGGCAGGTATTTTTTGAGAATACTGCTTTGTGTGATTTGCCCAGATGTATTATGTTCAAATTGTCTTCTCCAGGGACTCAGTAGTCATCGTCTCTTCTCTTGGGGACATTATTTTCTAACAGGAGAGAGGCAACTGGAGACACCGTATGGCTGTTAGTTTGGGCCGGAAGGCTGGAGATGGCCAAGGGCACTGGGATAGCTCATTTAGAGGGAAGGGGAAAGATTTCATTTTGGATATGTAGAGCCTGAGGTCATGTTGGGATCCTAGCTGGAAATGGTCAACAGGCAGTTAGGCGTATGAGTCAGGGGTTCTGGTCCATGATAGAAACAGACATTTGGGAGTCATCATACAAGCATTTAAACCAAAGTGGAGATTGCTTGGGGACACAGGACGGCTGGGAAGTATTCCATAGTTGAAGCCATGAGACACGTAGAAAAGAATAGGAACCAGCCAGGAGAACTGACTCAGCCCAGCTTAATGTCAGCCGCTTCTATTGAGCATCGACTACATTCCACTTCCGTAGCAGGACCTAGGCATAAAATAAATCACACTAGTCCCTCCCTCAAAGTGCTTATAGTCAGTGCACTGAAGTGATCATTTAACTGCAGACTGGTAGTGGCAGGCACCTTTAAGGCATCGTTGGATGGGGCGGGGCAGGGGTGGTGGTGGTGGAGCGGGTGTGCAGGGTGGAGCATGTGGCTTAGGACAGGAGAGTTCGGATGCTCTTTGGAGAAAATAACACCCGTAAACTTAAAGAGAGAAGGTAGCATTTTGAGTAAAGAAAGGGAATGGGGAACAGAAGAGTGAAATGACTAGTTCCATACCAGGAAATGCACAGGGATTGCCGCTGAAATTCTTGCCTGGATAAGCAGAAGGTGTCTCTTCTGTAAGGTTGCACTGGCATGTAAGACACTGTCGTTAACAAACATGGGTAACACAACCGATGGATTATTAACTTTGTCTGTGTCCATAGTTGCTGAGGTCCGAGTTCAACTTGCCACCAACTCTGACATTCTAGAGCTAGAGAGAAAGGTGCCTCTGATGGCCAAAGGCACCCGGAGCTGAAACAAGACAAGGTGGTCTGTCAGTTAGCTCTGAGCTGCAGCTGAGACCATATGGCAGTTCCATTTTCCACCGGGCTTTGTTTTCCCCGTAAAGTGTTAGATTAGCACAGAGTGTTCCTAGTGCCAGGGACGGGGTTGGGTTGGGGGAGGGGTGGATAGTGGGTGAGAGGAAGGAAAGGGAAAGCCACTTTGTCAACTCCCCATTCCACATCAGAGAGCCAACTGCAACTGAGCCACTAAAGCAGCTGACCATTGCAAATAATATAATATAATAAATATAATATAATATTTGTCTAGGAGCTCACTCTGACAGCAGGCTTTATTCTTCAGACAAAAACCCATCCGGTTCAAGCTCTAGAATGCAGCTGAATCCTACACGTGGGGTGTTACATTATAGGGGCCCATGCTCTTTTTGCTCAAACACTAGTTTCTCTAGTTTTGTTTTTGTATACTTAAATTCAACCAACCTTGGATTGAAACTGTTTGGAAAATGATTCCATCTGCGTTGAACACGTACAGAACCTTACATCTTATCATCATCTTCCAAACAAGACAGAATCACAGTTATTCATGCAACAAACGCTACATAAATACATTACATTGGCCAGCGGAGGAACTTAGGTGATTTAAAGCGCGCAGGAACACTCATGCCGGTTCTATGTGAATGCTACGCTATTTTATATAAAGGAATTGTGCATCCTTTCACTTTAGTGTCTCCAGTCTAGACCTCTAAACTTTTTATTTATCAATTGTGTGTGTGTGTGTGTGTGTGTGTGTGTGTGTGTGTGTATGCACGCGCACACACATGCACACTCGTCCGCATGTCAAGGATGTTTGTGTATCTGTATGTTGCAGTGTATGGAGCCCAGAGGGCAATTTAATAGAGTTGATTTTCTTCATTTACCATTACTTGGGCTCCAGGGATCCAACTCACTTCTTTAGGCTTGCATGGCAAGAGCTTTCACATGCTGACCCACCTCTCTGGCCCATCCGGACTGGGACTGTAGTTTTTCCAAATGATCTACAGCAAAGCCTATATATTCTATATAGTTTTTTTTAAATCATGGTTCCATGCAATAAAACTAAGTTTTAATACCTTCAAGTCATTTACACGTGACTAGGCATTGGTGGGACCGTGGTTTGAATACTTATGTTCAGGCTCTGGGATCGGTGCCCTGATGGTGTATGGTTTTCTCTAACACTTGGGACTATCTGGGATTGCTTACTTTCCACACAGATTCCTGTGCTCCAGCAGGACTGTAGAGTTTCAGAAATTGAGCAGCATTTCACACACACACACACACACACACACACACACACACACACACACACACACTCAATTAATAACAGTATATTTCTTCCCATCTTTATTTGGACCCTGGGCAGGTCACAGCTTCTCCTTGAGCCCTAGTTTCTTTACTTGTAAGGTAAGGGCAGGCAGGATCAAGTTCAGCTCAGAAACTATTTGTGGTTGTGGTTTACAATTAAACCCTGCGACAGGAGCCTGCTGACTAGTCCCACCGGCCAGCCCTCTTCGTGTCTCCTTATCTTCAAATATTGTTGCTGAGACGATGTTGAAGTGCCATGGAATGAATATCATTTGATCTACAAATGTTTCAGTTTCCCTGGAAACTACATATCCCCTACTGTGATGTATTTGAAGCGCAGGTCTCCCTCAAGCTCCAGACAGGTCTCCCATCCTCTGGGATATTTTTAGCTTCTGACTTCTTGGCCCTGTTAGAGACAATGAAATGGCTCATGGGTAATTTTAATTTTCCTTACACAGTCTAAGTATATGGTCATGTGTTGGAGGTTTAAATCAGGTATCCCGTAACACTCTTACGTGCTAACGTGTATCTGATTTGCACTGTTTTCGTTTCTGATTTTTTTTTAAACCTCCATTGGAGAAAGAAAGCAAGCACAAGGGGCATTGCTCAAACAAGTCTTTCCACTTGGAGGAGAGGCTTCTCAGTAAGAGGACCTGAAGGACTTCCCATGGGCGTGAGGGAAATCGCACACGCCATCCGGGGAAGTGGACCAGGAAATCGATTCTTGTTTTTCAAACAGCAACGAGGCTCTAGGGGATGGCTCCGTGAGGCTTGGAGGAGTGCAGTTCTGGAGGCAAAAGTTGAGCAAAGGAGTGGCCAGACCTGTTCCTGATGATGCCTGTCCCGCTGCCTCCCGACTGTCTGTGAGGTCCCCCAAGAAGGCTGTGGGGCCAATGGCCCCGTAGTGAAAGACAGAGAAGTTTCTAGACATCTCTTGAGGGCAGGCACTTGCCTGGAGACGACAACGGTGGTGGACAGGTAACAGATTTTTTGTCTTTCTGTGGTCTGTGTCCCTTTGTAGCCAGACCTCTGGCAACCCAAGGCATTTGTACGTTCCGCGTTGTCCCTGTTACTCTCTGACTGGTCATCTTTAGAGTAGCTGTGTGCTAGGAAGGTAACGTAGATCACTTAAGATCATTGTGCTGCTGGAAGCCTATAGTGAGACTCGCTTTGAGGGGCATGGGGAGTGTGTGTCTCCCTCCAGTTCACTGCTGGGAGCAGTTAGGATTTTCTCTTTAGTAGGGATTGCTTTCTGAATCCTCCCAAACTTGTCAGGAGCTTTGGTGAGTCAGTACTGCCCTGAGAGCCAGGCAGCCATGGTGGTAGTGGCCTGGAGCAAGAGATTGCACTTCAGCAGATGAAGGAGCTCTGAGACAGTGCTTGGGTGGGGCACGGAGACCTCCTGCCCGTGGGTGAAGGGAAAGGAGCTTATGTGTTGCTCA
The DNA here is from genome assembly GCA_028551405.1 of Uromys caudimaculatus. Classification (NCBI taxonomy): domain Eukaryota; kingdom Metazoa; phylum Chordata; class Mammalia; order Rodentia; family Muridae; genus Uromys; species Uromys caudimaculatus. The sequence continues at coordinate 25,616,047 of CM052709.1, forward strand.
GTTAAAACATCTGGGCTTAAGAACCAGTCAGACTTGCTTTGACTGTTGTAGAAAGTCAGGAGCAAAATCTCTAGAGTGTACAGTTTACTTAAATAGTATTTTCTTGTATTTGTAGAATGCCGGGTTCTACAACTCCACCATAGCTCTTTGCCCTTTGGAAAGGGCCTAATATAGTTGGGTGTTTTGTTGGTTGGTTGGTTTTTATTTTGTTTGCTTTTTCTAGTTTTTGAGACAGGGTCTTGTGTCTTGCTTCGTAGCCCTGGTTGGCCCGGAACTTGCTATATAGACAGGGCTGGCTTCAGACTTGCTGCTTCTGTGTCTAAAGTACTTGGAAGTCAGAGGTGAACCATTTTTTTCCTAATTGCATAGGAATATATGGATATATTCTTACTGTGAAAGACTGGCTTTTGACAGTCTTAAAATTATATACTCCTCAATACATGTTTTCTTCTCTCCCCACAAACTATCCCTTCAAGTACTCTGTGTAGTACTAGGTAAAGGCTTGTTTGTTTGTTTTGTTCTTCCTGGAATAAGCTAAGATGAGGCCCCACATGTTCTCATTGCCAATTTTTTTTTGATGACACTTAATATCTCCTCCTTGGAAGGATAATGTGACACAGGAGAAATGTGCCCAGCTCATTAAAATTTAGAAAGTGTGAAAAAGAAATTCCTCTCCTTCTTACTATTTTGCTATTTTTGGTGTTCCCTTTGCACTAAATAATATTAATAACAACTTCTTAAGGATGAAACTTTAAGATTAACAGTTAGCAGTTTGGGCATTATCTTTAAAGGATATCAGAGTTAGCATTATTCTAGAAATGAAAAGGGGGGCAAGTAAAGAAATTAACTGGCTATATAGATCAGTCTATCATTCGAAAGCTAAATGGTTGACCAAGGGAAGTCTAGATGAAGGCAGGGAAACGTTGATTTTTACTTGATGAATCATCTTCCAAATATCTTAATCATCTGTAAAAGGTGTCCTTCTTTCTCTGTCCCCATGCTACAAATTGTAAAAAGACAAAAGGCTAAGAAAAACATCGAAATGATGAATGAGTCTTAGAGAAGGTGAGGGGCCTTCATAAAGAAAAAGCAAGCAAGAAAAAATGAGAGAAAAAAAAAAAAACCCGGAGAGTAATAACAACTCACTCAATTGTTCATATTGTCTTGATGTGTCCAAGGTTTCCGCAGCCCAAATCCTGGGGTTGGGGGCTGCCAGTTGGGGCTGCTGGAGTTGACAATTCTGCTTTAGACTATCTTGCTCAACTTGCTTTCCCCAGTTCCTCTTCAGAGCAGTCACTAAGTTGAACCCTCTCAGCCCACTGTGCTGAACTGGGGGCGGGGAGGCTGGGTAGCCCAGTGCTGTGTACCAGATGCAGTCATATCACTCTGCACCATCTGATGCTCTTCAGCATCTCAGGGAGGTCATAAAGTCATGCAGGTTGCCACCTCCTGAGTAGTGAGGTCAATCAGTCTTCTGTAAATCTCAGTTCAGTCTCTTAAACTCAAATACAACTTTCATACTCAAAGAAGGCACCATGCCCCTTCTTTTGCCAAGCGGCAGGTAAAACTGGCATCTGATTCCTGTTCTGTTGAATAAAATGAGAACGTGGCAGTAATTTGCCCAGCTTTACACAGTCACTCTCTTGCAGGCCTCTGGGAGGAGAATTCAGATCTCTTTTCAGTTCACCGGCCCCTTTCGTACCTAGGAATGTGAAGATAAAAAGATAATGAAGAATTGACACCATTCTCTTGAGCACATTTGTTTTCACAGCATGGTGAATGCTTTGCTGGGGGTTGTGAAGGGACACTGAATTATTGCATCATGTGGAGAGCTGCAGACTAGACTACCTGCTGTCCTTGGCTGTCAGCCTAAGGCGCTTTCCATAAGCAGAGGGAGGTCCACATACTTCACGATTGCAATTGGATCAGAACCTTTCTGCAAGGATCCCATGCATTTGTTATTTGCTCTTCTGTTTCCCTGATGGTTCCATTATACCCCTAAGGTTGAGAATGGGAATCCTGGCTGTAAATGGGGTGGCGTGGTTACAAGCAGCATTAGTGGTTATGATTCTGAAAAGCCAGGGCTGTGCTCAGCTATAAGCATTCTGAGAGAAGACATTCCTGTTTCCACCCACAGTGGCATTGTCTTTCCAATTTCAACTGGAATGACCCCACTGACTTGACGCAGATACATTAGCTCCTGGTGCTTGCAGATCCTATGGAGTCTGATTAAATGTTCTAGTAAACAGGATGTGCTCGGTTAAATGCATGAACTGGCTGTGGGCACATCGTAAATGAGTGGCTTGCCAGTTCTGCATTTCAGTTCTCGTTGTTTGACTCTGATCACCAACCTCAAAAGAACTGAAATCTTGCTTACTTCCTAAAAGATAATCATAAAAGTAAAGACTTTAAAATTACAGCCTCAGCCTCATGGAATCAGGTACTCCAGAGAGGCTCAGTAAGTTTAGAATTAAAAACACAGGGGATCTTTTCCTGTAATCACTTTGGACTCTTAACATGAGTTAAGGAGCAAGCGTTGAGAATCTTAGTAACATGTATTCACTTCATGCTACTGTGTCCTGGGCACCATATCCAGCACCTTGAAAAGATTACTCTTTTTCAGTTGTGCCGATGGGCCTGTGTTATTATCATCTTTTTTTCGTAGTTGAGCAAATAAACAAAGGTTGAGTAAATTATTTTAAAATAAATAACTAGTGGGTAATAGAGGCATAATTATATTTCGGCCAGTCTGACTTCAGAGTTTATTTGCCTAATTATGATGCCTCACTCTAAAAACCATAACAGCAGTGCTAAGCGGTCCACAAGGCTGGGCCAGAGAAGTAGATAGGTAGAGAAATGCAGGTGTATTTCAAAGAAGGACACATCCCTGAAGAAGCGCTGAGAGACAATGTGCTCCAAGGGTTACAGACTCAGGCTTTGGCAAGTGACACTGCCACTTGCTACGTGACCTGGGTATATTGCACAATTTAGCCAGGCATTGGTTTTTCTCACTATACAAGTGGGGACAATGGATGTTCTTATAAGACAGGATCATAAGGAGTAAGCGAGCCTGATGTGTGTGAACATTTAGCCTTAAATCTAGTCTGTAGACGTGCTTGATAAAAGCGGTCGTTGTTATTGAGTTTAAAATGGGGGAGGGGGGCAAACAATGTGTGAAGCTCAAAAAGGAGAAAAAGAAGCTTCACAGTGGTCAAGAGCAGTGTGAGAAGACATTCAGAGGTGGTAATCCATTTAACCCACACTTGCTGTTAGTATCTGTGCCACACTTTGTAAAAGACGTTATAGACAAAGCTCATGAGTAGAGGCGTCTATATGTAAACATTGTGGAGACAACGTTGGCTGAGCTGGTTTTGCTTTAGGTCTCTGTTCATGTTTGTCAGGGGTTGCCTATGCATCTTCCTCAGGGCATCTGAAATGATTGATGTGCTTGAATTAGATACTGTGGCGATCTAGAGGGGAGTTCATTCCGAGAAAATTTATCAGTTGCTATTGTGTAGAATTAGTGGTCAGGGGAAAGGCGGAAGGGGCATTCAGGAGCCTACAGTCACCATCCAGATATGACTGGGTAACGGCCAAGCCCGACAAAAGCTGCAGACCTCTGAGAGTGTGGTGAGTTACTTAGTTGCTGGTGAGGTGGCATTCCCTTCCCCTGTCTGCTTCTTGTGTCCAAGAATAATCATAGGGCTCTGGGCCTGCATGTCAAGAGAATGAAACCAGCAGGTAGCAAATACAGGAAGAGTTGGTTAGGAAAGACAGCTGTTAACTCAGAAGACAGCAGATTCTGTTTTAGATGAACCAAGTCTAGACCCAGATAGAAATAATACTGCTGGAGTTATAAGCCCAGTATTTAACAACCAGGGCAGCATAGACATAAGACTTGGAGTGTTCTCACATAAGCCAACTGTTTAAACTGTGGAGCTGGACATGCTCCCCAAGAGCAAAGGTGTCAAGAAAGAAAAGCCAAAACTGAAGGAGAGGTGTTTGACAGGACTCGGGCTATGGTGGCTGTAGTGGATGACAAAAAGGAGGGGAGCAGGGAGAACAGGGGAAGGGGAAGGGGTGTGACAGAGGAGGGGACACAGGTGAGAAACCAGAGAGAGCACTGGAGACATATTGTCAAGTTCTTTCATATAAAGTGCTATTTATAAGAAGCATTAAAGTCACATGGTCAGAATTAAAACATCTTGGAACAGGAAGGTTATCTAAGAATATTGCATTCAGAGAGAAAAATTAAGTAATTCTTTTTATTTCTGTTTCGTGTAGCATACTCCTTATTGTTAAAATTGAACAATATCCCTAAAGGGAGAGATAAAAATGTAAGTGACTTAAGATCATGACCAAGGGTAGCCATACCAGATCACAGGAAGGTGGTGTGGCCAGGGCTAGAAAGGAGAGACTTCAGAAGGCTAAGATGGCTTGTAACTGTGTACATGTTGGAATGTGTGTGTGTGTGTGTGTGTGTGTGTGTGTGTGTGTGTGTGTGTGTGTGTGTGTGTGTATTTGCATAGAGGCATATGTATGAATGGAAACATGTGTGTTGAGGGGAAATGTCTACCTCTGGTGTCTCCTTCAGTCACTCTCCACCTTATTTTTTTGAGACAGGATCTCTCACTGAACCTGGACGTCACCCATTTAGCTAGAGTGGTTGGCCTGCAACCCACAGGGATCCTTCTAGCGCCACCTACATATTACAGATATTTTCTGCTGAAACCAGCTGTTTTATGTGATGCTCTGGGGTTAAACTCAGTTCTCAGATTTGCACAGCAAGCACTTTACCAACTGGGCCAGCTCCCCAGCCCAACATGTTGAAACGTTTTAAATCTCATGACATATTGCTACTGTTCTGAGTTTTCCACAATCCAGCAATGCAATAGTTAAGATTTCCCAGAAGCCGCCTCCGTGATGGGTGGCCACAAATCATTACTGCTATTCAGCAACTCACCCAACAGCAGTGAATCTACAGGGCTTCTTCTCATTCTGTCCCTATGGCCAACCACAGGGCTAGCCCTGTCTGCAGTTGGAATATCTGCTTGACATTGTTCTGCCTGGTGCAGGGAAACCCCTTTGTGATACGCTGAAACCGTGAGATAGAATAGATAAGCACCCAGCTAGGAACATCATGGGGTTTTTTTTTTTGTTGTTTTTAAAGATGATAATCTCTAATTAAAGGTTAAAATCCCCCAGTGACTTACAAGGAGGCAAGAAGGCTAACGGGTTATCAAGAATCAACACATGTGTAGTGTGTTTTGGAAAACTCCATTCCATTGTGTACAAACAAATGTTCGTCTGTAATCAGATAGTCCCCGAACTGCTGGGACACAATGTTGCCACAGAATCTTATTTCAAGGCAAAGGGAAATTAAATAGAGGGGGGGAAAACTCTTCAATAGAATCCTTTAATTGGCATTGTGTTTCGTGTTTGTGTTGAATAAATATTTACCTTACAACCCTGTGTGTGCCAGGGATGAGTCATTGAATTAAATAAGGTCAACAAAGATAAGTCTTATCAGCCCCACAGTTGTAAATACAGTCTGTTGGGAGCCTCTTAAAGCTACACTTGAGGATTTTGAATCTGCACTTCTGTAGGTCTGGAGGGAGGTTATATGCGGACAGCATCCCATCCTCATTGGAGCCTCAAGCATCATTCAGGTGACCGAAGACATCTTATCTGTGTGTGTCTGTCCCTCTCTGTGTGTAAATTCACTTTCTGCGTTTTCACACATATGGGAAGATACATACCCTGGTGTGTACATGCCAGCCAGTAGTCAACACTGGGTGTCTGTTTCTATAGCTCCCTACCTTTCTGCATATTTCTTTGGATTCCCTGAGCCTGGAGTTTTCCAGTTGGCTCGAGTGGCTAGCTACCAGTGAACCCTAGGGAGGTTCCTGCCTCTGCATCCCCAGAGCTGGGATTATAGGAACACACCAGCATGCTGAGTTTCCTTATATGGGTTCTAGGGATTCTAATTCAAGTTCACACATTTGCACATTACCCATGCAAACATCTCCCCAGCGCAAATGTTGTTTTCTCTTTGTTTGCTTTCTTACAATTCTGAGGCTCAAACTCAAATTTTTGTACACGGTAGGCAATGGCACTGACATTGAGCCACATTCCCAGTAACAGGAGAAATAATCTTAGTGTATAAAGCTGCTTCTGAAATGAGGTACGTACCATCACCCATTGTCCACCGTTTAGGAACTCTGTTTTGCACTTCGTAAATGGACATACCACTTTAGTCTAAGTCTTGGTAAGGATATGTTTGCAAAGCGATCCAAGTCTATACCCTAGGGCAAGGAGGCAGGGGATATAAAGAGACAGCTCCCAAGACAGGCTGTGGTGGTGCACCTCTTTAATACCAGTGCTCGGAAGGCAGAGACAGGTGGATCTCTGCTGAGGCCAGCCTAGTCTACAGAGTGAGTTCCAGGATGGCCAAGAGTGTGGGGGAGGGAGAGGGGTTAGGACGGGAGAGGGAGGGATGGAGGAAGACAGAGATAGAGACAAATATATATGTATACATATATATATGTGTGTATATGTATGTATATATATATATATATACACAGAGAGAGAGAGAGAGAGAGAGAGAGAGAGAGAAAGCGCGCGCAAGGGAGAAAGGCAGGGAGGCGGGGGGGGGGGGAGGGAGAGAGAGAGCAATCCTAAAACTATTTCCAAATCGCCCAATAGTATGCCTCTTTAGTGAGCCCCAGGCTAAGGCCAGGTTGAGTCAGAGGCAGGGGTTCCCTTGAAACTATCCTAGTGTGCAATATAATTCATTCCATTCATAAAAGAGAGCCACAGACACAACAGCACTCAAGTATGTGGTGCAAAATGAAGGACACCCCCCTGCCCCCCGGGCATCGTAAGCAAATTCTGGAGTCCTCTGTTTGCTGTCTCCTGCCATCTCCGACTGCTTCCCTCCTACACATACAACTCCTCCCAGGATGGTTACCACCTCATGACTAATGAGACCTCCCACCCTGCAGGAGAAAGCATCCTGTCTGAAGGCCCTGTGAGCATCCTCAGATCCTTCTTCACCGACTTCAGCATCACTGGACATTGTTGGCCACAGCTTCCTCCTCAGTGCTAGCTTTTGCTCATTGCTTTAGTTTTCCATGTTTGTTTTTGGAGACAGTGTCTTACCGTGGAGCTCAGGCTGGCCTTGAACTCAAGATTCCCCCTGCCTCAGCTTCACAAACGCCGGGGTTATGGATGTGCAGGGATATGGCTGCCCCCCTTCACCTCCTGCCACTCCAAACCTTTTTCCTAAATAGCATCTTCTTGGCCTGGACTTGACTATTTGGAATTCTGTTGGATTTGGTTCTAGCCTTCTCTCCCACTTGTCTCTTTATTTGATCTTATCCTGTGGTTGTCATTATCAGGTCCGTCTACCCTGGCACTTACCTCACAAAACATCTGTCTTCTGCTCTGTTGATGTTAAGGCACTCTGACCCTGAACAAAACTTCCATTTCTGTATCTGGGAAGCTAAGTAGGAATGATTTAGTAGTCTCACAGGGTTGTGGATCACTCCTTAAATGGACTATGCTTTCTCCTACCCCAGGGCCTTTGCACATGGTGTTTTTGACTTGGAGACTTCTAATTCACTCACTCACTCTCTCTTTTTCCCTCCTAAAGATAATTGAAATGTATGATTCAGGGTTAGCTTATTTAAACACTGTGTTTGGGACACCTTCCATAAGTTCAAGACTGGGTCAGGTCTTAGTTAGTTTTGCTTTCCAGAAAGTTAAGCACACTACTAAAATGATCCACACTAGATTGAGGCTTCCTACATTTAAATTCTTGCTCAAAGTTGTTTAAGCACCCACTGTGTGGCTCAGTTAATTTTAGATCACCCTGTTAATTAGAAAGCATGCCTGAAACAGCTCAGTGGGATTGTTATAAAGATGAAGTCGTTAAATATAGTCACTTCTCAGCACTGGGTACATAACAATTACTCAAGAACTGTTAGTACTACAGTGACTTGAGTAACTGATTCTTTAATGATGTCTGTCTGCCTCATTAGACTGCAAGCTCTATGGAAACAGGACTCACTGTCTTGGTGACAGCCACTTCCTTGAGCCCAGCGGAACACCTGGCACTTGCCAGGACCTAATAAATGGATGCGTAAATAGATGGGTGAGGGATTCATGATTTCATGGAACAATACATGTCATGCAGGCAGAAAGGTCCCGGGCCCGCATTAGTGTGTGTAGGTGTTCAGGGAATGGGACTATTTATAGCTCCATGCATCAAGGGACTTGCATTGGGAGGCAGTCTTTTCCGGGACACGGTGGGTGGGGAAACTTTGAATGTACAGTGACTACTGGGCTATGAGAGATGAAGATTAATGAACCAAGTAAATGGCAGGATTATCTTAGTTTGCCAACCACTTAAAAATAGTTTGCTGATAATTGTTCCCGTCCACCCTCAAGAATGATTTTGGTTTGACTTTTTGCTTTTGTATGAACACTGGAAAAACTTCTTGCACTGTTTTAGAGACCGCTATGTCAGCCAACATCAGTAGTGGAAACATGGGGAATGCTTATTAAGCACGTTATTAAAAAATAAAAGTCAGGTCATGGGGGGGTCTTGGGTACCTGTGAGAGTCTTTTATTTTGAAAAGCATTGGGAGCTGAGCAGGGAAGGACTAGAGACAAAGGTGTCACAGAAAGACTCATACAGTATCTGAGTAGAGGTGGGACAAAGAAAAGGAGTGGTGGCTGTTGTTGCTATAGTAACACAGGTCAGGCAAGGAGGCCTGGGCTAGGTCACACAGATGCCTTCAGTCAGATTTAGAAGTTAAACTGGTCAAGACTACATCTGAGATGCAAAACATGTAAGGAGCTGTTCAGAAGAAAACTCCAGCTCAGTCGATAGACCGGTTGTTCTGTGTCACACCAGTAACTGTTGGCCACGTGAATGCATGTTTTGATTACCTGCTCCATTTCAAGAAAAATTTCCACTTATTATTGTTGCTATTTCACCAAGAAATTCTCTTGGCTCAAATGCCCCTTCCCTGGTACAATAGGTCACTTGTAATCAGTGTCTCCTCTATCCTGTACCAGCAATATGGCTCTGAGCCCTGAACAAAACTTCCATTTCTGTATCTGGGAAGTTAAGTAGGAATGATTTAGTAGTCTCACAGAGTTGTGGATCACCTAGAGGGTTAAATGACGCAATCTGTTTATTTTTAGAGATGATATCTCACTGTGCAGCCAAGACTACCTTTAAACTCATGACCTTCATGCCTTTATTTCCTGAACACTGGAATTACAGGCTTGAACTACCATGCCTAGGTGCCTAGAGGGCATCACCTGGCATGTTCCCCTCCTTGTGCCTAGGGACTGTGATTCCCATTACCATCTGCAATTATCCAAAGTCCTATCAACATGGTTCATCAGGCTGTAGGAAAATCTGATTAGTTGGAATTTAAAGAATCACTGGTTACTGCTTTAGTTCCAACCATCTCCACCCCTAGCTGGCTGTGAGATAGTTAGCCCTAAGCTTTAGGGTCTTCATCTGAAAATCTAAGATATTCGTGTGTATTCCATGAGGGGTGGATGAGAGAAAATGGCAAGGCAGAGCTGGGTGAAGTTTACCAAAGCCAATCATTTCCAAGAAGAATCTCACAGTGGCCCTGTTGGAAGTACCTTGCCATCCCGGTGGTAGTCCACTGGATCGCCAGACAAACAGGAGTTGAACTCTGCAGGAGGCCCATTTCCTCACCCCCAATCAAACAGGGTTATCCAGTACTGCTGATGGCATTCTAGGAGAAGAGCCAGTCTTCGGGTGCAGGCTGCCTCTCAGATTCGAGAGAACAGGCTGGGTCTTCGCTGTACCTTTTGTGGTGCAGTCATTCCACAAGGCACCATCACTATTGGCAGCTGAGGAGCCAGACATGGCATGGTCCGTGTGTTGCTGAGAATCGCTATGACTTATTCCCAGAATGTGACATCAGCCTGCGATTTCCTGTCTTCTGCCTCTTGTGCCTTCATAGACTGGAAGACGGAGTCTGGGTTCACAAGGAAGTTGCTCAGTATGATGAGGATAATCCTGGGAACTAGACCACATTTCCCAGCTGTTGGTCTCATGATAGGCCAGCTCACACAAGCAGGTGACTTAAAGTAGAGTGTCCAATACTTTAATTCATTAAGAATTAATTAGGAATTGATTAATTAGGAATGACAGCAAATAATTTTCCTCCTCTCTCCTCGCTTTGACCTTTACTCCAGGAATCTTAGAAGCATTAAGCATGTTTAGGGGCATTACAACTAAGGGTACTTGTGACCACACATGGCCTTGTTTGTGGGAGGTAGCTCCAGGTCTCAACTACATCAGTGTGGATATTTTACCCATTAGCTAAGTTACAAAGCACTGCTGATTTCCTCATAGGTGAGAACTCCTATGAGCTGGGGGGGGGTGTGTGTGACATGTTAATAAGACCAGTGGCAAGGCTAAGAGGAGTTACAGCCTCAAGCTTCTTTCCTGATGAAGCAGGAGCCTGAATAGTTGAGCACAGCTGGCACCGTGCTCCCTTTGACCAAGCCGGTCATACTGGTTGTCAATTATTTAGAATACCGCTTTCCTTCCAGAGTGTGACTTTTCCTGTCTTCCAGACAATGCGTCATCTTTGCTGTATAGCTGACAATTGTCCCTCATTCCAGAGGATATAAATTGGGGTCCTATCTGTGTCTCTTGGACACACACACACCAAATAAGTCAAACAATGTGTTGTTGTTTTTCTCCAAATGTCTCAATGGAATGAAGAGTGCAAACTTTTCCAAGAACAGTTTCACAGGAGGCTAGAAGTAGAGAGAGATGGAACCGTGTTGGCCACAGCCTATATTGGTGTATCAGATGTGATCATTTAGGGACTTTATTTCCAAAGGATACTCCTCGGGAGGCAAATTAATCCTCTCAGCAGAGGACATTATATACTGGTTGGCACATTTGGGCCAACCCAAACACAAAAGCCAAACACAAACGAACAATTTACTGAAACATTTGGTAAGTAAAGATCAGGAGCTTCCTGTGGTCTCCCCTGTGCCTGAGTTCCTCCCTAGGTGTCAGGGGCTAAGGAAGTCTAACTGTTCTCAGATCCTTGATTAATTACCTCATTGTGATGCCAGCCAGTATATAATGTCCTGTACTGCGGCCTGAGAAGATTAATTTGCCTCCTGAGGGAGTAGCCTTTGGAGATACAGGACAGGCTGCTTCATCTTACAGATAGTTGCTATCAACAGACTTCGTCAGCCTACATCAAAACCATACATAAAGGCTACGTGATATGTCATTGCGGTTTCCCTGCAGCAGATGTATCTGGCCTGTGGCATCCGTCCCCAGAACTGAAATGGCAAAGCATTGTCATAAACTAACTAAGCTGAAGAATTTAAAAAATGCATCCACTGCCAGATGTGCAAACCAAAAAGCTTCCCAAAGCCTGTGTTTCCCTCTATCTCACAGGGGAAGGGGAAACGGCAGTTGGCTCTTGGTGATTGACACAGTTTTTCCTGACCCTTCTCCAGGTGGCACCCTGACCCTGATCGTCTGGTGTTCTCTGCGGCTCTCTCATGGCTGCCCTCTGCCCTTCATGAACCACTGGGGTGATAACCATTGCCAGCCACGGTCACTGTGCCTTCATGGTCTCCATTCTTTCCTACCTTGCTTTACCCTGTTATTTTTTCAGAGTCAGAATCTCAGGAGCCTCTTCCTGGCTTTTAATCTCATTTGCATCCCAGGAAATTCTGAAAGAGTTAAGGGAGAAAATATAATGACCCGCACTTTGTAGAGGAAACACAGGGGTCAATAGGAGATTTAGTCAAGGACATGGGTCACAATGACCCCCCTAGACCATAATCCTAATCTCCCATCTCAACCTCTGGCTCTTTTCACACATGGGCATAGAATACCACAGGAAGAGGGCTGGGGAGATGGCTCAGTGGGGAAAGTGCCTGCTGTGTTACCATGGTGCTCAGCCTCCCCCCAGCACCCACATTAAAGCCATTCAGTAATCTCAACACTGGTAGCCAGGCAGGCTCCGGGGCTTGAGGACCAGCCAGCTGACTCAGTGGATAAGCTCCAGGTTCACTGAAGGAACTACGGCATAAAATACGGCATGCACACACACACAAAGTCAGAAAGAAAGGATTTATACCAAGCCCTTTGTTTGTTTTTGTTTTTGTTTTTGTTTTTGTTTTTGTTTTTGTTTCTGGATGTACTTGTTGGGATTATTGCTCTGATTTTCTAATAAAACAATGATTAATTGGTTACAAGAAGGCCTCCTTTTGCATCTCCAGCACTATACAGAGTTTTTTTCTTTTAAAGCATGTCTAATAGAATACTTTATGCCACTAGTATCATATATATTTTGTACCATAATACAGTTTTATAAAATAAAACTAGTATTTCTACAACTCAATACTAAACAAGTCCTAGCCTAATAATACGGTCAAAAGTCAGTTGAATGGTTTTATTTTAACAGAATTAAAAATTAAAAAAAACAGGTTAAGAGAGAATGGGGCAGACTTGAAAATACCAAAGTGCATTGAATGCAGCAAAAGCGAAGCGAGTTCTCTGAATGCTTTTATGGTACAGTCTGTGTAGCGCACCATATTAAAGGGGTCACTCTGGGCGTATGTATGTGTGTGGGGTGTGCATGTGCCAGGCTGCATTCCTGGAAGCTAGAACCACCTCTAGTGTCCAGCCTTAGCCTGTTGGAGGCAGGGTCTCTTTAATGTTCACTACTGTGTGCACCAGGCTGGCTGGCCAGGAGCTTTCGGAGGCTCTGTGAATTTCATTTCAGATCTGTCCATAGCAGCACTGAATTTATAGATGGTGCTGCCTCGCCCGGCTTTCCATGGGTGCCGGGGATGCAAAATCCCCGCTCTCCTGTTTGTGCAGCATTTCCCGCACTATGTTGTCTCAGGCCTTATAGCATCTCTTACTAAACTGTCCGTCTCTTTTTCTTGCTTTCTCTCTTTAGTCTCATTTCTCCCCTCTTTCCTTCACCCCACTCTTCATCATATCTACAGGACCTGTACCCCCAAACCCGCCACCTTTGCATTAACGTCTCAAAACACCCACCTCCCTGCGTCCTCCTCTTTGTGTGTCTCCCCTGGATAGACAATGCTTCTTCCTCAGTTTGACCCCTCCGTACCCTCCCCTTCCCTTCCCCCTCTATTGCAATGGTCCTTGAGTGATGTGACTTTCAAGACAGGGGTTGGCAGCTCTTTCCTCCCTTCCTAAATCAATCGCTGGATCTCTAAAGCATCATCCTTTCTTTCAGGCAAAGCCAGTCAAACCCGAAGAAATGAAATCACCAAGGACACTCACGTTCTACTTCATGCTCACTGTGATTTGTTCTTCAGAAGCTGCTCTGAGCACTCCAGCAGAGCCCACTGTTCATCCTTCGGTGAGTAAAGCCAAGTCTGCAGTCATTTCCTCGTCCTGGCTCTTTAATTTCCTGGTAAGGTCCCAATCGGAAAAGAGTTCTTTTAAGTAGTGGGGTAGGAGGGGATTTTGAGACACTGTTGCAGATGTAACTATGTTACAGGAATGTAACTAGTCATAGGTGTATTAATGGGCTGTGACTTTCTGCAATCTGAAATCAGTAGTATCAGGCGAGATCACTCAAGCCAGCTTCCCTCGTTAGACCACCATCTCCACATCCAAACAGGCTGATGGGCTGCATGCAGCCAAGAAAAGTTCTAACTTTCAATCAAAACTGTAAATTTACTTAAAACTGACAGATTTAGAAATGCCGTAAGTCGATTGCAAGGTTCTTCACGGTAAACGCTGTAGACTACAACATCATGTTGGCATCTCTGAAAGGCTGAAGACACCCGATTGGCCGAGGCTTCACACTGAAGCTTGGACGTGATTAAGCAACACGGTTCAAAAGCCATTAGCCTCTGTGTGTGTCAAAGGTTAACAGCCCCAAAGCACCATGGGTAGTGTCTAAGACTTCGTCAGAAATAATGAAAGTCGTTTGTCTTTGGGAAGTCAGGCAGCATTCAGCTAGGTAAGGGGAGGTGATGGGCATATTTCTTCATGTGAGATTCTTTATCCCACTTCTCCATACTCTAGAGGCAAGGTTCATTGCAGGCTGGGAGATCAGACACATAATTCTGCATCTTAGCCTCTTCACCTACAGAATCACGCTAATAGTAGTAGCAATTCCCTATGATTCTTATGAGAATTAAATTGATTTATGTTTATAACAGGCATCAGAAAAAGGATTGCGTTTCAGATCTTTTTCTCTTGTATTGAAAAGAGGAGACTGGACTGTGCTTGAAGTGCTTGGTCTTACTTTCAGTGTTCTGTTTTATCACTGTGTTTACCGGCTTTCTTGATGATTTAACGAATGTCTGATGTAAACAATTGGAAGACAAAAGCTTTGATTTTGACTCATAGTTTTAGAGTCCTTAGTCCTTGGAGGGATGGCATGACAAACCATAAAGTTTGCATTCATAGTAGCTGTGACACAGAGTACAGGAAATGCTGGTCTGGCTGCTTTTCTTCTCTCCCCTTTAATTCTTTCTGGTCCATCCCCCCGGACCACCTAGCATAAGGGTGAAGCCAGGGTGAGCCTATCCTCAGGTAAGCCTCTCTGGAAACGTCTCTATGGCTCTATGGACATGCCCTGCCCCGAGTTGTGCCTCAACCTCCCAGGTGATCCTTGATGCGGTCAAGTTGACAAAGAAGACTCGCCATCTCCAAGATTGTATGTGCTTGCTTCCTTTTCCCATTTAGGGTCTAGGTTTTCTTTAGCCTTTTCGTTTTCCACTCTTGTGATTTGAGGAATGTGCACAATATGTCTCTTCTTCTAAGCTCTGGTTTATGGGGTTGCTTGTTGTGGTTTGCAGGAGTATGAACCAGCCTGCTCATTAGACTAAGGAGGAAACACTTGCACCTGTACCATACTGGTTATTCGGAAGATGTGGTGTGATTGGTTAGTCTATCCTCTCTTTCAGAAATGACTCCAGTGATCATACCCACAGCAACAAACTGCACACGTCTAACCTTGGCAACATGCTCGATTGATGTCCAGCTCTGACCCACACAAGCTTCAGAGTCTTCATTAATGTTTCTTTTTTTTTTTTTTTAAAGATTTATTTATTTATTTTTATGTATATGAGCAGCCCATCTGCATGTAAACCTACATGCCAGAAGAGGGCATCAGATCACACTATAGATAGTTGTGAGCCACCATGTGATTGCTGGGGATTGAACTCGGGACCTCTGGAAAAGCAGACAGTGCTCTTAACCACTGAGCCATCTCTCCAGTCCCCTAATTTTTCTTGTATCTCTGAACCTATGCCCTCTCACATCTCTTCTCTGGCCTGTTGTAAGAATCATACATATGTGCTTTCACCAAGGGCCTCTGAGTCGGTCCTTATAGTTGATGTATGTTGCTAGTCATCTGTGAGGAATCTTGGTAAGATAATTATCCAACTTGGAAGCAAAAGGTTAGCTTGGCATTCTAGGCTAACAAAAGGAGTAATTGGAGGGTTCTGGTGATGGGGGCTGAGATGTTGGGCAGCTGGGGTCCCTGCTGAGCGTCTTGTTTGGCATCTGTCCCTTTAGATTTTCTCATCTACCTTTCAAGCTTGGGAAATGGCTCAGTTGCTGGCCCATTCTTTCTGTGCAAGAGTAAGGACCCAAGTCTGATCCTCAGCATCCCTGTATAAAAGCCAGATGTACTAGTATCTCATCGTCCCACGCTGGGGAGGATGAAGAGATTAGGATCCCTGGTGCTCCATGCCAGCTGACCCAGACAAATTGGTGAGGTTAAAAAGAGAGACCCTGTATCAAAAACCAAGGCAAAGAATAACTGAAGAAGACATCTAAAGCTAACCTCTGTCTCTCTCTCTCTCTCTCTCTCTCTCTCTCTCTCTCTCTCTCTCTCTCTCACACACACACACACACACACACCCCTCTTATTTCTAATTGATTACCCTCCAGACCACTCACTTCCACCAAAATGATTTAGAAAGCCATCTTGTGTGAAAGGTGGGGCTCTTCCTGGAATTTGTGACCTTGTCTCTTCCGGCTGAAGTACTGCCATCAGGAAATCCCCACTGGATGGAGTTGAGGGTCAGAGCCTTTGTATAAAGTGTGTAGACAGATTCAAGTGAGCTGTTTTGTCTAATCTGAAAACACTGCAGAGCTTTGTGATCCGAGTCCATTTCCCCTTCTTAGCTATTCTAGCCAGAGAGCAAAATTTAGTAGAGAAAGCAAGTGCCAGAGTCTCACAGTTACCTAAGCTAGAACTCCCCGCCCCCAGGACTCAGGATGGCAAGGCTAGTCCCTGGGAGCCCAGAGCAGTGGAGCATACGAGCACACACCTTTGCCATAGACCACGTTGGGCACATTCTACACCTCTGCACAGGTTATTGTTTAGAATGTAGAAACAGCTTAGGAGAAGTGGATGGTTCTTCCAGCTAATAGTAAGAGAGGGCAGTGGGAGTCAGCTCATAATGTGACTCTAGCCTTTGCCTGTTCAAATCAGGGTCCTAGGACCTGACAGCCCACCTTTGTGTAGAGCAGAGAGGGGGAGGGAACTGGATGTGAGAGCTGTACCTTGCAAAGGTGAGTCCAGAAAGCTCCGGATGTTGCAATAAAGCATCAGTTCTCAGTCTGTAGTTTGCAGCCCATTAGGGGACCTGAGCTACCCTTTCAGAGGGGTGGGCTAAAACCATTGGAAAACACAGATATTTACATTATGATTGATAACAATAGCAAAATTACAGTTATGAAGTAGCAAGGAATTAATTTTGTGGTTGGGGTCACCACATGAGGAACTGTATTAAGGGGTCATAGCATTGGAAGGTTGAGAACCAGTGCTACAAAGATGTGAGAAGGTTGTGACTGCCATAAGGCACCTTCACCCATGGGAGGCACTGGTCACCAAGGCTTGCAACCTGTCACTGAGCTTAGTCAGACCGTGGGAGGGAAAGGAAAACTTCTGTCCTCACAAAACCTTGAGTTATCTGCCTGACATGTGAAATGTACTTTGATTTTTAACACACCACAGCTAGCAGCGTTTGTCTGTGTCCCTCAGACACACCTCAGAACTTACATGGGTGGCTATCCCTTCCCCTCCATAGCCTCCAGGGAGGGTGGAGACAGGACTGCAGGGCCAGAACCTTCCTTCTACCTGGGAACAGGGCCAAGCCACAGGCAGGGGAAACTGAGAGGAACCACCCTATACATCAACTATGTGACTTCAGTTCCTGTATCCGTAGATTCCTCTGGGACAACTCACTGCAGAGGAAGCAGCAATAGGGCTTTTGAAATTCCAGTCACCATCCATCAGGTCTCTCGTTCGTCAAGAGCATTTGTGAACTCTCATGTCCATAGATGGTTCCCTGCCCTTCCTCACTTCTTAGACATTTTAATGCTCTCCTCAGCCAGCATCTTTTAAGGACTTCAAGGAGAGGAACACACAAAGCAGCTGGTAATTTCCCAAAATTATAGCTAAGAATGGAGAGGGAGACCAGACAAGGAAACTGTTAGTTGACAAAGGAGTAATTGAGTTGGGCATGGTGGCACACGCCTTTAATCCCAGCCCTCAGGAGGCATAGGCAGGTAGATCTCCGGGTGTAAGGCTAGCCTGATCTACTGAGTAAATTCCAAGATAGCCGGGGATACACAGAGAAACTGTCTCAAAAAAAACAAAAACAAAAAAGCCCTGATAATTAAAAATTAAAAAAAAAAAATAGAAAAGAAAGGGAGAGGAAGAGGAGGCAGATGCAGGAGAGTATGGAGGGACTCATTAGGCAAGGGAAGACTGGTTCCCCAGGAGGAACTCTGTTTCCCAGAATGTCTCCTTAGCCATCACAGGCAAGGGCGGACTTCAGAGTCAGGTTTGCTAAGTTCAAATTCTGAGTCCCGAAACCCAGTGACCATAGGCAAAGTATTTGATTTCCTGTTCCTGTGTTTGTTTGTTTGTTTGTTTGTTTGCTTGCTTTTAGTCAGTGAAATGTGAATGGTCACAGCACCTTTGATTGTCCTGGTGGAGGGTGTATAATGTATCTTAGGAATTTTGTCATAGTTGAGCAAGAAAGTGAAGGAACCAGGAATCCACAGTGGATCCAGTGGACAAGGTTGTGGCATCAGAGATGTGTGGAATTCACCGGAAAGGACATATTAGTGTGTGTAGGGCTTGTTCACTGAGCCTTGTCTGTGACTATGGGGGGTTGGAAGGGGAGTTTGACAGTAAGGGGGAAGACTTGGTTACTAGCTATTGGGTGGGGACTGATCCCATCAGCAGAGTGGACCATTCATCACAGGTGGGTGTTGGAAAGGACGGACTTGAGAAGAACCAGGTGGCACTGTCCAGACTGGTGAAAAGTATCCCAAGCAGTGTGGCCTCTGACTCTACATAGTGCTCGCTGTGGCACAGAAACTTTCTGTTCTCTACCCACAGTAACCATTTGACCTTTGCAATAACCTTGTAGAGCAGGCTGTACTTCTCCCCCTGCTATGGATCAGGGGAGAAACATGCAGATTGATTAACTTGTTGGAGGTTACGCCGATATCTGATGGTGGAACTAAGGTTGCAGCTTATTATCAGTAGAATCCTATTTCTCTCTCTTTCTTTCTCTGTCTGTCTCTCTGTCTCTGTCTGTCTGTCTGTTTGTCTCTGTCTGTTTCTCTGTCTCTGTCTGTCTCTCTGTCTCTCTCTGTCTCTGTCTCTCTTTCTCTGTCTGTGTGTGTGTGTATGCAGATGCATGGGCCTGTGTGTGTGTGTAAGCCAGAGGAGAATGTTTGGTGTCCTGGTGTGTGTGTTTATGTGTGTGTACATGCATGTGTGTGTGTGTTCAGATGCATGGGCCTGTGTGTGTATAAGTCAGAGGAGGGTATTTGGTATCC
Source organism: Uromys caudimaculatus (assembly GCA_028551405.1). NCBI lineage: Eukaryota > Metazoa > Chordata > Mammalia > Rodentia > Muridae > Uromys > Uromys caudimaculatus. The sequence goes on from CM052709.1 coordinate 25,634,942, forward strand.
TGCTCAGTCACTCCCTGTTTTACTTTCTTGAGACAGAAGCTTCAGCTGAACTTAAAGCTAGACTGGGAGCCAGCAGACCCTAGCAGTCCTCTCTCTCTGCTCCCCGCAGTGCTGGGGTTCTATGTCTGGAATGTCACATCCATCTTTTAAAAATAGGTTCTGGGCATTTGAACTCAGGTACTCATGCTTGCACAGAAGGGCATTTTTATCCACAGATCTAGTTTGTTTCCCAAAGCTACTTGTGGAGGAAAGGGTTTATTTCATCTGGTAGCTTATAGTCCATTGTGGGAAGCCAAGGCAGGGTTTAACACAGAAAGTAAAGCACTGCTTCCTGGTGTGTCCCCTTTGGCATACCCATTCAGCCGCCTTTCTTACATGGCACAGGCGGACTATTGGGATGGTCCTGCCCATAGTGGACTTGACCTTCCTACATCAATCAGCAATCAAGACATGCCCACAGGCCAGTCTGAACCCAGATTCCCTCTTTGCAATTGTGTCAAGTTGATAACCAGGAGTAGCCATCATTCTTATGAAGCAATTTCCCTTGTCCAAGTCTTTGTTCTTAATCACTGTAAATTATATTAACTAAAATTGACTTAGCGCTTACCCTATGCCATTTTTCAGTTTACTTATGTCTCGTAATTATCCTATGACATTGACACTGTTCTTATTTCTACTTTTCAGAAAAGAAAGTAAGGCTCAACAACTATTGGTAACTTCCCTACAGGCACAAAGCTAGAAAAAGGCATAGGTATATATGTAGATGTTCTGACCACAGGAGCCATCTAGAATCTAGGGGGAAAAGACCCAGAGGAGGGAACTATTATGTCTAAGCAGGCAGTGGCTAAGCAGTCTAAACGTGTGTGTGTGTGTGTGTGTGTGTGTGTGTGTGTGTGTATCTCAAAAACCTGAGGCTGTCCAAGCTGAATGCTGGGAAAAGGTAGGAAGATTGATTGGTGTTATAAACCACTAGTCCCACTTAGGGTTCAAGTCTCAAGTAGAGAGCATAAGAGATTGGCGTCTGTTTCTAGGCAGTGATTACAGACCAGGGATGGCAAGGGACCCAGAAGCAGTGACTTCTTCCACTGCTGAATCTAGAGGCTGGTTCATACACACACACACACACACACACACACACACACACACACACACACACACTCCTGTGGTGTTTTCCTCAGATCTGCATCTGTGTTCTGGTGTGAGGCTGAGCTTCCTGTGAGTGGAAAGCCAAGTAAGAAGGGTTCCCCAGTATCTACTGACACATTTCTAATTGTTCTTTCAGATTCTCCGAGAACATGAACTAGCAGGGGAAGAGCTATTGAGGCCAAAAAGAGCAGGTATGCCAACTTGTCACTAAAAGTCACATTTATAAATCCACTTTATAAATGCCATGTGTTATAACTAGAATTGTTCGTCCCTGTCTTTCATGTAGGATTATTAAACTTGAGCCTTATATACATTGCAGGAAAATACTCTCTTTTCCTTTTGTAATCTATCTATCTATACATACATACATACATACATACATACATACATACATACATACATACGTGTGCATGTGCATACATGTATATGTGCAAGTTAGAGGTGGCATTCATCAGAAGCTGTCTACCTTGTTTGTTGAGACAGGGTTTCTTAATGGAGCTCCTCTACCTCCAAACAGGCTAGTCTGTCTGTCCAGCAAGAGAGTCCCATAGATCTACCTGTTTCTCACTCCCCAACACTTAGATTGCAAGTGTGTGATACTGCCACATCCAGGTTTGTGTATGTGGGTTCTGGGCATGGAACTTGGTTCCTAATCCTTACACTAAAGCAGATACTTTGCCAACTGAGTAGTTTCTCCAACTGTCTTTGTCAAAGTTCTATTGCTGTGAAGAAACGCATGACCATAGCAACTCTTATGAAAGAAAGCACTTAATTGGGGCTGACTTACAGTTCAGAAGTTTAACCCATTGTCATCATGGTGGACATGGTGTTGGAGAATATCTAAGGCTCTAGATCCAGACCTGTAGGCAGCGGACAGCAGGCAGAGAGTGAGACTGGTCCTGGATTAAGCTTCTGAAACCTCAAAGCCCACCCCCTAGTAACACACTTCCTCCAACAAAGCCACATCTACTCCAACAAAGCCACACCTAATAGTCTCACTCCCTACGAGCCTATGGAAGTCATTTTCATGGCCAGACAACCACACCTTATTGATTGATTGATTGATTGATTGATTGATTATTGCTAAGTTGCCCATGGTGTCCTTATACTTGGGATCTGCCTACCTCAGGCTTCCAAATGGCTGAGATTACAGGCCTCCAAAGCAGGTTCCAAGCTAACATTTTTAAAAAGGTTTGTTTGTTTGTTTGTTTGTATGAGAAAGCTATAGCTTTCTTCAGACACACCAGAAGAGAGCATCGGATCCCATCGGATCCCATTGCAGATGGTTGTGAGCCACCATGTGATTGCTGGGAATTGAACTCAGTGCCTCTGAAAGAGCAGTCAATGCTCTTAACCACTGAGTCGTCTCTCCAGGCCCCATGGAGCAACTTTTAAAAATGCTTTATTCTCCATGATTCCGTCTCCCAGTAACCCAGGGAGAACAGTGCTTTTTGTTGGCTAAAAGGACCATAAGGAAGCCCATTTTTAATGTTATCAAATGATGTTAAGTGGCCACAGCGGCGCTTTACAGTCTCAACCACCATTGTTGGCTCTGCGAGTGTCCATAGTCTCATGCTGCTTTCCTCAGATGCCCTCTCGCACCACCAAAACTCTTCCTAAGCCAGCAGCTTTTCTTTCCCTCCCTCCCTCCCCCCCCATGCCTGTCTCTTCCTTTCTGGTTGTCTTCCTCCCTCTTGTTCTCCTCTACTTTATCCTCCACTTTGCTGTACCAATGGGCTCCAATGTCCCTTCTCACTCTTTCCCTGAAGCCAGCCTGTACCTTCTATGAGCAAAAACAAGTGTGATACTTCCTTCATCCCACCAAACTTGTGAGCTCTTCATTACCCTGTCACAGACCTTGAGCTAGAGTCATGTCCGTTTGTACTGTGGAAGGCTTTCATGGCTCAAAATGGAGCCATGCATGGATGAGTCCCAGCTCTGGGTTTCCACCGAGTTCTTCCAGGGCTCAGGTCACCAGCGTCCTAGGGAGCAGCTGGTGTCCAGTAGCTGCAAAGCCATGTCTCTCTGCTCTTCTGAGCCTCGTTGTTTATCATTCCCTTTAGCAGCATAAGGGGGTAGTTCTGGGGCAGGAAATATTTGAACATCTAAGGATTTGAACATTCCAAAATTTTTCCAAGTATGCTTTCCTTAAAAACAATCATGACAACAATAAATCTCCATGAAGACATGTTTTCCATTTATTATATGCACTGCACTGTGCTCTCGGGGCCCCTAGAGTCCATGGGAAGTGTGGAAGAATCTGCCTGTCCTCTACAGATGATGGATTTGCCTTGGTACTTTTACAAAACCACTGAAGGACAAAATAGCCATCGAGAGTTCCCATGCTGAGCCCTGGGTGGCAGGATTGTAAGTTGCAATAAGACTGTGAGTCTCCAGCAAAGTGAAGGAAGCGGGTGATGGAAACTCTGCAAGCAGCTGTACGCTGGGCTTGGTGTATTCGTTGAGTGAGGAGTTCGGATGGGAGCCAGAGATTTTATATATATGTGTGTGTGTGTGTGTGTGTGTGTGTGTGTGTGTATCTTTCTGAGGCCATGATAGCAGGAGGCTTAAATGTTCTGGAAGAAATAAAGTTAGCATTAGAGTTCCTGTCTGAGTCACTGGATCACATCTTTAAAATTTGGGATAAAAATCAACTTTTAAAAAATATATTCTTTGAGAATTTAATCTATCTATCTATCTATCTATCTATCTATCTATCTATCTATCTATAGATATATAGATCACATCTATGCCTCACTTAATCCATTTGTTAGTGGTGAAATTAATGTTTATATTTATGCTCAGGACATTATATGTGGCAAGTCAGATGTCCAGACTCACTACCTTCCTGAGACATGTATTTGTGTATATACATACATATCTCATACATGTGTCAATTATGTACTTCATACATATATCACCGTTGTTAGATTTCAGGAACTTTAAGATGGTTGAAGAACTTTATAGCCTAGAGCTAATGAGATAGCTCAGTCGGTAAAGTGTTTCTACACAGGCATGTGGTCCTGAGTTTGATTCCAGGCATCCAAATAGAAATCCAGATAGGGGGCCTACTTGTAAGCACAGCACTGGGGAGGCAGAGACAGGAGAATCCATGGACTTCACTGGGCTGCCAGCCTAGCTTAATCAGACAAATCTCAGGTTCAATGGGAGAGAAGTGGACAGAGAAAAACAATACCAAACCTTGACCTATGGTCTCCACATGTACACACACACGGACACACACACACACACACACACACACACACACACACACACATTATCCATTTGAAGGAACCTGATGTATCTTTGACACAGAGGGGGCACTCATTGATGCCAGTCCCAGATCATGACATGAAGGCAAGAGGATAACACCATGATACACTAGCTGACATTTTAAGAAAACTCTTTCCATACAGTTAGGGAAGAGCCTGCATAGAACCTAAGACCAGAACCAAGAAGATGTATGGAGCTCCTTGACAGAGCAAAGTGTAGATGTGGGAGAGCAGGAGGAGCTAGGAAGGGTAAAAAAAAAAAAAAGTCCAGGATTGTGCCACTATTACATCAGGAAGTAGGGTCCAGGCCTGCTGGAGGCTGGCACCAAGAAGTGCCGGATACAAACTATTGTAAGTAACAATGATGCAGGTGGTCCTTGCTAAATTAATTAGATAAATAAACCAGCATGCTGGGAAACTGTTGTGGGAAATATTAAAAATGAACTGCAAGTTCCCGCGCTACACCCAGTTACTTTCTGCTCGGTGGTCTCGCCGCATCTAGCTACCCCAGTCGGCCATCTTTCCTTCTTCGGTTCGTCTACCTCAGTGCCACCTGTACCTTCTCAGCCATAAATCCCCTGTGGACAGCTGTCCCACATTCCAGTAACCCAGTAAAACAAAACTCTAGAAGCTTATAATTAATCAGTCAGATTTATATGTCAATAAATTCTCAATTCACAAGATACCCACACTATAAATTCAGGGCCAATTGATAATAGTACAAGCTGCTCACCTAGATTAGACAAGTTACCCCAATTATCTATCCCTATATGATATTATATCTACCTGTGGCTATTTAAAACCACACAGAATCTGAATCATCCTGTCCGTCCTCCATCTTGCTTCATTCTCCTCTACCTGTCTCCTCTGTCTCCATCTCTGCAACTCTTCGCTCTGCTTCCCTTTTCCCTGTCCAATCACAGGCTTCTTGTTGTATTCATATTTAAAGTGATTGCACTGGGAAAATTCTGCTACAGGAAACCAGCTAGGAGGCTGAGCAGTCCCCACATGGACCCTAGACATGAGGACGAGAGGAACAAAGCTTGGGCATGCTTGCCCAAGGTCATTTGAGAAACCCAAGGAAAGAGGTCCAGGCACTCATGGAACACTGGAAAGTGTGCAAAGGACAGAAGCCAAGAATGCACAGACCTGTGAGGCTGTGTGTTCAGAAAGCTGTAGAGAGAGACAGTGTTGGAAAGGATTTTAGAGACTTACAGATAAATCCCAAATATGATCTTTTCTGGGTCCCATGTCAATACACCTGACAAAGGCAAGTTAAGAAAGAAAGGAACAAGACCTATGCAAGAGCAAGCCAACATCAGTCAGCATTCTATCAAGCAGCACCAATTGTACTTGGTGGCTTTCAGAAATAGAGAGGCGGAAAGAGAGAGAGAGAGATGGAGAGGCTTAGAGGATATGTTGGAAATTCTCTGGGGGGGAGGAGGAGGAGTGCAGGAGAAGTGGAGGCAAATAGGATCCAGATGTATGATATGTATGATATCCAGATATATACATGTATGTTACTATGAAAGAGTAAATAAAAGATGTCTTTAGGACGAAAGAGGGAAGTTCTTGGTTTGTAATTCAAGCTTCCATCACGCTGGGCAAGAACTGGAGGCTAGAACGGAGGCAGCCACCTCCTCGCATCTGATCGCATCTTTAGCCAGGAAGCAGAGAGAGATGGATGTTGGTGCTCAGCTTGCTTTGCCATCTGTTCACACTGGAATCCCGCTCATAGAATTGTGTGCCTCATATTTAGGGTAGGCCTTCCCCTTTCAATTGACCTTCTCTGCAGATGCCCTCATGGGCACACCCAGCGCTGGCTCTCCTAAAGGGGTTTTAAATCACAGACAAGTTGATAATCAAAATGAACCATCCACAGGGGATTTTCATGTGTGTGTGTGTGGTGTCTTCAAGTAAACATTCTTATCGTTTAGCAGTAACGAAAATGCCAACCACAAAGTTTCTGACCTAGATTGGGAAGAGGCTGACACTGAAGAATGCCCTCTCATTTGTCTTTGGCTTCAGAATGATTAGATGTGAACCAGAAAGGCAGGGAGAGAGGGTCCTGGATGCATGGAGCCCCAGACATGCTGGAATCCCCACACCTCTCATCCAAAGCAAAGTCCTTCCTAGAGCAGGTCTCTGGCTGCCTGCGAGGACTTTTTACAGAGCTGACAGGTTGGGTGCATGAGCCCTTTGTGATATGGGTCCAAACATCCTATGTATTTCTGAGCCTGTAGCACGGAGCCGGGGGGTTTCTGGCTGTACTTCTGGGATAATGTGGTGGGTAGTCTAAGGGAATAGATGGTGGTGGAGGACTGAGAGGAAAGGCTGGGTTCTCTCTGGCTCATGTGTGGGGTTGATGAAGGTTCAGGTTCAGTTTTAGACTTAACATTGAGAGTCCAGAGTGTTCTCCTTTTTTTCTTTTAAAAATCTGACTTTTGTTTGACCATTCGAAGGTGAGATATGATCAAATTAAGGTTAATTTTTCTTGACTCCTAATACACATCATTTTGTGTGTGTGTGTGTGTGTGTGTGTGTGTGTGTGTGTGTGTGTGTGTGCGTGTGCGTGTGCGTGTGTGTGTGTGTATTGTGTTTATGGATAGCTGTGCACATGTACACATGATGGCCAGAGAACAACCTTGGTGTTGTTCCTCAGATATTTTCCACCATTTTTCTTGACATGGGGCCTCTTCCTGGTCTGGACTTTACCAAGTCAGCTAGGCTGGTTAGCCACTAAGCTCTGAGGGTCCACCTGTGTCCACCTGCCTGGTGCCGGGGCTATAAGCATGTTCACCATGCTTAGCTTTGTTCTGGGACTGGACTCAGAGTCTCATGCTTGCAACACAAGCACTTTACTATCTTACCAGCCTGCCATGCATGTGTATTTTAACACTATTATTATTGGACATGCCTAGGCTAAGGGGTTTCACAGAGGATCCAGACTGCTTCACAGCAACGCTGTAGAGAAATACCTTGCCTCTAGTTTATAGATATACTAAGTGTGTCATTCATAGTTTCCGTGATTCCCTCAAGTAGGAAAGTGTCCCATTCAATATTCTGGCCTCAAGTCCCCACATACTAGTGGTTTTCAAAGTGTTTTTGTTTCTTGCCCATGAGGTCTTATTTCATGACTTGTGTGTGTGTATGTATGTGTATGAGTGCAGGTGAGTATGTGCATGCATGTGCATGTGTGTTCATCCGTGTGTGTGAGTGCAGGTGTGTGCGTGCGTGTTCATCCATGTGTGTGAGTGCAGGTGTGTGCGTGTGTGTTCATCCGTGTGTGTGAGTGCAGGTGTGTGCGTGTGTGTTCATCCGTGTGTGTGAGTGCAGGTGTATACACATCGACTCATATGTGGAGCTCGGAGGCCAGGCTCAGGTATTGGTCCTCTACTCCCTTCCTCTTGTGCACTGCTGTGCACAGGCTGGCCAGCTGGAAAGCTGAAAGGAAAGATTATCTTGTCTCTGCCTCCTATCTCCTGGTGGGGGGAGCTCTAGAATCGTAGGCTTTTGAGTTACTATGTCTGTCTGTCTTTCACTTCATTCTCTTTTTCAAACATGGTTTCTAGGAATCTAAGCTCATGTCATGGAAAACTCTTTCCCCCAGACATCTTCCCAGCCCCCATCTCACAACCCTAGAGGAGCTTTAAGGACAGAGGAGGACTGGATATCTGTTCCATCTTCTGAGGAAAAGAGCATTGTATGGAGCTAGTTCTGACGACTCAGACTATGGCGATTCCTCAAACTAATGATTTTTTTCTGGACTTCACCGTCCATTGTTCCATCATATGTGGTGTTAACCTTCTCCTTCACCCACACCTGCTATGTGAGCCACAGCCTGGAATTATGGCAGTGTTCTGTTTTCTTGTATAACAAACCTTCCTAATCCCAGAAGGAGAAGGGGACCCGTGAATGACATCAGCTGAGCAATGGCATAGCATGGTACAGACAGTGCTACCCAATAGGCCTTCTGGGAAATGTCAAGGAATAAGCAGAAGAGTGGGTGTCTTTCTGTGTTCATTGCTCTGAGGTCGAGGGAGGGGCACGAGAATGAAATCATTAGCAATAAGAATCACTGTCCCCAGCAAGCTCCCTTCTGGGTGAAGTCGTCAGGTGCCATGTTGTAAGTGGGAGATCCATTCATGCATCAACTTAAGCGCTGCTTCTGAGAACCCTCAGTTCCCTTCCGTTGCTAGGCAGAAACAGTATTGTTTGCTTAAGCAGCTGTGATTAAAACCCAGTGCTCTTTGTGGCAGTTAGTGGCCAACTTTCCAGAAATGTCCTTTTCAGATAAGTGCTTTGAGGCTGGCAGGGACTTGTGGGGAAGGAGAGGGGAAATCCTGGTTAGTTAGTGTCTCTTGGGCTTGCGGATGGGTATCGTCTGACACCAGTGACACCTGGAATGTTCTACCGTCTCCTCAGGGTGAGGTGGGTCAGAACAATCCAGACAAACAACACAAAGAGTGAAGGGGATGGAGACAAAGAAAATATAAGTGTCGGGAGGCAACTGATCACGTGGCAGAGAAGGGTGTAGATCGTCTAAGATACACACTTGGAAGGAGGGGCTCTGGTCAGACCTCCCTTGTAGCCAAGAGCACGACAAAGAATGTCATTTTCCCAGGCTCTGAGGTCTTCAGGATCAGAAGGAGATAGAAAAGCAGAGTTTGGCATTGCTTTCTTTCTTGTTTAAATTGTTTTTAGATTCATTTGCTTTATTTTATGTACATAGTGGTTTTTTTTTCCTCCATGTACCTATACTTCCTATGTGTACATACTGGGCCAGCAGGGGTCAGAAGAAAGCAAGACTGGAACTGTCCTTACAGACAATTAAGAGCAGCCTTGTGGGTGCTGGGATCCAAACCCAGATCCTCTCTGCAAGGGCAGTGTGTGTGCTCTTAATCCCTGACTCATCTCCAGGCCCTAGAGTCTGACGTTTCTGACTCTAGGCTTCCCATCTACCCAAGGGGAACAAGATGACATCACATTGATATCTGAGCTGCTGGGTCAGTTGCCTTACTTGTCAGGGTTCCTGTAGCCTTGATACTGTCCTAGAATCCACGAAGAAAACCGTGGCCCAAGCAGGAGTCATCTTATGTTCCTTTGGTGAGCCAAGAGGGCTGCAGGTCACTCAGAGGCTCCATGCTCATTTGCCCTTCCTAGAGGGATGTTCTCTAGATGGCTGTCTTACACCTCTTTCATCCCATTCAAGTCTCTGCTCAACACCTAGAACTTTAAAAAGGTCTTTTCTAGCATCCTGTATTGTTGTTGTTGTTGTAAGAGAAAAGTATCCAGCTCAGAACCCCCAAGACCAGTTCTTGGCACAAAGGAGATTGATTTGACACAGAGGGACAAAGGACAGGGACCAAGAGGCAGAGAACGAGGAAGAAGGGAACAAGGGGAAGAGGGCAGGGACATTTGTTCTGGAGGACAAAGGACTGCCTCTGGGTAGAGAAGAGACAGGTGGTACGCAGGAAAATGGCGGTTAATAAAGTCACAAGGGGCAACGCTCTGTTAGGGTGAGGTGTTTAATTTTAACTGGGCATGTTGATGAGACGAGCCAAAATGAGCGTTTGACTGCTGGACTTCTGTACTTTGATAGTCAGCCTCGGGAGGAAGTAGCCAAATAAGGGAATAGACGTTGGGGGGGCTAGCTTTAGGAATGTCATGTGACAGTTTTTAGCAAAGCAGAGGGAATGGGGGAGAAGGGCAAGGCCTGCCTGCCAGACTCATGCTTGAGCTGGCCAGAGTCCCTTCATTTATTATTATTATTATTACTATTATTATTATTATCATTAGTAGTAGTAGTAGTAGTACCATTATCATCTTATTACTCCTTTGCTCTCCTTCCTTACTGTTTTTTATTTCCTGCAGAACTGTCTGATAGTAAGATACAAACTGACCAGTTGCTTCTAGCAGAGGAGAGAAATATCATGGACACAGGACTTTGCTTCTTTTCTTAAGAATCTTTGCTCCTTTTATTGTCCATTGCTGGACATTGCTGGGTTATCTAGCACAGCGCAGAGAAACAGGTACCCAGTGAACAGTAGATCTGCTAGAAAATCAATAAATCAAGAAACAGACGTGTGTTAGGTCAGCAAGGGTGGCAGTCAAAAGCCTTTGTCCAGAGTTTGGATTTCTAAGACATTTATGATGCTGATAGATTTCAGGGAAGTTTTCAAGGTTGTCATATTTTTACTATTAATAGACATTTAAAAACTAACTAAAAATTTAAGTTTATTACAAGGCTACATTTAACAATAATATCATATTTTTCTAGTGCATTGTGAAATAATTGCTTTTCTTATCTTCTTCCACCCGAGTTGGAGCAGTGTGTGATTCAAAGAAAACGGACTTTGGGGTCAGCAAAATGTCTTTTTTAATCTTAGCGCAGGTATTACCAGGAGATTTCAATTCTTTGCACCTCAGTTTTGCCACCTGTAAAATGGAAGTAAGCATATTGCCCTTTAACCTACCAGGCAAAGAACAATTGGCTAGTGCTGTTGCTACTGTTGCTATTTTATCTGCACTTTCAGCCGGCATCTCTGAAAGGAGGGGCTGAGCTCCTTTGAGGTAAATTGTGTAAACAGCGGGCTGGAGAGATGTCTCTGCAGTTAGCACGGGTTGTTGTTCTCCCATTGGATCTGAGTTCTGTTTCTAGCACCTCCAAGGGTACTGTATGGACATACCATACTCACATTTAAGCAAATAAAAACAAACCTTCAAAACACAAGAGGCTCAGCAAATGTAGCAAGAGAGTGCCCATTGGCCATTACGAGGAACAACAGATGACTGATATAAAAGTCAAAACAAGCAAGAACCTAGTCTGTTACTGTCTGGTCTCCAGGGTCACTTTCTCTGTTTTATCCTTTGGTTTACACTGTTAGCTCGCCAGCCACCTGAGCATCAACATCAACGTAAGGTTCGTTATAGTACAGGTATCTAAGCCTAACTCATAAAGAGGATAGTTTGCTTCACCTGGTCATGTAAGGCCCTAGATGTTCTCAGTCAAGGTCAAGCAAGTGTGGGTGAGCCTCCAGGCCAAGCCCCTGGCTTGCCTAATGCAGTGCTAGTTCTGGGGCCTCTTCAGAGAACTGACTGTTTTCAAAGGGAAACGTGTTCTAGCCAGGCTTAGGGACACACGATGATCACCCTAACATTTAGGAGGCTGAGGTAAAAGGGTCATGAATTAGAGGTTAGCCTAAGCCACACAGTAAACTCCAGGCCAGCCTGGGCTTATGGCAAGACCGCTTGAAAAGGGGGGGAGGGGAGGAGGAAGAAGAGGAAGAGGAAAAGAAGGAGGAGGAGGAAGAGGAGGAGGAGGAGGAGGAGGAGGAGGAGGAGGAGGAGGAGGAGGAGGAGGAGGAGGAGGAGGAGGAACTATTGATCCCTGGTCCTCACCAGCCTCTAGGGAAGGGTGATGCATACCTAATGGTGACTCTGAAGCTCCTTTAGATGTTGAAGAACGTGACAGGTGAGTGAGCAAAGAGGACCTCAGAGGCTAGCACTAAGTTAGCAGCTGCATGAATCCCATAGGCGAAATCTTGCTAAGTCATATGCTCCCTTATTCCTAGGACTTTAAGCTTTTGGTTTGGTTTTGTGAAAAGCTCAGCAGAACTACCTTGCCTTTAACCAGGAGTCACTGGTAGCCAGGCAGAGCTGTTGCTTCTCAGGTACACACTCGTTCTGCTGTTATGTCTGAAGGGCACAGGGAGGCGGGCTGAGGGCCATACAAATAACAAAGTAGACAATATAGGATTGCTGTCCAATCCACCCATCCAGAGCAGCCACCATCCAGGAAATCCTGTTTGCCTTCATGGGAGGACCCTGAGCTAGTGAATTTACCAGAGGGAATAAACATGGTCACATGCCTTTTTGGGAAAAAGAACGTTCTGGAAGGCAGATGTAAATACTGTGCAGTTGCCCCATTGGAAATGTTCCTAGTGGGCACCATCATGTGTCTGGAGTTGGAATCACACGAATAGAGATTAGCAGTTCCTCCAGGAAGCCTGCTTTCATCACAGAACATTTGAGAATCAAATAGAAAACAGGAAACATGAGACACTGTCACTATGTTATACTAGACAGGACTCCATATTAGGCTTTACAAGTGACTTTGAAATTTTAGTTTAGTTTAGTTTTGAGGCAAGCTCTCACTAATCCAGACTAACCTCAGACTCACTATGCAGGTGAAGCAGGTCTCAAACTCGTTATCCTCCTGCCTCCAGCTCCCAAGTGGCAGGATGACAGTCACATGTCACCACATCCAGCTTAAAATCTATTTTATTCTAGTTGTATAAGGAGGAAACTATACCATCAAATACATCCCTAAAAGACCTCCAAAGACTTTTTTAAAAAGTAAAGAGTTCATTTCAGCAAACAGAACAATGCCCCAAAGAAATTATTTCCAACAAGATTATTTTCTAAGACTAGTGTTTATTCCCCAAGGAAATATACATTCTAGCTTCCAGCAATCGATATTTAACCACTTGAGGTTTCTATTCTGAACTTTCTCAGTGTTTCCCACTAATGGTCCTTGGGATGGCTAAGACAAATCTTTCAATTCCATGGGGAAATTATTTGTCTTCAGAAAGAAGGCAGAATTCTAACTATGTGTTTGCTTTCAGATTTCACTTAAAGTGCAAAGAAATGGTTTTGAAAGTATCCATTATTTTTTTTTAACCTATTTTAAAATATTCACAATACCTCTGTGTAAAAAAAAAGAAACTCTTACCCTTCAAACTTTTTTCAACCCCAACTGTATTTTCTATCCAGGAAGAGAAGAATGATTCACCCAGTACCAGAGAAGTGAATGTATTACTTGACTTAGGGGATGGGTTTAATAAGAAGTGACTGGACACATGTTTGTTATATGGTGAGCACCAAGAAAGATAGAAAAGGTCATCACAAGGGAAGGAATCAGTTCCTGTCCCAGGAGCTCAGAAATGAATCATATCTGTAGTCTCCCCCCCCCCCGGGGGGGGGACAGATTTACTTAGAGAGCTGGCATTCAACTACCTGGAGACAAATTAGAAAAGCAACAAAGGACTAGAACTTTCTTTTTGCATTTCCAAAACTTTTGCATGCCAAGCTTTTCATGACCACCGTATGAGTTCTGGACACCAGAGATATGAAGCAACAATAAAGAATGCACAAACTGGGTGCCTGTGTATAACCTAAGGCCAGAGGAAATTAACTGTGTGTGTGTGGGGGGGGGGGTGTTCTGGGAGGATTTCAAGCATGCTCGCATGTCTGTTCAGCAAACTAACTGCACCATGTTATAGAGACGGCAACTCACTCCCGTGGGTGGAGTTCAGAACTCTTATTGACTGCAGTGGCAAGAGAGCCTCCCTTTCAGGTCACTCCCGTTAGTGTTGTCCCAATCATAGTTTGTGCCTTACTCTCTCATGCTGGGAAAAGCGCAGGCGCAGGCGGGGTCCCCTGGCTGGGCCCACGCGCCCTAGGCTTCAAGGCTCACCGCAGCGCCCCCCCCTACTTGTCACGGCGTAGCATCCGTGGGGCCCAATGTCTCGGGGGTGAGACGCAGGGGTCGAGCAGCCCCAGCCCCGATGCAGGGGGGTCCGCCGACTCAGTGCCCAAGCTGCGCTCCACTCGCCGTAGGGCCGGCCTCCTCGAGAACCCAAGTGTCACAGCCCCTTAGACAGAGTTCTCCGATGCCAAAATAGTTTTTATCTTCATTCGTTCTGGATGGCAGGCAGCGCTCACGTGGCAGGCGGGTGGAGAAGGAGGGGAGAGAGAGAGGGCTACTCAGGTCAAGGTGCTCTATTTATAGTTCTGAGAGGAGACGGGGTTTGGTAGCCGACACTTTCCATTGGCCCAGCTTGGGGGCCCTATTTGTTGCCTCATTTGCTTTGCCCAGGACTCAGGGCTGCTCTCTACGTGACGAGTCTCACACAATTCTCACACGCCAGGCCTCTCTCTATACAGGGGTCATAAAGGCAGTGACCAGTTGTACAGGAATCTTCCGGGAGCATTGGCTAAAAATATGGCCTGGTCCCTTGTGAGAAATTATCACAGGGTCTCCCAGAATTTTTTGCCTGAGCTCAACCGGATGTCAGATTGCCTGTTACAGATCACTGCCCCACAAGTTTGCTCTATACACATGGCCTTTGACCTTGAACATTAAGGTTGAGGGTAGGAGTTGGGAGAGTTTGCTAAACTTTTCTTTTTCTCTAAGAGGGCTCATTCTGATGGACTGATGTGCCCAGTATCTACTTGACTGCAGTATCCACCAGGGCTTCTCTCCTGCCTCCGCAAATGCTCATGGTCTTCATGCACTCTCCTTTCCGTTGCAGTGGATGGTCCTGAGGCAGAAGAATACACAGTGGATATTGAGATCAGTTTTGAAAATGTCTCCTTCCTGGAGTCCATCAAAGCTCACTTGAACAGCCTCAGTTTCCCAATTCAAGGGAACGGCACGGACATTTTGAGCATGGCAATGACTACAGGTGAGTGAGACACGCATTGCTTGAGGGTGCATGAGTGGGCATATCAGGAGAAAGGCAGACGACCTGCTTGTAAATCAAACTCAACGTGAGAGGCAAGTGTAATGACCAAACCGGACCACTGTGTGACTTTATGACCCTATACCTCCATGAATGATCTCACCAGCCATAAATTCCAGAGCCAGTCACCTTACTTTAAATGATAACTAAAGATTTTCTTGGTGGTCATCATAAAGTGGCCAACAAGACATTGACAAACCCTTCCTTTCCTTCTGAACAGTGTGTGGGTGCAGCTCGGTATGCTGTGGGCAGCAACTTCTTTCCTTTGGGGTGTTGTAGGTCAGGAAATAGGAAGCAGACATGTACCTAAATCAGAAGCAATACAGTAAGCCTAGTTCTCCCAGGTCATGCTTTACCTTTGTGTTTGAAACTAAATTAAAACTAATGAAACTAAACATTCCTCCTTTGTCTTAGGGTACCATCCCCAGAGACTCAGTGTCCCATAGATGAGGCTGCCCCTTGTCCTCTAAAAGTTCTGCAAATTGGAAAGCACCATTGTAGCTCAGTTGCCCCTCTTATTTAAGAGACAACTGTTTGATGGCTTTGCTTTGAGTAGCAGCATCCTAAGGGGCATTTGCAGAACAGTGTCTTTGGACCAACGTGAGAAACTGTTTCAAGGGCTTCTGTTTGCAGAGCATTTTTTCTTTTTTTATAACGACCTTAGTGAGATTAAGGTCCATTTGGACTGGTCCTTTGACTTGAAATGTAAAAGTTCTTTGTTTGCATTCTGTATTTATGATTTATTTCCCTGTAACTAATCTCTCTTAGCACGAGTGAACGACAACAGACATGTAGTATCTTAAAGCTTTTGGGGGCCTGGAGTCTTGGAGTAGTAGCCTAGATGGGTAGTTCTAGCTTAGGAACTTTGATCTGAAGACTCTAATGGGTTGGAAAAGTCATTTTCAAGTTTACCAGGTGGTTTTTTGAAGACTACTGCTCCTAAGTAGTTACTGTTTAGAGGCCTTAATTCCTTCCCATGTGGTTCTCTTCCTGATAGGTCTTTGTACCAGGCAGCTAACTTCCCCAGAGGAAAAGAGAGGAAGGAAAGGAGAAATGGGGGAGGGATAGAAGGAAGGGAGAGATAGATAGATGATAGATAGATAGATAGATAGATAGATAGATAGATAGATAGATGATAGATAGATAGATGATAGATCAATCGATCGATTGATAGATCGATGATAGATAGATAGATAGATAGATAGATAGATAGATAGATAGATAGATGGATAGATAGATCGATGGATGGATAGATAGATGGATAGATAGATCGATCGATCGATGGATAGATAGATCGATGGATGGATAGATAGATGGATGGATGGATGGATGGATGGATGGATGGATGGATGGATGGATGGATCGATGGATGGATGGATGGATGGATAGATCGATCAATCGATCGATAGATAGATAGAATATATGCCAAATGACCCCCATCATTTTTACCGTGTTCTATAAGAAGGCACCACAAAAGGCTGTGAATTCCTAGAGGCCGAGATGTTCAGTGGTCTCTCTGTCTGTGGTTCTCAGCCTTCCTGATGCTGTGACCCTTTATTACAGTTCCTCATGTAGTGGTGACCCCCAAGCATAACATTATTTTCATTGCTGCTTCATAACTGTAATTTTTGCTGCTATTATGAATCATAACATGAATATTTTTGGAGACAATTTTGGTTTGCCAAAGGGTTGTGACCCACAGGTTGAGAAACACTACTGCTCTGTATCAAGGGATCCAATCATCACAGACATCTAGAGGCCGTGTAATATAAAACATGACTATCAAAATATGACTTAATGGCCTGCAGCCACTCAACATCGTCACCTTTCTGGTGACCTCATCTATGACTTGGTGATCCACATATGTTCCCTTGAATATCATGCAATTTTACTGAACTTTCTAGAAGGTTGATGTGGAACTGAGCTAAGATTTCCTACCAGCATAAATACTTGCAGTCTGCAAATGTAAGGTGACTACCTTGTCTTGCATTACTTCTTTGGTTGATGGCAGTCTGCACTCCTGCTGGAAATGACCTTTTGTGCTTCTGCGAGAAAGGCTACCAGTGGCCCGAGGAAAGGTGTCTCCACTCTCTCCCTTGTCAAGACCATGACAGTGCCCTGCCAGGTGGCTACTGCAGTTGTCTGAAAGGACTTCCTTCCCAGGGACCTTTCTGCCAGCTCCCAGAAGGTATGCAATTGTTCTTTAAAGATTTAAGGTTTTCAACTTTACTGCAAGCCAGCGTCTGTCTGTCTTGTCTGTATTCAAACACCGGTGAGACATTTACATTTCCCTGTGTTTTTCAGCATACATTACCTTAAAAATCAAAGTCAGACTGAACATAGGATTTCAAGAAGACCTAAAGAACACGTCCTCTGCTCTCTATAGGTCCTACAAGACTGATCTGGAAAGAGCGGTAGGTTTGGGCAGTTAGAGTCTCTTACCCCAGAAACTATTTAGGAGGAATGGATTCATTCTCACTCACAGTGGACAGTGTGCTTACGTGAGCATAGCCTAGGTGTAAGGATGTGACAGCATGCAGGCACACTGAGGATAATTAAGAAGCACTCAAACAGCATTCAGAGGACTAGGGTGTTACCTAGGCCTATCAGGAGGACTTCTCCCTTGAGTAGAAAGGATTCAAATAACATTTGGTGGCATCCCTTTACTAAGAGCAATTCAGAGGCTCATGAGCCTGGTCCAGAAGAAGTAGGTGGCTCCGTTCTTCAGGCAGTCTCACATTCTCCTGTGTCGTGTAGCTCAGCACCTTCTGTCTAGTGAATAGTACTGGCCCCTAAACAGATAAGACTTCTAACATCACTGGGCAGCCCCCCTCAAGGCTGAGCTCAGAGAGTTTCAAACTTCTCTAGCATGGAAGTCACTAAGTCTTCACTCCAGGGTCAGCCTATTGTTGCCAAGGTAAAGACAGAGATGCCTCTGCAAGTGTTAACTGTCTCCCAGATGCAGCGATACCGTGCTTGATATCAGATTAAGCCAAGAGAAGTCCCCTGCCTAACCCAGTATGCCACACAAAACTAATGATTTTTCCACGGTGCCTTGATGGAATATTGATTCTACAGAGTCCTTAAATGATTGATTTACATCTCTAGCATATAATAATTCTACATAGCATACCAGTCACTAACTTATATACTTTTAAGGAAACTATGGGATCATATAAGAGTCTCACTCACCCAGACACCGGAGCTACAACACATAATGTAGATTTCTTGGTGCTCTCATTTTTATTTCTGTTGCTATGATAAAGCAATTCTGAAACAAAGGAATCTAGGTGAAGAAAGGGTTTGTCTGCCTTAAAATGGCGGGTCACAGTCTGTCATTTTGAGGAAGTAAAGGCAGAGACTCAAGCAGCTAAACATATCATAAGCACAGTCAAAACCAGAAAGGAATGAGTTCATCTATACTACCTGCTTCTTGTTGATAGTTTTCATTAGCTTTCCCCTGTCTCATGTAGCTCTGGGTCCTCTGCCTACAGAATGAAATGGCCCACAGTGGACTAGGTCTTCCTACATCAGTTAACAATCAAGACAATCCCTCACAGATATGCCCACAAGCCAACATGACCTGGGTATTCTTTCAGTAGAGACTGTCTTTGTAGGTGATTCTAGGTTGTGGCAAGTGACACTTAAAGCTAACGGTGGTACCTGGTCATGTAACTTGAGTATGTCAGAAATTCTTATGGGGTTGATAGTCAGAAGAAAAATACAAACATGTCCTATTGACAAATGAAACTGACTTCACCAAAGTCACACTGGTGTTAAGGGGGGGGCAAGTGGGATGGTGGCTGTGAGGGTGTTCCTGACTTCCAGCTCTCTGGCTCTGGTTCAGTAAGTAGCCCCAAGGGCTGCCTCTGACACTCAGGAATGGGTTTCTGCTCCTTACTGCAGAATACACATAATTGTTATGTGTCTGGCAGACAGGGAGATTTCTGGAAAGACTCTTCAATGTCCTTGGAAGATCTTTCTGAACATTGTCAGGTGTGCTGTAGGATCCTTTCATTCCACCTTCTTTTTCTCTTTCCCTTGGAGTTTGACACCATGTTCTCCCTTTTCCACGTCCTCTCTACTCTGTCTCTTGTGTTTTCCTGAGCAGCAGTTTTGCACACTTAATCTACTGTGTGCTTCTTTAAAAACTAAGACTGACCCAAGTTGTCAGAAATTACTTCTGCAAAGCTCTGCCAATGCCACCACTAACAAAATAGATAAAGCCTTATCCATGTTGGTAAAGTGTACCTATAAATCTTTGTCATCTCTGACCAATCTCATATTGTTCTCTTGCTTTCTTTTCCAGTTCCGAGCGGGTTACAAAACTTTACCAGGATTCAGATCAGTGACTGTGACACAGTTTACGTAAGAATGATGTAATTTTCTCATTTTGATATGAGGGCAGAAACCAGTACACCAGGGAACAAGACAAATTATCCATGGGCTATCATATGGGGTCCTTAGCAGGAGCAGCTTGGCAGAGGTGAGAGCTATGACCACCAGAGGTGAACTGGAAAAGGAAACACCAAGATGTGTTCCTACCCTTTAGCAGTGAGGAAATACAAAGGTGTGTTTGTCTCATGCATGAAAAAGACTTTTGCAAACAGAAATACACCTGTAGGTCTGAGGGTTCGAAATGCTGAACTAGAGTTGTACCAGACAGCAATGTTAAAGACATTACTAGAAGATTCTGATAGTCGGACAGGATCTCAGGATTTCCTGGCATACCATGAAGGACTCTGTGGGAACTTGGAAACCTTGTGGGTTCAGCTCATTGATCTTTATATAATCACCTTTCTCATTTACATTACTGGGCAAGTCTTGCCTTGGGTGTTGGCTAATATTTAAAGACAGGCTTGTTTGAGCGATTCCTTGATGATGGAACTCGGTTGGCCTCTGCTATTTTGCTTTTCTGTGCAATAAACCACAAGGATCTAGGTTCTCCTAGATTAATTACTGTTTTACTGAACCAAGTGGTCTCTATGCAGCAAGGGCAGCGTGGTTGTGGACTACGAAGTCCAGCTTACATCAGCACCACTGCCTGGATCAATTCA
This sequence comes from Uromys caudimaculatus, assembly GCA_028551405.1. Classification (NCBI taxonomy): domain Eukaryota; kingdom Metazoa; phylum Chordata; class Mammalia; order Rodentia; family Muridae; genus Uromys; species Uromys caudimaculatus. The sequence continues at coordinate 25,654,943 of CM052709.1, forward strand.
TAAAGCCAATGAGCAAGTCATACAGAACCTCAACCAGACTTACAGAATGGACTACAACTCCTTCCAAGGAACACCAAGCAGTAAGTGGGACCTACTGCATTTTCACACCCCACATGGCTTCTTCATTTGGGGTAGGCATGATGTGATAATATTGCTTGAACTTAAGAAATCTACCCCAGAGTTTCTTGTATATCTGTGTGTGTGTGTGTATATATATATATACATATATATATATACAATGAAAATTTCCTAGTCTATCAAGAACAATAAAATTATGAAAATTCCAGGAAAATCGATGAATTTGTAAAATACTGGGGGTGAGGGAGAAGTTGAGAAGAAGAGACTCAACAACAACAAAAATTTCTTTTGAGTGCCAAAATGAGGCAGGCAATGGTGATGCATGCCTTTAATCCCAGCACTCAGGAGGCAGAGGCAAGTATATATCTGAGTTCAGGGCCAGCCTGGTCTATAGAGTGAGTTTCAGGACAGCCAGGGCTACAAGAAGAAAAATCTTGAATTAAACAAACAAGCAAAAAAGTGCCATAATGAAATCTAATACATTCTATACTAAAAAAAAAAAGCTAATAATAAAGTGAGTTGGAAGACAGAGAGCTAGGAAATCAGGGTGATATTTCCTAGTACAGAGGTGTGGAGCTTTGTGTGGCAACTGTCTCTTTTTGACTAACATTATTGCAGCGGGAACATCAGGGAGATGGGAACGGGAGGGGGGCTCATACTAGAACCACGGGACTTGTAACTTGCCCATGTTCATATATTGAAAAGATCCATAAATGTAAGTCTATCATTGTGGGGAGACAGTAACAGCAGATGCTGATGCTAAACAGGGTTCTATTGCTGATTTAGAGGGTGGGTCTCAGAACATGTCTGCAGCACATTAGCTCTACAAAGACCTATCTGTACTTCACCAACACTTCAAGCCTGGATGGATCTGATCCATTGGGAGGCTTCCACAGTACTGCTCCAGGTCATTTAAAATAGTGGTGAAAAAATCCATGACTTTAGATACTCTCGTTCATTTCACAGATGGGATTCATATTTGGGCTCTGGTGCATCAGTACGTGAGGGACCTTTGTTACTCAGATAGTGGTAAGGGGAGAGTGTGGGCAAGACTGGCAGATAGATTCAAAGAAGAGCCCTAAAGAATCCTGGAAGCAAAGCCTGCAGAGCCCCATTGTTTGCACCATTGATGTGTAATCCCCAAACTTTTTCTTTGAATTTCTAGATGAAACGAAGTTCACTGTCATACCAGAGTTCATCTTTGAAGGAGACAATGTAACTCTGGAGTGTGAAACTGAATTCGTGACCTCCAACACGTCTTGGTACTATGGAGAAAAACGCTCTGACATCCAGAACAGCGACAAATTCTCCATTCACACCTCAGTTATCAACAATATAAGCCTGGTCACCCGCCTCATCATTTACAACTTCACGCAGCACGATGCAGGTGGGTTTTTGATCAGAGACTTGTGAGGGGAACTGAATGCCAGGCTCAGAGAAGCAGCCCACAGAGCAGGGGTTGGGGGGTAAGCTGTTCACAAGAAACCTGTTGGCTCCTATTCTGAAATGAAAACTTCATCCCATGGCATGCTTACATGTGTGTGTGTGTGTGTGTGTGTGTGTGTGTGTGTGTGTGTATATGTGTGTGTTTCCATGTGTGTGCATATGTGTATATGTGTGTATATGTGTGTGCATATGTGTGTGTGTGTGTGTGTACATGTGTGTGCATGTGTGTGCATATGTGTGCATATATGTGTATGTATGTGTCCATGTGTGTATGTGTGTGTATGTGTGTATGTATGTGTGTGTATATGTATGTATTTCCATGTGTATGTGTGTGCATATGTGTGTATGTGTATATATGTGTGTATATTTGTGAGAATGTGTGTATTTATAAGTGTGTACGTATATGTGTATGTGTGTGTTTCCATGTGTATGTGTGTGCATATGTGTGTATGTGTATATATGTATGTGTATATGTGTGTGTATATTTGTGAGAATGTGTGTATTTATATGTGTGTATGTATATGTGTATGTGTGTGTTTCCATGTATATGTGTGTATGTATATGTGTATGTGTGTGTTTCCATGTATATGTGTGTATGTATGTATGTGTGTGTATGTGTGTATGTGTGTGTATGTGTGTATGTATGTGTGTATATGTATGTATTTCCATGTGTATGTGTGTGCATATGTGTGTATGTGTATATGTATGTGTATATATGTGTGTATATTTGTGAGAATGTGTGTATTTATATGTGTGTACGTATATGTGTATGTGTGTGTTTCCATGTATATGTGTGTATGTATGTGTGTATGTGTGTGTGCGTGCGTGTATGCCCACGTTGCATGGCTATGTGTACATCGCCACGGGAAGCTGGACTTCAGGCTTCCTTTCCTCTCTGTTCTCATTTTGGATTTTGAGACAGGGTCTCTCACTGAATTCAGGACTGAACAATCTGCTAGTCAGTGAGATTTGAGGACCCACTTGTCTCTGTCTCTCCGGCTATAGAGTTACAGATGCATGTTATTGTTTCTATCTTTTTTTTTTATGGGTTCTGGGATCTGAACTCAGATCCTCATGCTTGCACCGGAGATCACCAAACCATCTGCCCAGTGGCCCAGGGCACTATTTTAAATGATGTTTAAAATGCAATGATTTGTTTTTGAATTTTACATAGCATGTAGTAATGGTTTATTGCTGTTTTATTTTGAAGTACCTTATAAAATGTAGTTTGCTGAGATGAAATTGACATATGACATACTGCACATATTTTAAGTAGACAGCGTGTTAAGTTTTGACACAGATACTTGAAAAGGCATCACTAAAATTAAGGTGGAAATATATCCAGCCTCCTCAAATAGTCTTTTTCCCCATAGCAATCCTTCTTTCTCTCTGGTCCTTTCCCTCCGTCCTACCTACTCCAAGCAACCACAAAAACATAAATTTTAGTTCTTCAGAGATTAACAATGAGCCTGCCACATTCTAGTATTTAATAACCCCACTTAGCACCAGATATCAGGAGGACCAACTCTGTTCCTCCACACAAGGCAGAGGACTATAGATACACGAGTCTTATCACACCTTCGCAGATTCCTGTTCTACCACAGGGTTAAATAACGCACCTGAATTATTCATGGTCCCCCGAGTCTCCAAGACTTACCAGTTTCACTTCCCTGTATGACCCCAAGAATGCCCCCTTTCTACCTTTTGCCTCACGTCATCAGATGTGTCTGTGCTGGCTTGACAGGTTCTGAACACTCCTCAAGGGGCCCTTGAACAAGTCCCAGGTGCCACAGCACATGCAATGAGGCTCAGTTCTATCAAAGGAAACTCACAGTATTAATAACTCATACTTTCATGTATTCTTCTGCAGGCATGTATGGTTGCAACGTGACGTTGGATATTTTTGAATATGGGACAGTCCGAAAATTAGATGTCACCCCCATCCGGATTTTGGCCAAGGAAGAGAGAAAAGTGGTGTGTGATAACAACCCCATATCGTTGAACTGCTGCAGCGAGAATATTGCAAACTGGAGCAGAATAGAATGGAAACAGGAAGGGAAAATAAGCATTCTAGGTAAGGACCGTGGATAAAGATTTTTTGCACAGAGGGCTCTTTGCTTGCCTTTCGGCCAAGAAAAATGGGAGATCTTGTGGGCAGAGGAGGAACTGTGTTTAGTCTGGACCATGAAAATGAAACCAAAACTCCAAACCACTAGGTTTGATGCCAGTTCCAGTCTGGATACCGCACAGCAAGCCTCCAAAAGACCTCTCATGCAAGCATCACGCTTGTGCTGAGGACAAGATCCTAGCAGATAGAGGCCCAAGTGGGAGTGGCCTGGTGACATGGGTCTATAGCATGGCCCACCCTTTCCTTCCATCCTCAGCAAAGAGCTAAAGCTGAGGTCATGAAGTTTTCACCTAGGCCTGACTGGAGCTTCTCATTTCTTTCCTGCCTGGAGTCTCTCATTTATGTACTTGCTTCAGTTTTTTTCTCTCTGTTCCCAGCATGCATTTCTCTGCAGACCTATTATTTCTCTTTCAGTTCCTTCATTTCTATTTCTACTCATTTACTTTTCTGCATGTATATCTATGTGGCATGTGTGTTCACACGTGCGGGGTCATATGGTTTTGGGAGTATACACGTGGGGGGGCGGGGGCTAACACTGAGGGTCTTTCTTGACTGCTTTCTCTTTCTTGAACCTAGAGGTCAGGAATTTTGCTAGCATAGCTAGCCTGATTAATCCAGGGATCTCCTGTCTTTCCATTACACATGGGGGCATTATAAGGCAGGCTGCCACATTTTCTATGGACGCTGGGGATCTGACTTTAGTCATCATTCATATATGGAAGTGTTTTACCCAACTCTGCTTTTGTTCACCCTGAGATCTAAACTGAAGTTCCCCATCCTCCAGTTTATACTACTGAATGATAAAGGAAGGCAGTGGCGTCGAGAGACACGGCTCAGCCATTAAGAGCACTTGTTGCTCTTGCAGAGGACCAGGGTTTGGTTCGCAGCACGCACGTGACAGTTTCCAATCATCTGTAACTCCAGTTCTAAGGGACCTGACACCCTTGTCTGACCTTCTTGGACACCATGCACACACATGCTGCACGGATGCACATGTCGGCAAAACACTCAGACACAGCATGAAATAAAAAATTCTTTTTAAAAATTAAAGCAGAAATAGTGGCTTTTTATAACAGTTTTGTAAAAATGTCAATCCATTTTTAAAATCCCACAATTTTTAGTGTTCATATCTAAACTTAATCATGAGTTTGAAGCTAATACATACATACATATGTACATACATACATACATACATATCCTCCAATGGGATAATAAGGAAATTAGGATCCAGATTAAACAACTTTCCCAAGATTGTCACAATATAAAAAGAAAAATTATGACTCTTCACTGATCTTATTTCACGAGCTGTAGTGACCAGCACCTTCTTCATCCTGGTAAGCCAGCTCTGGACTAAGCTGCCAGTAGTTTAGATAGAAAAAAATACTTAAAAACCATGTAAGATCATAGCCACCTCTTCTTTTAAGAAACAATAGTATTATGTGCTATTAAAGAGAAAAATCTTTGACTTAAAATGCAGATCTTTAAATTGCAAAGTCTGTGCTCGTAGACTATGCTACACCACCACCACTACCACCACCACCACCACCACCACCACCACCACCACCACCACCACCACCACCACCATCATTATTCTATGAAAAGTCAGGTTTTCACCCACACTTTCCCAAGCACCTCTAGTTTACCAAGCACACGCCGCTTGCAGCATCTGATTAAACCTCTGAGGACTGAGAAAGACATCTGGTCAACTCTGAAAAATGTCAGTACGGGTCATTTAGTCACTTCCCTAGTTTATAAGGAAAACAGGGCACAGGCATCCTGAAGGAGCTGCCAGAGGGAGGAGAGGCCTTGCACAGTTCCAGCGTCTCTTTCAACTCTGGAAGGTGACAGACCTTACCCTCTGGCAGAGGAACCAGGAAGTCTGCAGTGAGATGCTCAAGGACCTGTCTCCCCAGTGACCCTTTTGCAGACTCTCCTAAGTCTAGCAAGGTTGTCCAGCCCGCAGAACAATGGATTTCCGGTATAGCTTGTTATCCTCCCATCCTGCACCCAGCCCTGGCCCCCACAGCAGCTCGATGGAGTGCTAAGTCCTCCAGTGAGCATTGGCTGGTTTAGGCTCACACACTGACAGCTTCACTTCACACCACAGCCCTGATTTCTGTTACCCTCCCAGTGGTCTTTGAAGGCTTAGAATAATATCCCCTCCTCTGAAGTCTCTCTCTGTCAGTCACCTGAGATGCCCCTCCCTTTAACCCGCACACTGTATGGAATTTTCTTTGATGGGACCTATCACTGACACATTTCTGTTCTCTGTCTTATTCTCTATGCATCTCACCCTGGATGATTTACTGGATTGTCCACTGGGTAAAATGCTGGACCTTTAAGGGTGAGGTACATTCAACAGGAAGAGGAGGGGGGAGATGCAAATGTGAACACAGGCATCCAGGGCTGGGGCTGCAGGATGTGTTGAAGGCCACACGTGGTTTGGGTTTTGAGAAAATGAAGAATCAAATTCAGAAGAGAATAATAGATTGGAACATATTGTGTGAGAAATGTCGCTGTCATCTAGAAGTCTGAATCAGGTTTGCTTCATCTGGCAATTAAAGAATTTAAACACACACACACACACACACACACACACACACACACACACACACACACACACACCCCTCAAGTGCAATGGGTGGCAACAGGAGAAATCTCAGGTATGATGGACAGAATCAGCAGCTGGGAGGCTTTTATGAGTGGTGAGCACACTCAACACTCAGTGAGGCCAATCTAGAGAAAATGAGAGAAAGACCTCCTGCAAAGCAAAGGAGAGTCTCAGGAGCTGAAAACCAGGTGTCACCTCATTGGCTGGAGCTTCTAAGGGTCTTTCAGGGGTTTTCCTTCCTGAGTTTAGGGCTGATCAGTTTGAATAAAGACAGTTTTAGGTTTCAACCCTGACACTCGGGCTTCGGCACCAAGATAATAGCTTTTCTCAGCCAACATAATAAGCAAATTCAAGCCAATTTAAATGTTTAAAGGCAGATTTATTTGGGAACAGCTCTCAGGTGAGTTCACCTGTCTCAGGAGACAAGGCTAGAGAGATTGACATGCAGACAGGGAGACAGACAGAGAGAGAAGACAGAGAAGGAAAGAGGTAGGGAGGAAGGGAGGGGGGAGAGAAGGAGACCAACTGTGTGCAGAGAACAGAGAGGAAGAACACACGCACACAGAGAAAGATTTGGGGTGGTGGCCAGGTCCTTTTATCCAGAGCACACACCTGGCACACCTGACTGCGGCAGGTGATGACATAAGCAGTTGCTAGGTCCCTGGGAGCAGGGGGTGAAATTGCCTGTACACTAACAGGGTTTTTAGGGTTACAGGTCCTGGGTTTGAAACTAACGGACAGGGAGGCTGATAGGCCTACAACATTGATGTCAGCGTATCCTGCCTGATCCAGCCCTGACTCGTTGGGCTGGTCCACTGGGGGGAGAGGAGGGTGTACCAGTGGGAGGAAAAAGTACACGAAGTCTTTGTTTTGGGATACCAGGCTTATGTCTCAGGTCAGGAGGGTGAAGAATAAGCTGGAAGTCTGTCATCTTCGTTATCTATTTGTGGGTCCTCTCCCTATCTGCCTATTAGGAATCTGTCTAACCCCTGGTCCTTCAGTGGCACGCACCATGTTAAGAGCATTTGACTTTACTCAGTACCCATAGTAAGAATTTAAAGGTGAAAGGAAATTAGATGTTGAAGTTTAGAAAACTAAACTTTCACAGGGCAGTGGTGGCACAAGCCTTTAATCCCAGCACTTGGGAAGCAGAGGCAGGTGGATTTCTGAGTTCGAGGCCAGCCCGGTCTACAGAGTGAGTTTCAAGACAGCCAGGGCTACACAGAGAAACCCTGTCTCAAAAAACCAAAAAAAAAAAAAAAAAAAAAAAAGAAAACTAAACTTTCACTGGACATCCTGATTGACTATTTGTACTTGAAGCTCAGGAGGCTGAGGCAGGAGAATCACAAATTGAAGGCCAGACTAGATTACACAGAAAATTCAAAACAAGCTTGTGGTACAGGGTGAGATCCTGTCTCAAAACCCAAACCAAGTCAACTACAAAAAGAAAATGAGTGAGATGAAGAGATAATTAATTCCGAATTGAAGCCCAGATGTAATCAGTTGCAAAGTTCACACAACAAACAGTAGAGCCTGGGGAGGGGGGTATGGGGTGACCTTTTGCTGTTGGAGACAGCCATGTTTCAGGAGTGTTAGCTCAAAGAGGGTTTTCACAATCGAGTGGAAGTACAATGTGAGGAAGTTCGGGTAATTAAAGTGGCCTTTAAGCGTTTTAATTTGGGTTCCAGCCAATAGCACTGGCAGGAAACACTAGATGTGTGAATTCTGTCTGGGGAAAAATAAAGAAATCGCATGTGTTGAGTTTGAGGTACGGGAGATGTCAAATCAACGCTTGGGAATTTGACTCAAAAGTTTCCAACCAGGCCATTCCTCTTAGAGCAGTGAGGGATGTCATCCAACCTCAGTTCATAGCAGGAGCCTCAGGGTGAGTGTGGGGGGGCTGATGCTGCCAAGGGAGTGAAGAAAAGAGTCCAACAGTGGGGTAAGGTGGGGTGGAGGGGTGTGGTTGGGGATAACACCAGGAGCAACAAATACTCATTTAAGAAGGATGCTCAGGAGAGGGCCTAGGAGGTTGAAGACAGGAAAGAAGGAAGGACCCACAGGAGGCTCATGCAGCTACAGCCTAAAAAAGATGGCTGGCAGTGGAGGCTACATACGGAGAAGCCCAAGATGGAGGAAAAAGAAGGCCCCTGTTGGTCTTAAGGAAACACTTTTAATAAAGTAGTGGATGACAAAGGCCCATTTCAAAAGAGTGGGACCCCACAGGTATCAAATGCAGAAGCATCATGAGAGGGGGCGGGGCCAGAGCGGCTTTCACATGAGCAGTCTAAGACTTGAGCTGTAGAGAGGGGCAGCATTCTACCCGTCTAAAGTCAGTCAACCTTGTGATCCTCAGTGCAGATGTGGCCTTCTCATGAAAACTAGGCTCAAGAAAGGATGAACAGAGGGTGGGCTTTAGAGAGTTAGAAGTGGTTTTGTCAAAGAGAAAGAGAGTGGAAATGAGTAGAGTGACCTGATAGACACGTGGGGAAGAACGTTGGACTAGCTACTTTTCTGTGGTTGTGATAAAATACCCTGACAAAAGACAAGCTAGAGAACCAAGGTTGATTTTGGTTTACAGTTCCAGAACAGACACAGTCCACCATGAGGGAGAAAGCCTGGCAGTCAGCAAACAGAGTGATAACATTTCATCCACACACAGAAATCAGAGAGAACAGGCAGTAAAGCCCACCCACAGTGATGCACTTCCTTCAGCAAATTCCCACACCCTAAAGGTTTTGTTACCTTCCCAAAGAGCAGTGTGAACTAAGTGTTGAAACATGTTAGCCTAGAGAGACATTTCTCAAACTACAACATTGGGCATATGTGATTCAAAACAATAAAGGCATCTGTTTTAGAGTCACAATTGCTGTGATAAAACACCATGACCAAAAGCAACCTGAGGAGGAAAGGGTTTATTTTACTCATGGTTCCATATAATATAATAATATCCTGGAGGCAGGAGCTGATGCAGAGGCCATGGATGGTGCTGCTTACTGGCTTGCTCCTCATGGCTTGCTTTAGCCTGCTTTCCAAAGAACACAGGACCACCAGCCCAGGGATGGCACCACCCACAATGGTTTGGGTGCTCCCCCATGATCACTAATTAAGAAAATGCTTTACAACCGGGTCTTCTGGAGGCATTTTCTCAATTGAGGTTTCCCCCTCTCTGATGACTCCGCCTTGTGTCCAGTTGTGATAAAACTAGCCAGCAAAGCATTCTTGATCAGCTAGAGTTGAGGGAATGCATTTATTTCGATAGTAATCCACCAGCCTATTCTGTGTCTTTCACTTTGGGATGGCGTGAGTGTTGGAAGAGTGTCTGACGACCACAGTAGCAGGTGAAGTTGTGTGGAGATGAAAATGGAGACCAGAGTAGGAAAAAAATCACACGCAGGGTTATTTGGGAACCCTAGGCAAGAAGTAAAGATGGTGTGGAGGGTGGGGTTTTTCGGAGAATGGAAACAGTGATCCGGGAAATATAAAGTTGTGAGCAACTATAAACGATGAAGCTGAAGTTTCCACTGAAAAACTTGCTACTACTTGAGTCAAACAACCATATTTTTGATGTTTTGTCTTTTGCTATGTATTGTAATACTAAATACTAGCCCCCAAGGCCGGGTTGCACCCAGGGATGTAGAATTTGCATGTAGACCTAAGTGATGCTTTGTAATCTTTTCCCCTAAGTTATCCCTGATTGGTGAATTAGGATGCCTACAGTCTATCAGCTGAGCAAAAGAGAGATAGATGGAGAGGAGGAGGTTGGTTCCTGGGCTTGGGGTCAGAGGCAAGAGACCACAAGGAAGAAGGAGCAGAAGGAGAGAGGAAGGTACCATGGGATAAGAGATCATAAGATCTGTCCCATGTGGACTGGCCAATAGGAGTAAGAGGGGCCCACTCAGGACATGGTGCCTGCCTGCAAGGTATGCTAGTGCAATGGTGGCATAGAACTTGTGGGAGTGACCAACCAACATCTGATTTGACTGAAGGCTCTCTTTGTGAGATGAAACACATTCCTGATGCTACTTGGGTGACCAAGTACCTGAGACTAGATAGTCCAGGGACCTAGGCTAAAACCAAATACAGTTCTAAAAGAACATAGCAATAAAAATAACTCTTAATGACTTTCTATTATACCCATAACTCATTCTATTATACCCATAGCTCACAAGTCATAATTCAGGATTATTGATAGGGAGTTTAAAGCTAAGAGGGTAGATGTCTGCCCAGCTCTAGTGCTGATTAAAGTTTATTACGAATACAAAAGTTATGTGTCTTTTATCTGGGAACTGAATGATCAAAGGTGGGGTAGAAACCCCCGTTTGAGATTAAGTGTTTACTACAACACATGATGTTGAGAATTTGTTTATATCATTGCAGGGAACCCAGAAACAGACCTAGATTCTAGCTGCAGCACTTACACACTCAAGGCAGATGGGACCCAGTGTCCCAGTGGGTCTTCTGGAACAATAGTCATCTACACGTGTGAATTCGTAAGCGCCTATGGAGCCAAAGGCAGTAAGAACATAGCTGTGACCTTCACCTCAGTAGGTAAGAACTCTTGCCATAGACTCTTCAGACATTTGCCATTCGACTGGGATCATCATGTCAGTGGGCAGAATAAAGCCGAGCTTTCCCTGGGAGTGGGATGGTGGTCCGATGTCTCTCTACGCCATTTCAATGCAGATGGAATCATCTTAAATTGGATTGCATTGGAAAGACTGGGGAGAAACTAATCGTGTTGTTCAGATATAAGAAACAATTGAGCTAAGAATGTGGTGTCGTGACCAGGCTAGTTCTGTTGTCACTGAATCCATATGATCGATAACCTCCCTTTCCCCCACAATTCAGTTTCCCCTCCTTAAATCCCCACAGCCTCAGTTACTTCCCCTCTACCCACCCCACAGGTCCCCTTCTGGTTCCTTCTCTTTCAGTCTCTCCATTCTAGAAATAACCCCACATAAAGCGAGAACAACCTGATCACTTGGCATTGTCTTATGGTTGAATAAAAAGGTTCATTTCAATCTCTCAGTTCTTAGCTTCTGAAAAGGCCATTTATCATCTACACTCAGGAATCAGGAGAGAGAGAACAGGAAGTGTGGCCAGGCTGTAAAATCTTAAATCCTGTCCACAACGATATACTGGCTTCAGCAAGTTCCAAGCTTTGAAGGCTTTGTAACTTTCACAGAGTATCACCAACTGGGAGCTAAGTGTCTAAAGATGAGCCGGAGGGGGGCATTTCTCAGTCAATCTACGAGACTGCTCCTACGCTGATCAAAATAATAAAGGCATCGTTAATCATCTGGCATTCTCAAGTCACCACAGCCTCAGACATTTCTTTCCATCTATCCTCTGGAAATGAACCATTTACAGCCTTTTTGAGAAATGTCATGAGAAGCAGGATGCAGGCAGTACCTGTTTGCCTTCTGCATGTATTCTGCTATTGGGACTTAGTGCATATCCAACAGACACAGCTCATATATGGAAACCTGGGACATATTATAGAGGCATAGTTAGTGCTTGCTGAAAATTGCTGGTCTGGCTATCCAACCTATCCTGGAAACAAGAGAAACAGATTTCTGGGGCCATGAGGCTTTGCTTTCTGCTCAGAAATGGCTAGCCCCCAGAGAGCTGTTTTCAAATCCGTCCAGTCACAGAGGACAGAGTGAGGGACACACCGTGTCTTGTGTATGCTTTGGTTCTGTGCCTCGGCATGTGAACTCTGACTTAGACACTGTGGAAAGCACTGGCTTCTTTTGATGATCACTAAGAATAAGATTGATATATGACCGGAGAAGCAGACCTTTGGCAACAGGCTCAGGGAATGAGACAGTTCACCTCCATAGGTGACTAAAGCAAATACCATCTTGAGATGTCAATCATGGGAAAGATGCACTCCCAGAGAAAAGGAAAGATAGACCAAGAGAAAAATAAATAATGGGTTTTCATATCAGTATCTATATCTATATCACAATGGTGCCAACACTGTCAACAATGTCTTACAGAATCTATGATAGAATTCCAAAAAAAGCAGCAAACGTGATAAATTATGTTATTAACCTCAGTTATAGTATTATAAATAGTTTAAATGAAATAGCTATAAATAACATTAAGGTGCCCATACATCCAGTCTTTCTGAGGTGATCTAAGCATGATTATTTGAACAGTGAACTTTATGATCCTTCTGCTGAAAAGATAGATCAAGAATCCAGTCATTTGTTTATGAAGCACCGACTGTGTACTAGACCACCAGTAAGTGCTAAGGATGTACCAGCAGAGGCAAAAGGCTGCCTTTTTATGGGGACAGATAGAGAAAGGAGTGAATCTACATCACAGTGGTCTGACATTGGTGATCCAGTGGTGAGCACAGCTGCCTTCCATGATACAACGCCATATTATGGGGAAAGTGCTTAAAGAGTCAATATGAAGTTGTTGCAAAAACCCAACCCTCTATCTTTCCATTGAGGGGGTCACAGAGGAGGCTGGAGGGGAGCCCGGGTTAAGTCAACATCCCTAAGTTTGCAACCTTCTACCCTGCTAATCATCAGGAGATAATCCCAGCTACAAAGGGGAAGTGCACGAGGTCCTAAGGCCTGTGATGGAAGTGAGTACAAGTACAGTTCAGAGCACCACCGGGAACAGCCTAGAAACCAGTAAAACCCTGGAGCGGCAAGGTACCAATCCTGCGTTGACACGGGTAGAGCCAGGACGGTCCATGTTGCTGTCTCTGTCTTAAATGTCACTCCCGTGTCGATGTCATCCGAAAAACTAAACATTGGATCTGTTGTCGGTTTTTGTCTTGTCTGTTTTGTTTGCACTCTTTCAGCCAACCTAACAATAACCCCGGACCCAATTTCTGTTTCTGAGGGACAAAGCTTTTCTATAGCATGCCTCAGCGATGTCAGTAGCTTTGATGAGGTGTACTGGAACACTTCCGCTGGTATTAAAATCCATCCAAGGTTTTATACCATGAGGAGGTACCAAGATGGAGCGGAGTCGGTGCTCACAGTGAAGACCTCCACCAGAGAGTGGAACGGTGAGTAACTCACCAGACCCTACAGCAGGCTGTGTAGACTCCTGGAAATACACAATGGCAGGTAGCTAGGTCCTTCTTGGGACATGCCTATAATGATTAGTCTTTGAAGGTGACATGACAGTGTGTGTGGGGAGGGGACAGATTAGCATTATCCTGTTTGTTTGTTTGTTTGTTTGTTTTCAAGACAGGCTTTCTCTATGTAGCCATGGCTGTCTTTGAACTCACTCTGTAGACCAGGTTGGCCTCAGACTCATAGAGATCCACCTGCCTCTCCCTTGCAAGTGCTGGAGTTAAAGTCATGCACCACTACCACCTGGCCCCCATTATTCCATCTTATGGATGTGGAAAATAATGTTCACAAGTAATATTAAACATGATAGTACGAGTTAGCTTGTGCCACCTGGACTGAAGTTAGCATCTAGCCCCACAGCCAGCACCCCTGCAGTCAGTAAAGCACTTACCTTGCAAGCATGAAGACCTGTGTTTGATCCCAAGAAACCACATAAAAAGCCCTGCACAGCAGCGCCAGCTTGCAACCTTAACAGTGGTGGTAGGGGCGGGTGGAGACAGGTAGTTTCCTGGAGGCTTGCTAGCCAGCTAGTCTAGCCTACGTGGCAAAGCTCTAGGCCAGTGAGGGATCCTGTCTCAAACAGAAAATGGAAGGTACCTAGGAAACAACATTGGAGATTGTTCTCTGATCTACACATGTGCACATACCTGTGAACACAGAAGGATGATGATGATACAGATTTACTATATGATTGACACTACACTACCCTGCTGTGCCATGAAAACTCTAGTAAGTGTTTATATGTTTAGTTTTAGATAGAGAAGCATTTGTATTTCCTGTTTATATCTCTACCTTGTTCATGTCGCCAGGAGATACAGGTTGTTGAAGGCATAAGGGTTCAGTAGAACTGTATGGTAACAGCCGACATCCATGGCACCTTTATGATATAGTAGGTCACTGGGCTAAGTACTTAAACATCCGGGGCAGCTGCTTAAGTGGTGATTTGACCTCTGGTGCCATGGTGTCCTGGAGTCTAAGGGACCACTCATTTAGAGACAGACGCTTGGGCTGTGATGACACCGAGGCACCGGTCTATGATGTCCCAGCTCTTCAAAAACGTTCTCTTTTCTGCACACCACCAAATCCCCCATTCTTCCCTTGCTTGGTTGTGGGAGGAGAGTTTGGAGCCCAGCTTCATTCTTGACTTTGGATAGAGCCACTTCATTTGATTGAAGTGACTGCATACTTGAAGGTGGAGGGTTATTGGCTAGTTCGTCGGACCTGTGAGGTACTGTGGAGGGAAGTCAGTCAAGCTCTCCCGGTGTCCAGGAAGAGGGAGCAGGTCCATACATAAATTTGTGGAAAAGAAAAAGATAAGACTCTTCTTATTGCCACTGATGCCGTTCAGGAGCAACGACTTCATTACAATGATGCCTTTTAAGAGCGAAGATTTCACTCTGTCTCACTTTCTGCTCCCTCTCCTCAGGAACCTACCACTGCATATTTAGATATAAGAATTCATACAGCATCGCCACCAAAGATGTCACCGTTCACCCGCTGCCTCTGGCCTCAGACATCATGATGGATCCTTTGGAGGCCAGTGGTCTGTGTGCCAGGTCCCATCAATTCAAGTGCTGCGTAGAAGAGGCTGCAGGGGAGAAGTACGCTGTGACTTTCCACGTGGATTCCTCATCCTTTCCCGCTGGTAAGAGGCAGACCATGCCATTGCTAGGCCACATTGGCTCATAGGTGTGAATCTTTACTCTTAAAAATACACATTAAAAAATGCACAGAGATGGAGGGGCCACACTTGCCAGTACAGGAATGTAATCCTAGTTACTCGGGAGGCTGACACAGATGAATTCATGTGCTAGGCCTGCCTAAGCCATCATAGGGAATTCAAGGACAACCTAGGCAACTTGGTGGAACCTTGTCTCAAAATAAAAATGAAAACAGGCTAAGGATGTAGCTCTGTTGCAAAGCACTAGCCTAACCTGTGGGAGGCCCATGGGATCCATCCTCAGGACCCAGAGAGGAGGCCAGACTTCTAACCATGACTGATGGAGTTTTGTTTTCCAGTCGTCTACTGGGCATGCCACCCTTTGAAGATCCTGTCATTGTGCCAGGGGTCAGATGTGGTGGGGAATGGCTCGGGGACCATTTAACGTACAAAGGCTGGGGTTGAAGAGACGACTCAGTGGGACAAAGAATCTTGGAGAGTGTATCAGGGAGAGTTCTGCCTGTCTCTCTTATCTTGTTTTGGTATATGGCTGATGACTCACTGGTTTGGACTAGAAGTCTCGGGTGGAGCTCTCGAGTGTTCCTTCATCTCCGCTCTCTCAGTGTGTCCAACCAGATACTCTGATGAGGCATCCTTCTTTGTTATAACTTGATAGAGAATGACCCAATCATCCTTCTAAATGCATGACTGCAGCCAGCAAGATGATAAGAGAGAAACAACCAGGCAGCACAGAGGGAAGGAAAGTAAGAACCACTGTCTAGCAGGGATGATGCTTCCTGAAGGTATTTGCCATTATCAGCATCCCAGAACCTCTGGTTGAAGGCTCTAGGGTCAGGAAGACCTTGTTCTTTATATTTTTTCATTTGGTTTATTTATTTTACTTTATGTGTGTGTGTGTGTGTGTGTGTGTGTGTGTGTGTGTGTGTGTGTGTGTGTGTGTGTGTTGCCTGCATGTATGTGTGTGAATCACACACAGAACCTGTGAAAGTCAGAAGACTGGGTTGAGTCCCCTGGACCTGGAGTTATAGATGATTATGAGCCACCACATGGGTTCTGAGAACCAAACCCGGGTTGTCTGCAAGAGCAGCCAATGCTCTTAACCCCCGAGGCATCTCTTCAACCCCAGGCTTTGTACTTTAAATGGTCCCTGAGCCATTCCCCACCACACCTCACCCCTGACACAGTGACAGGATCTTCAAAGAGTGACATGCTCAGCAGAAGACTAGGTCAGAAAAACAATAATCCTTCAGTCATGGTTGGAAAGAAAATAGGCATGGGCTGGAGAGACAGCTTAGAAGTTTAATGTGGGGGTGTCTGTAACCACCATGGCCAACAGAGTAATGGGTTGAGGGGGGCAAGAAGCCAGTTTGGTTCAACATGACTAAGCAGCTAGTATTGGTTCAAACTTCATAAGCCTGACCACAAGTAATTTATTTTAGGCATATTTAAACAGAGCATGGTTGGATGAAAGTTTTCCTGGTGATAATTAATTCAGTCTGGTATGCACAATGAAGTAAATTCACACAAATCTCCTTGAGGAACAAAGTAAGCTAAATAAAGATCAGATGTGACTACATCTTGGTTAAGTACACATGACACCTTCCACAACTATATGGTCTATAGAATGACTGAGAAAAACAAGCTCATGATAAGGAGTTGGGGAAAGAACTGGTGTAGTCTTGGTCACACAGATAGAGGTCACCAGACCATTAACCTCTGCTCCCAGCCTTTTGGGCAGATAACAGGTTTTGCATCCCCTCCTTTGAAGGGACAGCTTTGTTTATTTAGCATACGCATTGCCACTAGTGCTTATCTGTGAGCACAAGGACCTCCAAGTCTCCTACAGTTGAAGGCACTTGGAGAGACTCTTA
Organism: Uromys caudimaculatus; assembly: GCA_028551405.1. Taxonomy (NCBI): domain Eukaryota; kingdom Metazoa; phylum Chordata; class Mammalia; order Rodentia; family Muridae; genus Uromys; species Uromys caudimaculatus. The sequence goes on from CM052709.1 coordinate 25,671,864, forward strand.
CAGAGGACCTGAGTTTGGCTTTCAGCATCCTCCTTGGATAACTTACAGCCACCTATAACTCCAGCTATGGTGCATCCTGCACACTCTTCTAGCATCTGTGAGATCCTGCATGTATATACAGACTATCAGACACACATAAATTAAAAGTAAATCAATGATAATAATTTAGACATACATTTTATTGTCTATAAAGACCTATGCTTATCAAAGGCAATGTATATAACACTAAATATCCTAAAAATGAGTAGCATAGATTGAAAAGGCAGAAAATCAATAAGACTTCTGTTAGATAGAGAAGACTGTGTTACATTATTGGATGACGGAGAATCACCCCAGATATTGAAGAATGCCAATATCCCCACATTCTGATGCCAGTATTTGTAAATTGGGTGTTTCTTATATGCCAGAAACTCAGGTAAACACTGGGAGATATGAAGACTCCCAGGAGACTGGGGACTTTTTTATTGAAGTTTCTGGGTTAGTAGGACAGAATGATTTTAGGGAAGAGAATGGCTTAATTGTTAAGAGCATATACTGCTCCAAGTTCAAGATCAGTTCCCAGCACACCACTTTAGGTGGTTTCATGAGCACGAGCAATTCCAGCTCCATGGTATCTGATGCCCTCTTCTGGGCTCTGCTGGTGACTGCAGTGACTAACACATACACAGATACCCATGGGTACATATAATTTTTTTTTAATGTTATATTAATCTTTAAAATATAGAATGGTCTATAAAGACGTAATTATAAATCACCATGAGGCAGGATACGGTCGATGTGCTGAGCAGTATGTAGGCTCAGACATGAAACCATGAATGGTCAAGGTGACATTTTAGCTAGCACACATTGAAAGATGAATTTACCTACTCTGAGAACCAGAGATTATTTTCACTTAAATACTTGAAACCATACTCAAACTAAATGTCACAAATTCCCAGGAGGTTTGGGGGCATGTTTGTTCATATCAGAACATCTTGACAACCTCTACTTATGTCTTGGCTATTCATATTGTGAATTCCTATTCTCAATAATACTGTCTTTAGAAAGAGAAGTTATCGGCAAGCAAGCATGCTACAAATTCAGTCTCCCAGCAAACTTACACCACCCGTGTCCCAAAGACATCGCAGTGTTCTGCCACTTTACCAATGCAGCCAACAGCTCAGTCTGGAGCCCATCTATGAAGCTTACCCTTGTTCCAGGTAAGTGCATTTAAATGACTTTCAAGTCATATAATCATGCTCAGAGACTTATTTATTCCTTGACTTCTCCATTTCATATTCAGCAAATATATGTTAAAAAACATTCACTGCAGCAGGCTTTGGGTGAACCACAGGGAATTAAGAAGTAAACAGAGGCCATGTTCTCTGAGCCTAGGGGAATGAGAGATGCAATTAAAGATGCTGTCACAGATGCTAGGGTGAACATGAAGACAGAACCACTGCGCATGGCCAGAAAGGCTGCCTGGTTTAACTCTACTGCTGATAGTGGAGAGGGAGTCTAGCAAATGAAATCACTTTTGGGCCCAGCCATGACAACTAAGTTGTTTACGAGGCACATTGGAATGGGCAGTATCTGTGTCCTTCTGAGATTCCTTACAGATAGCATCAAGAGAATGTGTCCTTCCTGGCACTCTTCCTGAGACAGAGCTATTTGGAAAAAAATGGTGAGAAGATCAGGCTATCCTCCATCACCACTGAGCCAGTGTGACCTGGCCTGTTATCAAGATGTGAAGTCGTTATCTGCGTGACTGTTTCTACCACAGTTCATGTGGAAGAACTCTCCCCAGTCACCAGAAAGGCCAGGTGATAAAGATGGCTTCCTTGTAGCTGGAGCCCTGATACACGAAGGTTCCATAGTTCTTCTAACCAGTTAATTTGAGCTTACTGAATGCCGAGTGTACATTCTTGTGCATATTGGTAACTGGGGCCTGTCCATCAAAGTAGGAAGGTATCATGACCTTAAGTCCCTTGGTAAGCAGGGTTAACTCCAGTTGCACCCATTTCCCCATAGATGACATAATTTCGTTCTTCTTTATGGCTGAAAGACATTTCCAACCGCCCCTTTTATTTCCATGTTTCTGATGCAGGGGAGAATATCACATGCCAGGATCCCTTCATAGGTGTCGGGGAGCCTGGGAAAGTCATCCAGAAGCTGTGCCAATTCTCAGGTGTTTCTGGAAGCCCTGGACAGACCATCGGTGGGACCGTCACTTACAAATGTGTGGGCTCCCAGTGGAAGGAGGAGACAAGGGCCTGCATCTCAGCCCCAATCAATGGTTTGCTCCAGTTGGCCAAGGTGAATTCGAAACCCTGGACTCTAAATCCTTGGGGAAGGATATCTCTCTGGCTCAGCAGAATCCTCAGCACTTAGGAAAATTGACCATGTACCACTCGGAAATGCATGGCCACCAACATATATTGTACTTTTCTAATTGCTGTGACAAAATCTATGACAAAGGAAGCTTAAAGGAAGAAAGGTTTTGTTCTAGCTTAAGGTTGGAGAGTGAAAACCATCATGGGGGGAAGAAGGAGGCAGGAGCAGGAGGAGGCTGGTCCCATTGCATCTGCAGTCAGGAAGCTGAGGGAGATGGTGCTTTTCAATCCCAGAACGCTAGCCTGTGGGATGGTACCAGCCACAGTTGGAATGGCTCTTCCCACTTCAATGAACTCAGCCTAGAAACTCCCTCTTATATATGCCCCAAGTTTGTTTCTGTGATGATTCTAAATCCCAGCAAGTTGGCAATCAAGATGAATCATTTCAAAAATGACACCTAGAATTGCTTTAAAAACACTTACTTTAACCATGAAGTCAACAATGGATGTGTCATTCTCTAGGCTTGCCTGCATGCCTAACCTCAAATGCCCAGCCCCTCAGGTCTGAGACCTGCAAGGGCGGGTTTATTATACTTTCTTACTGATTTCTTTCAAATAGCTCTGATGACAAATAGCTATAATGTGTTTATAAAGAGATACTATAGAAACAAGATTCAATAACAAATAATTAGGAAAGTATTGAAAGTGAACTACACCATGACGCTGGTGATAAAAAATTGATATAAATTAAATATCTGCATGTTCATAGATGGGTACTTATCAAAGTTTTTCTATAGAAAAATATTTTTTTTCAACTTACACTTCTTAAAGAGTTGAAAATGTACATAGAGCCAGATGGTTGTGATGCAAGCTTTTAATGCCAGTACTCAGGAGGCAGAAGTAGGCGGATCTCTGAGTTCAAGGTCAGCCTGGTCTACAGACTGAGTTTCAGGACAGCTAGGGTTACACAGAGAAATCCTATCTCAAGAAAAAAAAGATAGTTAGAAAACTGATGTGTACAGATAGATGATATAATTTGTCATCCGAATCAAGATACTCAAGATGGGACAATTCTTATTTATTTTTATAATAATAGTTTTATTATTAAAATAATAAAATAATTATAATTACTTTAAAAATAACTCTGCACCCATTCCATGTCTCTCCTCCAAATCTTCCCATACCTTCCTTTGTTCCTGTTTTTCTTTAATTTATAAACTTATTCACAAGCAAGCTCTCTCTCTCTCTCTCTCTCTCTCTCTCTCTCTCACACACACACACACACACACACACACACACATACACACACAAGTCTTCTCAGTCCATTTAATGTTGCTTGCATGTAAATGACTTCAGGACTGACCACTTGATATTGGATAACTAATTAGGAAACTCATCCCTGGGTGAGACTACTTCCTCCGCTCTCAGTGTCCCTTAGTTGCCTGTAGTTCTTTGTCTAAGCATGGGACCCTCTAAAATTTCCCCCTTACATGTTAGCATGTCTGTTATTGTTGTCCTTGTGCAGGTCTTGTTGAGGCAGCCATATTATTCTTGGTCATTTCTAGGAAACACAATCTCACAGATGATTTCTAAGTCCTCTGACTCTTACAATCTTTCCATTCCCCCCCCCTCAGTTTTTTCCTGAGCCTTAGGTACAAATGTGTTGTAGATGTGTCCATGGGACTGGACACCCCTTGAGTAGTCATTTTCTGCATCTTGACCAGTAATGGGCTTCTATAATGGTTTCTGTCTATTGCCAAGAGTCTTGTTGGTGAGGGTTGGAAGTTGTGTATATGTGTAAGTATTTAAAATGCAGCTAGGAATTATGTGTCTTAGTGAAGTGGTGGCAAAAGGTTGTCCTCTAAGATGTATGACCTCACTAGCCCCAAGTATTGGCTAGATTTCTAGGAGCAGACATGATTTCCATGCTGTTGAATGAACCTTAAATCCAATTAGCAGTTGGTGACTGCCAAAATATGAATGCCACTATTACAACTCTAGGGATATCTTCCCATATTGATCCCTTTTGAGGTTCATAGGCTTCACAGCTGTGTAGAACTACAGTTCACTTAACTCTCTTGGCAGCTTGCATAGCACTTTTCAGGACTATGGAAGTAAAGGAGGACACTCTTAATCATTACACTGAGATGACAGATATAGAAGGATGAGATAAGGAGGTTCAATCATATTCACCATCGGAAGTATAAGTAGTATAAGAAAAAAGACTGTTCCATGTGTTCCTATGATGTGTTCCTATGTGGTCACGTGACTGATTTATTTTACTTTAACTCTGTAGCACTCGTCTCCATCATTCCTTTCTGTCTAGTTAGTTTCCAGGTCGGCTTATATTTAACTCTGCTTTCTGTGCATGAGATCGTAAGCGTTCTCCATCATGAGGGGTGTTCACAGAGACTTTAAGAGGTGAAGGCTTTAATTTACAGTATATATTATTGATGTGGGCATTGAGAAAAAAGGAAACCACAGCTTCCAGATTATTGGAATAATTTCATTTGCTTTTGCTTTTTTTTTAAAAAACAAAAAAACTAGGCTTTGATCAAGAGCCCCTCCCAGGACCAGAAGCTCCCTACATACCTGAGGGACCTTTCTGTCAGTACTGGAAAGGAAGAACAGGCTATCTGTTCATCTCCAGGGAGCCTGGGGGCCATCATCAACATCCTTGATTTGCTCTCAACAGTTCCAACCCAAGTGAATTCAGAAATGATGAGGGTAAGTGTACGTAAGCCTTGTGGGAGTGTGGGGTCTTGTTTTCTCGCATCTCTGGACTTGTGTGCAGGAAGCATCACTCCTTCCCACACAGACTCGTCTCTCTCAGAGCACTGACTTGGGTATGAGAATAGCGTAGTATGCTCTGCAGGCTACGGCTTCTAGGAGAGCAGAGGGGTTTGAGATTTCTTTTAAAAATCTCTGCTTTCATTTCTTTGTTCAAGTAGAACGAATTCCTGTTAGTTTTCTAGAAAAGCTAGTAATTTAGAGGTTACAACAAGGTGAGTATGATGCCATTTTGGCACCTAGGAGGCAGGCCTTTGGGCACACCTGTGAAATACTGGCTTGATTAAAGTCAGCTTCTGAAAAGATCTGTCACAGACTGTCTTCATTAAATTAATTGATTTAGGAAGACTCATCTCAATTGTGGGTGGCACCATTCTCTAGGCTGGGCATCCTGAATTATATAAGAGTAGAGGGCATGAGCTGAGCACTTGCATGTGTGCCTTTATTTGTTGCTCTCTGCTCTTGACTGTGGCTGTAATATGACCAGCTCTCCTAAGAGCCCATCAGTGTCAGCTGCCCTGTCATGAGAGGATGTGATCTGGAATTGTAGGCCCTTCAATTGTTCTTTTGGTCAGGGTATTTTGTTACAGTGTCAGAAAGGAAACCTAGACAAGATTCTCAAAGGTCTTGCATTGAATGTAAACTGTGAAATACTTGTTTTGGGAGAAAAGAAAGCTCATAATAGTTCAAACAGAGAAACTTTAATGAAGGGAGACATACAGGGGTAAGTCAGAATAAAATACATAAGGTGTGGGAGAGGGGCTCTCAGCGGCCTCCGTCTTTATAATCCGTTACCACGCTATAGACAAAAGATTGGATTTCACACAAGTCCAGTGATAGCTGAAATCGTAGGGGAGATCACTCTCCTCAGAAGCTATAAATTTTGAAGGCCAGTGTAGTTTTTACCAGAGACAAGCTTGGCATGAAGGCAATGGGGTAAGGGGACAGCATGGATGATGTAGGTCAGCTCTTCTCACTCCCATCTTTCCATTGCCTGCCTCCTAGTGGCTAAACCCAGTAAGAGGCCAACAAGCACGGAGTCTAGTAGCAATGTGCAGAGCTTTACATTTGTGGCTGGGGACCGTCCAAGCATGGGTTGGATAGCTAGGGCAGAAATAGATGGTGTCACTCTTCTAGAGGTGAATCAAAGTGGCTACAAAGCCATGCTCCCAGAAAAGGTGCTAGAGAAGAGCGTCCCTTCACTTCTCCCAGCTTCTGGGGACACCAGGCATACTTTGGTTCCTGCAGCACCACATGAGTCTCTCTGTCCAAGCCTTTATCTTGTCTGTGTTTTGTAACGATATATTGGAATCGGGAGCCGCTGAGATAATTCAGAATATCTTACCCCCTAGTTTCATTTTGTTGCTGTGATAAACACCATGACCAAAAGCGACTTGGGGGAGGAAAGGTTACAGGCTGCAGTCCATCCCTGAGGGAAGTCAAGGCAGGAACTTGATGCAGAAGCCATAGAGGAATGCTGCTTGGTAGCTCACGATCTCATGCTTAGCTTGCTTTCCTATATGGCTTAGGACCACCTGCACAGGGAATGGTGCTGCCCACAATGGATGGGGCTCTCCTGTTAATTATGGCAATCAAGACAATTTTTCACAAACATGTCCACCTGCCAGTCTGCTTTAGGCAACCCCTTTATTAAGACTTCTTCTTGGGCAACACTTGTGACTCTAGGTTGTGTCAAGTTGACAGTTAAAGCTGACAGGAATGGATCCTTAAAATAATTATGTTTCTGAAGGCTGTGTGCCTGCATAAGGTCACATTCTCAAGGTTTGGGTATCAGGATATGTCCTGTTAGGGGTTGCCAATCAACCTGTTCCATAGGCTTATTCTTCTATAAGTCAGACAAGGCAAAAATAAGGAGAAAAAATATTTTCAAGAGAAGGGAATAAATGAAAAACATCAGGCCCAAGCTTATGAGAAAGAGAAATTGTTTATCAGACATCATAACTGCCCTTGGAAACAGTTTCACAGCTTATTTGATGTTCAGGGCTAGAGTGGGTCTTCTGAGACTTTCTCTTGCTGGTGACATGCCACCTTCCAAAAGCCTTCACGGGCTTGTGATTTAAAATAAAGTCAACCACTGGCTTGGAGATATGTCTAGAAAGTGCTTACCATGCAAGCATGAGAATCTGAGTTCAATCTTCAGTACCCATATAGATAAAATGGGTGCAGGGTCTAAATCCCAGTGCCGGGGAAGCAGATAGGAAGCTACTCCCTGGGGTATCCCAGCCAGCCAATCATGTGGCATCAGTGAGCTCCGGATTCAGTGACAGACCCTGTGGACAGCTACTGTGAAAGAGACCCAATATTAACCTCTGGCTCCTGAACTTCTGTGCACACACACACACACACACACACACACACACACACACACACGGGGGGGGGCACACCCATTGTCACACATGTGCATGAACAAGTATATATTTTACAAAAATAAGAGCCAAAAATTAATAAATAGAACCTCTCCCAGCCAGTTAAGTAGGTCTCAGTAGTGTGAGGGTGAGTCTTACAGTCATTGTTACTGAGTAAGCAGTCCCACAGCCTTGTGGTGTCCCCTTCTGTCGAGCTTTGTTGAGAGAAAGCGGGAGAGATTTTCTCTGCTTGTGGTGCCTCAGACCCTTGTACCAACCTGTATCCGGAGAAATGATATTTTGTCTTTTTTATCTTGAAAAATGCTTTTTACCCCCACCCCCTACCCATGTCGCCCACAGGATGTACTTGCTACCATTAATGTTATCTTAGACAAGTCCGCCTTGAACTCCTGGGAGAAGTTACTACAGCAACAGAGCAATCAGAGCTCTCAGTTCCTGCAGTCCGTGGAAAGGTTTTCCCAAGCACTCCAGCTGGGAGACAGCACCCCTCCATTCCTCTTCCACCCTAACGTTCAGATGAAGAGCATGGTGATAAAACGTGGCCACCCTCAAATCTACCAACAGAAGTTTGTCTTCACAGACTCTGACCTGTGGGGCGATGTAGCCATTGATGAGTGTCAGCTGGGAAACTTGCAGCCTGATTCATCGATCGTTACTGTGGCTTTCCCAACTCTCAAAGCCATCCTTGCCCAGGATGTACAGAGAAAGACATCCTCCAACAGCTTAGTAATGACAACCACCGTCAGCCATAAGATTGTCAAGCCATTTAGGATTTCTATGACTTTTAAGAACAACCATCTTTCAGGTGGCAAGCCACAGTGTGTCTTCTGGAACTTCAGCCTTGCCAACAATACAGGGGGCTGGGACAGCAGCGGGTGCTCTGTGGAAGATGATGGTAGGGACAACAGGGACAGAGTCTTCTGCAAGTGTAACCACCTGACATCATTCTCCATCCTCATGTCCCCAGACTCCCCAGATCCAGGATCTCTTTTAAAAATACTTCTGGATATCATTTCTTACATCGGGTTGGGGTTTTCCATAGTCAGCTTGGCTGCCTGCCTAGTTGTGGAAGCCATGGTGTGGAAATCAGTGACCAAGAACCGAACTTCCTATATGCGCCACATCTGCATAGTCAACATTGCTCTTTCCCTTCTGATTGCTGACATCTGGTTCATTGTGGCCGGTGCTATCCACGATGGTCACTACCCACTCAACGAAACAGCCTGTGTGGCCGCCACGTTCTTCATTCACTTCTTCTACCTCAGCGTCTTCTTCTGGATGCTGACTCTGGGCCTCATGCTCTTCTACCGGCTGATCTTCATTCTCCATGATGCAAGCAAGTCCACCCAGAAAGCCTTTGCCTTTTCTCTAGGCTACGGCTGTCCACTAATTATCTCCTCCATCACAGTGGGGGTTACTCAGCCACAGGAAGTCTACATGAGGAAGAATGCATGTTGGCTCAACTGGGAGGACACGAGAGCGCTGCTGGCTTTCGCCATCCCGGCGTTGATAATTGTGGTGGTGAACGTGAGCATCACAGTTGTGGTCATCACCAAGATCCTGAGGCCCTCCATCGGAGACAAGCCAGGCAAGCAGGAGAAGAGCAGCCTATTCCAGATCAGCAAGAGCATCGGGGTCCTCACGCCTCTCTTGGGGCTCACTTGGGGTTTCGGTCTTGCCACAGTGATCCAAGGAAGCAATGCTGTGTTCCACATCATATTTACCCTCCTCAATGCCTTCCAGGTAAGTTTGTGGCACCGGGACCGCAGGAAGTGCCCATCCCTGTGGGATAAACTAATGATAGAAACACGAACAAGAGGAGAAATGAGGAAGGGTTTTCATGCACAGGAGACCTAAGCTTCAGAGAACAGTAATTACAAGCACTCAAAGAGACAAAGGGACAGAGTCCTCTGCTCCCATGGAAACTTGAACCTTTTATCACCTAAACTATAATGTGGTTCTAAATGTCCCCATAATACAAGTAGGAGGAGAGTCACCATCCTAAACTAGATGAGGCTGTTTACTCAAGATAATCTTGCCCTGATCTTATTTCTTAAGTATATAGCACTGCCACTAAGTCAAGTCATGGCTCCATTTAATCTCTGTGAGCATCAACAAGCTTTGTGAAGACAGGCTTCCTGTTGGTCACTGTATCTCCCTCTAATGCCTAATAAAGACCTTGGTCCAAGGTATGTTTTCAAAAGATAATTGAAGGAATTAGATGCTGGGCACCACATAGTTTCTCTGGAAAGGTATGTTGAAAAATGAGTGTTCTGTATATGCCAGTTTATTCGGTGATGTTCAGGGGAGGACATTTCTTTGCTCTCTTAGAGTATGTGGTCATTTACGGTGGATGCCAATTTGTCAGACACGCTATTAGAGAAAGACAGACAACAAGGAAGCATCTTGTTCCTGGATGCTTGTGACAAAAATGTATGAATCCCATCCCCTACCACTGTGTGTTATAAGCTACAAGATTCTTAGCTTTCAAAATATGCTTCCACGGATAGAAACTGTCTCATCCTGTGATTGTCTTCACAACATAGAGGGATGGGTGAGGAATAATGTGGGTTAGAGACATGTATTTAGCAGCATAACCTGCAGGGAAATACTGTTCATGATTGGAGGAAAATAGAATGATTCCCTTAGTGTTGATCATTTAAGACTCCTCAGTGCATGAAACAGCTTCATGAAATTTCAACGAAATTTCAACGTCTTCCGGACTCACCACATCCACCCAGATCGGGAAAAAGGTGGGGCAGACTCAACACCTGCTTAATAATGCTTTCTTAAAATGCAACTCTTAATCCTTTCCACAGGGGCTCTTCATTTTGCTCTTCGGCTGCCTCTGGGATCAGAAGGTAAGAACGATGATAGGTTTTGTGCTTCCGAAAATGTCTAACAGGCCCAAACAAAGCATATTGTATTGACCCTGGGTTCTTTTAAATGGTGCAGGTGCAGGAAGCTTTGCTGCATAAGTTTTCATTATCAAGGTGGTCTTCTCAACACTCAAAGGTAAGCCTGGCCGTGAAGACACTTCCTGCTTCATATCCTCATGGAGTCCACTAATATGATAAAAGGAAGTGGACTAACTCTTACCTGGGGGGGTGTGACCAGGATTCCTCAGCAAAGAAAGATAAAATGGAGAGAGAGAAGGGAAGGAGGCAGGAAGGGGAGGGAGGGGATGGGAGGGGAAGGGAGAAGAAGGAAAAATGCGGGGAAGGAAGAAGGAAGGATGGGCAGGAGAGAAAGAGGGAGAGAGGCAGGGAGAAAGGAAGGGTGAAAGGATAGAGGGGGGATGGGTAAGTGGGAGGGAGATCCCAACTCATCTATATCTGTAAGCTATTTCTCCAGTCCAGAGCATTCCATACCCTGACCTTCACTTGACCAGATAGCATTTAAAACACAAGAAAGCGACCCTTGGACAGCAGCAAGCCAAACCCTCCAAGAGATCAAAACAGCCTTGATCTCTCAGACTTGCTTTGTGATTGTCTTTTCTCCCTCTCTCTTCTAGTCAACATCCATAGGCTCATCAACGCCTGTGTTTTCGATGAGCTCTCCGATATCCCGAAGATTTAATAATCTTTTTGGTAAAACAGGTATGTAGTGACTACTAGATACTCCCAGGTGGACCAGATCATACCGGCCCTGAGCTACTCCTGCCTCCACCCCCTGCTTCTTGGCAGGGACCTAAACTACTGTGGTTGTGGTAGATATTGAATACTGGAACTTGCTTACATGTTCACGAACAAGGAGGTTTGCTAAAGAGGGGCAGCTACTCTAAAGGGGCAGCTAGTGTAAAGCCACGAAGATGTCAGGAATCTTGACATACCCCGGGGATCTGTCGATCAAATATAAACAGTACCTGCAAGTTTCCGGGCTTGTCCAACACAGAATTCTTTTCTGCATCACACAGAGAATAAACGTGGAGATTTTGATTATAGGATTCCATTCAGGGCTGTTCTTCCCCTTTGTGGAGCATGCTTGTTGTACATTGCCATTTATAAACTGGGTATACATACACGAGGTATCGTGCAGCCTAGGTATTCTACTGGACAATTATAAGTTCTACCTGGGAAATAGGAACTGATAGTATTAATGACTTCAGAACTCATCTTAGCTAATCAGAATGTAAATCTCAGTCCCAGCCACTGCCTCCCTCAGGACAGTCCCATAACACTGCCCCTGACAGGACAGTCCCAGCACACCACCGAATAGAGCAGACCTGTTACACTGCCCCATCACACCGCCCATTCCTGCAAGAAAATGACCGTCCAAACTCCGTCCTTTCAGTGTTTTGGATCAAACCCAGGTGCTCCAGCATGCCAAGCAGGCAGTCTATCATTGAGCCATCTCCCAGACACCCTTTTGTCTCTTTAAAACCCAATAGATCTCACAAATGCAAACGTAGACTGTGTCCACTTCCAGACTCTGGCTACCATACATTTGATATCAAATATATCTGAGTCTGAATATTCTCAGAAGTTTGTGGAGACCAAACCTCCACTGTGCTCCTTGTTTCCATTTGGGGGATCACTCAAGAGACGGGGAGATTGTTCCTTTTCACTTTGAAAGTCACTAATTTGACTTAAATATGAAATGACCAAGTCTTTGGAACATCAAAACTATTGCACTGTATAGGTGTTTAGCATTTCCAATGAAGTGAGCAGAAGTTACAAAATAACCCACCAAATCTAAACTTTGTAAAATATCAGGCTACTAGAATACAGTTCTTTCTTTGAGAATGATCCAGGTCTAAGGTGGGATGTGGGCCTTGTTCCTGGGGTATTAGAACCTGAGATTCCTGTTAACTGCTGCTGGATAGTCTTATGTGGGCCATCAGTACAGCCTTGCTCTGGACAATTTTTTTCCGAGGGGGGGGGGCTAATTACTGTAACTTTGGTTTATGTTGTCAGCAGCCCCAAAGGTTCCCCCAAGGCAATGATGGAAACCTTGTTAGCAGTGGCAGTTCATCATCCTGATGGTAGGGTAGTAGTCATCTCGACCCTTCCCTTGCGCGGTGTATGCTCTTTGTCTTCCCCAAGCACAGTGCACAGTGCCTGCTGTCTGCCCACATAAGGCTGAGCAGTCACGCCAACCGCCCTCCCTGCTGTGCGGGTCTTCGGTACTTCTGTCAGTATCTGTCCCTCCTTCTATGCATCTTGCCTCTAATTCCCTTATAGTTAATCTTCTCTTTCCTTTTCTTCCCTTTACGAACCTTCGGCTCAGTAGTTTGTTCCTTCCTAAGAATGTCCCCAAGTCAAGATTAGCAAGGGGACCAGAAAGTTTTCCTTGTGTAGAAGCCCCCAGGTCTGTGCATGTGGGGGCTTACGGAGAGACTTTCTACGTGGAGATCTTACCCGGTGTGAAAATCTGACTGCTGGTGTGTGGTGTAGTTAGCGCTTGGTGGCTGCTGCGCATGCTCGAGGACAGCGCTTCCAGACAGCACTTCTGTTGTTTGTTCTCTGGCACGTTTGGGTTAGGGAGGAGGGCAGGCGTGGGTTGGTTTCTAGGCATGACCGCTGCACTGGAGCTCGTCTTAACTCCTTAGAAGATCTTTGCCCCGCAAAGTGCCTGAACATGTCTTTGAGGCTGAGATGCTGTTTTGTTTTGGGTTTTTTTGCAGGAACATATAACGTTTCCACCCCAGAGACAACCAGCTCGTCCGTGGAAAATTCCTCTAGTGCTTACTCACTGCTCAACTAGGACCAGGCAAAGCCAAATCCACAGGACCTCTCAGAAACAGGGTCTGTGCCAAGAAAAGGTACCCATCCAAATCTATGGGTAAAGTGTTCTCGCTGCAGACTTCTGGGAGCAGATGCTGAAGAGACTCTTTCAATAGAGAAGATGCTTTCTTTTGTAAAGACAGACTAAAAGCAACGGCCATGTTTATTTTTGCTCCCAGCCCTATCCCTCGTGTAATGCCAAATATGTATAGTATTTAAAAGAACCCTCCCCACAAGGCTCAACTTTTCTCTATGTATTGTAAAATAGAATTTTGAAGAGAGTTTTATACACACACCATTGGCTACAAAGATAAGAGCTGATTGAAGCAGTAAGTAAAAAGCTAGTATCCATGAGTTCAGTGACTTCAAGGAAGGAAGAAAAGATGGAGGGAAAGAGGGAGGGAAGAAGGATGATAGAATGGAAGGAAGGAAGGAAGGAAGGAAGGAAGGAAGGAAGGAAGGAAGGAAGGAAGGAAGGAAGGAAGGAAAAGGATAACATAGAAAATATTAGGGAGCATATTTTAAGGTTTCCACAATTGTGATCTAATATGGCCACTCATCTACCACAGCCCCGAGTATGAAAATATATGGCTCAAAAATGGAAAATGAAATGAAGCCATGGGGAAGTACTTAGTAAGTTTCTGATCTTTCCCTGGCTAAAATGATAAAAGATAGAGGAGGGAAAGTAGAAAAGAAAGTAGGGGGGAAAGTTCACCATGAAGATGCTTCTGGCTGGATAATAATATTTGCAAGCAGTGTACCCAAGGAGACACAGTTCTCACGACAAGGACACACATGAACCTTTGCATGCCATGATCTGAGCAAAGCAGGGTGAGCACACAGAGCACACACGACAGCAACTCTGTAAGAGTCAAGTAAGGTTTGTTTCTCATGTTCTGTCAGATAAGCAGCGTATGCTAATCTGTTCAGCGTTTTGAAAGCCATGCATGCATACGTATAATTTTATCAGGTAATTGACAAACTTGGTCTACTGCACTGAGCTCAGACTCCCACATCTGTCTTACATGTAACAGCTTTAACTAGGTACTCTCCGTGCATTGTAGAATAGATGTATTGATTGCGTAGCATGCACATTTTTATTTTGCCCTTGTGACTTTATTGTGACCGTGGTGATGATAACCCTTGGTGTGCTGTCTGTATTGCTATGTGCTGTCCCTTCCCAGCCTTATGACTTCCTAGGTCAATATACATTCAGAGTTTCTTGGTCTGATTTGTGTTTCTTGCAGCCACTTGGAAGGCTTCTGGAGGAAAAAAAAGTATGTACCTGGTTCTTCTGTGCTCCCAGCCACATTTAACTTTGATAAGCAAGTGGCAGATCCCCCACCCCCACCCCCACCAAGGATTAGATTGTGAATTTATGCTTATGTGGTTTTGTGTGTGTGTCTCTCTCAAAAATACAGATATTTATTAAAACTGCATCCATGTTAGGACTCACCAAGCTCCGTATCCAAGAGCAAGCATGCATTCCGTATCAAAGTGTCATCTCAAAGGAACGGTGTCAGTAAGGATGATGTCTTAGTTAATTTCTCATTGCTGTAGTAAGACACTCGGATGAAAGCAACTTGCAGGAGAAAAGGTTTGTTTTGGCTTACCCTTCTGAATACAGCCCATCATAGCAGGGGAAGCACAGCTGTGGGAGCATGAGGCCAGCCCATCATACCGCCTCAACAGTCTGGAATAAAGAACAGGAAGTGGGATCAGGCTATAAGAACCCTAAGTCCTCCCCCAGTGACATCTTTCCTCTTGCCAGGCTCCACCTTCTAAAAGTTCTATAATCTTCCCAAACAGCACCATCACCTGGGGACAGAGGGTTCCGATACATGGGCCTATGGGGGACATTTCACATTCAAACAATGACAAACAGCAGACTCTTTAGAACAGACATGCAACATTGGATTTTTGTGGACTGAGAGACTATGTGGGTCCTTCATTGGGAAGACAGGATAGAAGAGCCTGAGATCTGACATTCATAGTTTTAAGTACTTTCAGTCTTTTCGTTCTAAGCTTAAAGTCTATTTCCACTTCTCTGTCCTTCATAGTGGAAGGGCAGGGTGAGGCATACAAAGTCCCATCACTTGAGCTGCGTTTCTGCTCAGTGCCATTCACATCTTCCCACACTTGCGTGAGAACTACCACACACACCCGTCCCAATTTAATGGCTCATTATTTAAAGTTCTTACAGGAAAGGAATCCACAGGAAATGTGGATGTGTTCTCCAGGGAGTCTCCAAGGCAGAGCAGAGTTCAGTAGAGGGAAGACAGCGAGGAATCTAGGATGGGACATCCTCTGGACTAGAATCAGGTAGCAGAAAAAGAATGACCCAGAAAGTTCAGCCCCTTGAGTTACATTAAGGAGCATTGAACCAGAGGGGTTTGCATAGTAGGACAAAGCAACACTGACATCCTGGAAGCTCAGCACCAAGAGAGGCTGGGGCCGTTGTGCTCAAGAATGCATAGGTCCATCCAAAGGACACTGGACTTTGGCCCACTTCATTGGTGCCCCTCGGGAGCCATTGGGCTTGACTTTGTAAGGAGATCCTCCACAGCAGCGTAATAGTGGGGACACTGAGCTGAATTCCACAGGATGATTATCATGCCCTCTGCCTGCTTTCCTTCAGAGAGACATGTCCCCCTGTCACCATCAAGCATGCCTACAAATTCTAGTGCATACATGAATTCATACACAGACCCACAAATTGAGAAAGGCACACGGGAACATGTACGCACAGACATGCACTCATGAACACACACACACACACACACACACACACACACACACACACAGAGAGAGAGGCACATATAAACACACATTAACACCCAAATACACAGGCACACATGTACATATCTGAGAACTGCCACATCTCTGTCCCAACTAAATGGCTTTTTGTTTAAAATCCCTATGGGAAGTTTGTTAGATTGTAAATGCAGGATTCAGGAGGGGGCAGACATATACACGTCCACTCCAACACGCATATACGCAGATGCGCCTTGATCTTTCAAGGCACAGCATTTGATTACAGAAAAGGAGGCTGGAGATGTGGCTCAGTGGTTAAGAATGTATACTGCTCTTACAGAGACATCCCAAGTTCAGTTCCTAGTACCCATGTTGGGCAGCTCACAACCACCTGTAACCCCAGCTGAAGGGTATCCATTGCTCTCTTCTTGACTTTGAGGGCACATACATGTGCATGTCCCCCTCTCTGCCAGACACATTTACACATAATGCGGTTTTAAAAATCAATTCCAGAAAAGCTATGTTACAAAACCCGGAAGGAGCACTGCATGGTTACCTGCCCACCACTGTGTGTGCAACCCCATATTAACATTTCTAAGTGATACCGTGAAGTAAATGTAGTATCCAAGGTTGTAAAAGAAAGAAGCACACAGGATCTGTGCATCGTGTGGAAATTAGAGCCTGCACCCAGTTCTGCAGCATCAAGGGGCACTAACCATGGCAGAGAAGGCATGTTCTCTGCCCTTGATGCCAAGTGAATCGTACTCACTTTGCTAAGACAGCGTCTCCTACTGCCCATGTTCCCACATGTCTTTATTGTGTAAAGTAGATTCCATGAGCCACCAACTTTCCTCAAGGGACTTTCCATTAAGACAGTCTCTTGCAAAAAGATCTCTGCTAATGTTTCAGGGGTTGTGAAGTTGGAGAATCCAAAAATACACAATTGATACATAGCAGTGTTCTCAGGGAATAGTGTAAGCATCACCTAGGGAGGAAATGAAGAAAAGCCAAGGGAAGTTGGGGCCTTTTGTACAGGGCCCTTCAGAGAGGTCTGTTTTGGAAGAGAATACACACAGAGACGAGGAAGAGTATAGCATCCAGTCAGTGTGGAGGGAAACACGGGGAGTTATTCACAGGTGAGTGGAGCAGTAAGTCACAGCCAGTTACAAAGACAGAAAACAATGATGTGGGCTGTTTATTCAGGGAGAGAGTATTTTATCTGCAGCATATAGAAATGGGCTTTTGCACCCCAAAAGGAAGCTAGTGACCCAGGTCAATAGAGACCTAGTTCCTTGAGAATCCTCAAGGAAGGAGCTTAGAACAGACACCTATTTCTTACTTATTGTTAAAGACAACAGAAATAGCATTTCTATTGCAACCAGATGCCATGCGTTTCTAGAACTATGACTCGGAGTTTAAAATCATGTCCTACTAAAATCTCAGTGTATAGCGATGCTTTCTTTCCTAATAATAAAATACCTAATGATTTACCCAGCTTGCTTTGCACATGGTGTCCATTTGTTGATCAGGTGCTGCTGCTGTCTCATGATCCTGTGTACCCGCCAGAACCAGATCCTACTCTCCAAACCCCCAGTGAGGCCTTCAGATTTCCAGACACGGAAGATGCCAGAGGCTCACTGCTGAGCTCTGGCAGGTCCTTTAACTTGTGTCACACCATCCAGACTCCCAGGAATGTTGTGATGACCCAGTGCCATCCAGGTGCTTTAGACAGGGTCCTTGAAGCAAAGTTAACAGGTCCTAAATATCAAGGAAATAAATCAACTCATGTCTGTTCCAACATGTGTTGTTTGGTTGACTGAAGGGAGATCCCCCGTGTCCTATATACATAAATCCTTTCTAGCACATTCGTCTAAGCTGAGGTTGGCAAGGCTCCTCCTGCACCTGTGCTTCTGTAGTGAGAAAAGGAAAAAGAAGAGGTCAGATAGGTAGGCTGAAGTCCACTCTGAGTACGACACCTACTATTTATTTCCAAAGGCCATATCAGGGACTGGAGAACCAAAAAGGACCTCAGTTGTGGGGTTCTTTCCTCACTGTCAAATCTTATTGGTGGAACCCATGACAAAGCTACAGCAGAAGTCACATGTTCAACCCCTTCCGGACAGGCTGCTGGGTGATAAACTGAGAAGGAGGCGTGTCCAAGGCTGGTGCCTTTTCACAAATGGGACCTGGGCAGGAGCTCCAGGAGTCTGTTCCCATCTCAGGGCTTTTATTCTTTAATTCAGAGCTCAGTAAAATATGACAGCAACTACTACAGAATAAAAGGACTACACCAAGGAATGTAGCAGGGGTGGGGGTGGGGCACAAAAGGAACCGATCAGGCAAGGCCTGGGAAGACTGTTGTCACACCCCAGTTCCGGCAGCACTGGACAATAGAATTCAAGAATTCTACATGCTTAGCCTCTTTGGGAGCGATTTTCATCAGTGTCATCTTCTGCTCCATCCTGCAATTCAGCACCTTCCTCCCCCACCACCCTTCCCTTAGTTGTGGAAAGAGGTGTTTGATTTTGATTAACTGAGGAAAATGATTACATCCATTTGCTGTTTTTTTCTGGAACCGTGAGACTTTTCCCATGCCCCAGAAGCCTTTTCACAGCTGTCTGAACCAGCTTCCTCTCCCACATCTCCAGCTGGGCTAATAAGGGACAGCTGGCCTCAATGGTGTGGCCCCGGCCCACCCTGTTTGGTTCTCCTGGAGCTTGGTCGCCACCTGGTGGACATTAGAGGTTTTAACTTGTAGCATTGTGGAGCCTGAGGCTGAGGGTCCCTGGTGGACAACACGCATTGATAAAACTTGTGTCAGCTAAACAGAATGAAGGCCAATGCTGCACAACAGATGTAGGGCATGAAGAAATCACTCTCCTTCCCGCCTGTAAATGTTACAGCTCTGAAAGGAAAGGTTTTCCCAATATACCTGTTACAGCTTTGAAGAGAAAGGTATCCTGGCAGTTGGGAGCCAAAGGATACCAAAAGGTCACACTGCACAACAGACCTCACACAGATTTAATGGGAAAGACACAAAAAAGTGGCTGCTTCTGCTCAATCAAGAAGCAGCAAAGAACTGAACAGGAGGCAGGCTTTATATAGAGTTTCTTGGGGTTGGCATGTTCCAGGGTGGGATTGGTGCGATTTCAAGTCCTGAGCTTGTGGCGAGCTCAGGGATTGGTGGGATTTCAAGTCCTGAGCTTGGAGGGAGCTCAGGGATTGGTGGGATTTCAAGTCCTGAGCTTGGGGCGAGCTCAGGGATTGGTGGGATTTCAAGTCCTGAGCTTGGGGCGAGCTCAGGGATTGGTGGGATTTCAAGTCCTGAGCTTGGGGCGAGCTCAGGGATTGGTGGGATTT
>CM052709.1:25691292-25706927 GCA_028551405.1 Uromys caudimaculatus
TAATTGAACCACACATAGGGCATTTGCAGGCATATATATGATATATATATTAATATATGACACATATTAATATTATATATACATATATAACTCCCTTTTTCATGAACAAAAGCATATTTATGTGAACAATCAAATCTAGAGGTGGCCTCAGAAATGGGAGTCCACTCCACTCTGCCCCCACATACCTGCACGCATGCCATCACCACCACCCCACATTTTCAAACAGGCTTCTGGAAGGTATTTAAGGAAGAAGATTGGGCAGGGGCCTTCCATGTTTCATGAGAACAAACACTTTCTCTATGAGTGAAGCTGTAAAAGAAAAACTGAATTCTCCTATTCCATTGTCTACCTCACCCATCAAAGTTTTATTCAGCCACAATGAAATGTATAATTACATCATTTGGAGGAAAGTGGATGTAATTATTACGAAATGTAAGCCTGATCCAGGAAGACAGACATCTCCTAGATTTAACACACACACACACACACACACACACACGCACACACACACACACCATGCACACATACCACCACCACCAAATACACACCATATATATATACACATATATATGTATATATTTGCACATTATATATGTATATATATACACATATATGTATATATTTGCACATTATATATGTATATATATACACATATATGTGTGTATATATGTGTGTGTGTGTATATATATATATATATATATATATATATATATATACACACACACACACATAGAGACCACTATCACCACACACACCCCACCACCACATATACCACACATACATAAACACACACACACACACACACACACACACACACACACCACATAAATAGAATGAAGTACTTGGGAAGAAGAAGAAGGGAGAAGCAGAGAGCAGAAGTGGAGAGGGGGGAGACAAGAAGATAATGGGGTGAATATGATCACAGTACAGAATAAACTTAACTCAAATGTCATTTTGTAGACTAGAAGACGCTTCATCAGTTAAGAGTGCATTATTGCTCTTCCAGAGGACTCAAGTTCGGTTCCCAGTACCCATGTCAAATGGCTCACAACCTCTGAAACACCAGCTCCAGGGGACACACTGCCATCTTCTGGCCTTGTGATTATCTGCAGCCATTTGCACATACACACATATGCCTAATTTAAAAAAAATAAAACATTTTAAATGTCATTATGAAACTTGTCACTTTGTACAATGAATTTGCACCAGTTGTTTAAAATTAGTTATTATTATTATTATTATTATTATTATTATTATTAATTTTTTTTAAAGCTGGGATGGGTTTTCAATTTTCAACCCACACTGAATCTTCAGCGGTCTGGGACTGTCTCTAGTCTAGCCAGCAGCTGAGGCCGTATGGTAAGTTTCCTATCTGGCCTCTGGGCACACATTGCCAAAGCAGGGGCCAAGAAGAGAGGAAGTAAACAGGTTCATGTGTGGGAAGGCTGGCCCTTGGAGCAGAGGGACAAACTGAATTGGCTTTATAGAGTGAGACAGATACCTTCCTAGTGTGTGGGGACAGATCTCATGTACCCTGAGATGTTGGCTCCACCCCCAAAGAATAAATCTCACACCTTTCCTCTTACAGTTGGATATTTGTTTATCGAATAACAAAATCTCAGTAAGAGGCAAAGCTTAATACACAAATCCCTCTAAGAAGAGGCATACAGTCTAGCAATCCAAAACTGAGTCATTGCAACAGACCTGACTGTGTTGTTCAGGGGGTTGGGGGAGTGTTTGGGATTTTCAGCTGAAACGCCATTGGGTACTCAAAGCTTAATGGGTGGTGGTTCTGCGGGAACTTGGAAGGCAATGCTGAGGGCTATGCAGATGATGGAGGCCTGGTTTGTGAAGTTTCAAAATGAAGCAAAGACTTTATCAGGGCCTATGCTGGTTGATTTGTGTCAACCTGAAGCAAGCTAGAGGCATCTTGGAAGAGAGACTCTGAATTGAGAAAATCCTTCCAAAAGATCTGGTTGTAGGCGAGCCTATGGGAGGGGACAGTCCATTGTGAGTGGTGCCACTGATGGGCCGGTGGTCCTGGGGACAATATGAAATCAGGCTAAACAGGTGAGGAACAAGACAGTAAGCAGCATTCCTCCATAGCCCCTGCACTAGCTCCTGCTTTCAGGTTCTGCCCCAACTTAGTTCAGCAATGGAGTGTGTGACCTTAGAGTTGTAAATGAAATTAACTCAGCACTCTCTTCCCCAAGTTGTTTACAGCCATGGTGTTTCATCACAGCAACAGAAACCCTAAGATGGAGCCATTTGTGTGGTATATTTGGATTAAAAACCCGCAGTTTCTCGTCAGCTGTGGCTGAATAGTCAGCTATGATTAGCAAGATACCAGGATCACTGAAGCTTTACTGGAATCAGCTGAGACTGTGAGATTAGTTGTTATTAAGAACATCACTGTGGTGAAATCTTCTCTGAATATTTTCTTGGGGTCAACACACAGAGCTGTGGTCCAGATGGGGGTAGGACATGTTATCTTATACTGGCAATGAATTTGATAATATATAAGAGTCTCCCCAGGTTGTATCGGTTTGGGCTCAATAAAAAAACTTCAAGATTGAAGGGGTCACAGGATGTATCCAAAAGAAGCCACCAGGGAAGGAAGGTGTAACCTTACATGTAGTGAAAACCCCAGGACTGAAAAGACCAGGGAGAGAGGCTGAGGCTTGTCACCATGTGTCAGGGTGCTTGACCCTGAAAAGAGAAGAGACCATTGGTAAAGGAGCTGCCTCAGTTGCAGGGAAGACCCCAGCAAGTTGGAGATGTTAAGGCTGTAGGATAGTCCACAAGGAAAGCAGCAGCTCTTGACTGGGATGAACCTGAGTCTAGGTGTGTGTCCCGACCTGTGGGACGTTCAACGAGGGTCCGAGGAGGGAACTGTCAGATGAAAGAAGAGAGAGGAAACAAGAGATACCTGGGAGCAAGACAGGGTGTCTGATCAAGCTCCAAACATTAACTTTATTTCCAAGCTTTTTAGAGGGTACAAGGAGAAGGAAGTATGAGAATCTTAAACAATATAGAAGGACTCTTAAACAAAGTAACTAGGGCTTAAACAATTTTATAGGAGTGAGGAGTTTCTAGGGAGTGCATGTTCCCAACCACCAGGACAAGTTATTAAGGCAACCATCTATGCTCTGCTGATCACCTAACTGCAAGGGGGTCACCCTGACCTGGGAAAGAACCTATCTCCTAGGAGAAAGAACCTAAACAAAAGCCTAGTTCTCAGGAACCTGAAACTCAGTTCTACTTCTACCTTCAAGCCTAACTTCCACAAAAAATGGCTTCTCTCAGGCTAATAAGAAAGCTGCAGATTTGCTGGTTCCCGACATCTAGGAGACAAACTGAATGTGTTTCACATGGCAAAGATGGAGCAACTGGGACCCTGAAGATTGTGAGTCCGGGTGTTGTGTACTGAACTACAGGATTTGATTTATACTGCTGGATATTGGTTTTGCTTTGCTTTTATTGTAATCGTGTCCTGGTTCTTTCCTCTTGGAATAAAAGATATTTAACCTGTTCTTGGTTTTACAGGAGCCCATAGCTGAGAGAGTTTAGACTGTCAAGGAGACATCAGGTTTCATTCATTCATTCATTGGTTGTTGTTGTCGTTGTTGCTTTTTGAGAAAGGGTTTCTTTTTGTAGCCCTGGCTGTCCTGGAACTGGCTCTGTGGACCACCAGGCTGGCATCAAACTCTGGAATCCGCCTGTCTCTGTCTCCCAAGTGCTAGGATTAAAGGCTTGTGCCACCATTCCTGGATGAAGCATTGGGTTTTTAATGAGAACTTGCACTTTTAAAAAATATTGAAACATTTAAAGACAAGGGGACTTTTAAGAGTTACATCACATTTTATATTGTGAGAGTAATATGAGATCCTGTGGATAAACAAAGGAAAGGTAATGGTTTGATTAGGGTGTGTTTGTGTGACAATTTTACAAGGGGACAATTGTGCTGTTAGTTTTGTCAACTCGATATAAGCTGGGATCATCTGAGAAGAGGGAACCTCAGTTAAGAACATGCTTCCTCCGGATTGGCATGCTGGCAGGTCCATGGGGCACTTTCCTGACTGTCAATTGATGCATACCATGGGCAGCACCATCCCGGTGGCCCTAGGAGATAGCTGAGGGGCTAGAGAGATGGCTCAACAGTTAAGAGCACTGACTGTTCTTCCAGAGGTCCAATTCCTAGCAACCACATGGTGACTCATCTGTAGTGAGATCCGACGCCCTCTCCTGGTGTGTCTGAAGACAGATACAGTGTAGTCACATGCATTAAATAAATAAATAGATAAGTTGCTGAACATGAGCCTGGAGTGAGGGCCAATAAGCACATCTCTCCGAGGTTTCTGTTTTAGTTCCTGCCTCCAAGTTCCTGCCTTGGCTTCCCTTAATGATAACCATGATCAGGACATACAAGCTTTTGGCCAGGTCTTTGTCACAGCGATAGAAAGTGAACCAAGACATAAGTAAATATTCTCTTTCTCTTCATTTTCCAAACTGAAAAAAGTAAACACAGAGACATTAACAACTTGCTGAAAGTTCCCATAGCCATGGGTCTCTAGAGTTGAGTATTAAATGCAGTGTCTCACAAGAAACATGAAAACCTCACTGCATTTCAACCTAATGTCATTGCTTTGGTGTAAGCAGGCTTGTATAAGAGAGAGAGAGAAAGAAAGAGAGAGAGAAAAAGAGAGAGAGAGAAAGAGAGAGAAAGAGAGAGAGAGAGAAAGAACTGTGGAGGAAAAGGTAGATGAGTTGTCTTAATTGTATTTATTTAAATATGTGTGTGTGTGTGTGTGTGTGTGTGTGTGTGTGTGTGTGTGTGTGTGTGTGTGTGGTGTATGTGTGCGTGTCTGTGTGTGTGTTTTGCTTGCATGTATGTCTATACAGCACATGTATGTCTGGTGTCCACGAAGGCCAGAAAATGACAAGGATCCTCTGGAACTGGAGCTACAGACGATTATTAGCATGTTAGATGTGGCTGTTGGCAATCAAACCAGGGTCCTCTGGATGAGCAGACAGTACTCTTAGCTGCTGAGCCATCTTCCAGCCCCAAGTTAAATCTAACTCCAGCTTAATCTCACCTTATGGTTTTACTCAGGGGCAGCTGTTGCCAATGCTTTGGACAAATTCAGCTTTCTTTGTCAGTCTGAAAGAATTGTAGACTTCCAATTAGTGGACACCCCAAACACAGCAGCATGGCCACCCCTTGACATTTTAATTCCTAGTTGTCATTCAAGTGAACTTCCCGTGTGGCTTTGATGCTGAAGTTTTTTGTTTTGCTTTGTTTTTAATTCTTGGCACAGATCTATCAAGCAATCTCAGGTGGTTGGCTACCACAGAGAAGAAAAATGTGATTTCCCAGAAATCACTTCATTTTAAATGAAGTGTGAGTTTTTTGAGGCTGCATTTAAACAGGGAATGTGGAGGATTGAGAGACCGTGCTAACAGAGTTGGCTCCTCCATTTCTTTTTCCAGACGGAAGCAGGGTCATCTAAGTCACTTAACTCTTGCTTCACTTGTGTGGGCAGAGGGATAATGATGACATGCTGATGCCGCTCCCTGACTGAAAGCCTGGTCGTGGGCTGTGTGAAGGTCTGTCTGTGTGTCTTCCTACCTTGTGTGGCCCACTGAAGCTGATGACTTAGAAAAGTCACCCTTGTGACTCAGTTTCCACAAATAATGGCGGTAATGATGCTGCTGGCATTGGTACAATCTTTTCCGATAGCTGAGGGATTCTTATAGAGCTAACAAACAGATCAGAACCTGAAACCCAGACATGACTGAATAAGCCAGCCACTGTCATTTTGAGACATTTCCTGTGGATATTTGGCGGCTCACGTAGAATCTCCACAAATAATAAAATAAATGATAAAAACATACACCCTCTACACTTTCATATTTAATTTATGGTTAGGAGCCTTTGAAAAAAAATCTCAGGGGCTGGGAAGATGCCTCCGTCTGTAAAGTGCTTCTCCTGCAAGCTTGGGGACCTGAGAAGTGGAGACAGATTGGAAAAGATACCCAACATGGACCTACATACCTACATGAGCATATGCACACACACACACACACACACACACACACACACACACACACACACACACACAAACAAGAATCTCAAAGATACATGACATCTTTTTATTGGGAATTTCATACGATGCATTTGGACCATATCTGAGGGTGATTCGGTCACGTCCCCAACTTCTCTATAATTCTCCCCAGATTCACTCCTACCCCAATACAACACCCCAACTTCATGTCTCCCTTGTTTTTGGTTTGCTTGTTTCAATAGCACACTGACTCTATTTTGTATGCCCAAATACTTCTGGGTGTGCAGCCATCCGTGGAAAAATGGTTGACCTACAGAGAGTCGTTCTGTGACAGAAAACTGACATGCCCTCCCCTAGAGGCCACCAAGCTAGGTGTGGAGGCTAGTGAACCTCTTTACTAACTTTACTAAGGTTTGAGTTTCAATCTAGCCCGTGCATTCAAGCCAGAATGGAAGACAAATTCATAAAACACTTTGAGAGTCTGGTAAGCCTCCGAGATCTTACATATCACTCCTGTTTAATCCTTACATCAATTCTATTACTTTCTGTCTTTATTTTTGACCCACATTAGTAGTGTCAATCAAGGCTCTCACTGACAAGTAAGGGCAGAACCACAGATGAAGCTAGTTTAAGCCAAAATGGGGACTTGTGAGCTCCCTTCCACTGGGTTCAGACACAGGTAGTTCAGGGCTCAGGCTCTGTTCTCAGAGTTCCCAGGTCTCCTTTGGTGACTCTGCCTCCCTCCACACATTTATTTCATTCCAAGAAAAACCTGGGAGAAAAGACATCTCTGAGACTAACACAGATGCAGTTGGAGGCATTGTGACTGGCTTAGCCTGAGCTGTGTGCTGGCCCTGCGGATACCACCGCATCTGGCAGAATTATGTCTGTAAGTTTTATTTCTTAAGTAAGCTGCTCGACAGAGCACATATTGGCTCCATGCCATTCTTAGGAATTTTGAAACTTCCTCTGTCTTTGATTTTTTTTTCCCCCAGACTCACCTCTTCCCCACCCTCAGGGCAGCTTCCTTCTGGCCTTCAGCTTTTATCAATCCTTAGGATAAAGGAAGTCACTAAGGATGTGTGAGCCAAGACTAAAGCAAGGATAAGAGATGCTAACAGACAACATCAATAGTTCTATTCTGCTGGGTAAGCTTGGGCATGCACCCACCTCCTGGAGAGGGAGAGGGAGAGATGGGGGGGGGGGCAAGAATGGGAGGAGGGAGCTCATGGAAGCTGCTCTCAGTGGCCACTTGGACAGCTGGGATTACTGGTTTCTATTCCTGAGAAAATAGTTGGCAGTCATTTTTCCGATGGCTGAGAACTGGCCTCTGCTTCCAGAACTCTCTTCACGTCCTCCTCCCAATGTCTTTAGACTCTGCTTTGTTAATTTGTTTGTTTGCTGTTTGGTTTTGGAGACAGGCTTTGCACTAGCCCCCAACTTACCATGTGACTGAACTCTTTGAAGTCTTGACTCTCCTGCCTTCTGTCTCCTAAATCCTGAGAGTCTCAACACGCACCGCCACTCCTGGCCAGACTTCTCCTTTTCCTAATTCTTTTGCTGAGAAAAATCTTTAAGCATTGCTATTTTCCCTGGAGCTGGTGGGTCACACATGGGTCCAATTGTCCTAAATTTGTCTAGGCCCTGAGGGAAGCTGTGACCCAAATGAGTTCATGTCTCAGATCACTTTGGGCTCCAGGACTGACCCTGGGTAACATTGAGGAAGGCTGGGAAGGGAAGGGCCGGTCTCTAGACCCGAGGCTCGCTCACTTTGAGTTCCGTCTCTTACAGACACATCTATGTGCTCCCTCACATGCAGACACACACCCTGTACTGCTGACCTTCTGTGTCAAATCCTTCACATCAGTACTTATAAATACACAGCGCAGTACTTATGAGTACCCACCATACCCCGTTGGGCTGACTTCCACTGCCAACTCCTTCCTGTCATTTTCTTTTACATCTGTATTTATTAGAGGTCGGTCATTAGCATCATTCTCACTATCTCTAATTCACAGTCGCAAGTGTTTTCAACACTCTGGCAAATAGTACTCGCCATTGGATAAATATGGTACATCTTAAAACAGATAAACAAACAAACAAACTTATATTGGTTTCTGTGTGAAAGAACATACAAGGGCATGCAGGAGCCTCTGAGGCCAGAAGAGAGCTATTGTTGGGGTCCCTGGAGCTGCAGTTACAGTTTTGAGCCATTTTAGCTGTCTTCATAAACATGTAGCAATATAAATAGATAACTAGTTAGACAAAAGACAGTATCCAGAGTAAAGAAAAACAAGCAAAAAAAGGTTCTAGATAGTGTCAGACATAGATTAGCTCACATTTCAAAGCTTCTTTGCAAATGTCTGTCTTCTGACACTTTTCTGAAACCCATGAGAGTGATAGATTCTGTCCTTGCGTGTCCTGCAGCCTGTCTGCTGCACCTGTTCTCTCTCACTGTCCCCAGTTTACTCCAGGGCAGGCACTGGACTTGGTGTTCCTGAGATTCTGTCAAGCTGTAAGGTGGACAGTGTAATCCAGCAGAAAGGAGGGATTCACACTCAAAGAGTGTAGGCTACGATTTGCTTATAAATGGGCTACAGGCGATTTTCTGCCAGGATACACTGTCACTGAAGTCAATGCCCCCCCACCCACTGAGGAGGTGGAAGAGTACCTACGCAGGGTGCTGCTAGAAGAAATAATTACTCTAATACTTCTTAGTTATCATCTGAAGATCTTTATCAACAGTCTAAAAAAGCCAGGCGAAGTCCAGTGTGGCAGGAGAGGGGCTCACAGAGTCACACTCCTAACTGGCATATTGGCAATTGATGGCTGCCAGGGGGAATCAGTTTTCTTCAGAGTTGTGCTCCGATAGGCCTGTCAACTTTTCAGTGGACAGTTCTACTCCCACACACATACGAGTGGTGTGAAGTGGATTCCATAGAGGATCTGAGGATGGGTTCCATCAAAATATGCTATTTGCACGTTCTGAAATTCTCAATCAATTTTAAAACATAATCACAGTAGGTTAAAGCCCATGAAATCATTAAATCTCCTGACAACAATAGTCTAAGAAATATGAAGGCGGGCATGGAGGTCCTCACCTGTGATCCAAGCACTCGAGAAGCTAAGACAGGAGGATTACCATGAATTTGAGGCTAGTCTGGTCTGCATAGCAAGCTCTTGTTTGAAGAAAGAAAGAAAAAGAGGGGGAGGGAAGGAGAAAGAAAATAACTTTAAATAAGTACCTTGGAATGGTGTTTATTACAGGTGTGAAAAATACTAGAAATGCTCTTTGTATTGGTGAGGCTGTCTTAGTTAGGGTTTTACTGCTGTGAACAGACACCATGACCAAGGCAACTCTTATAAGGACAACATTTAATTGGGGCTGCCTTACAGGTTCAGAGGTTCAGTCCATCATCATCAAGGTGGGAGCATGGCAACATCCAGGCAGGCATGGTGTAGGAGGAGCTGAGAGTTCTACATCTTCATCGGAAGGCTGCTAGCAGAATACTGGCTCCTAGGAAACTAGGATGAGGGTCTTAAAGCCCACTCCCACATGACATACCCACTCCAGCAAGGCCATGACTTCTCCAACAGGGCCATATCTTCTAATAGTGCCACTCCCTGGGTTGAGCATATACAAAGCATCACAGAGGCTGAATTACCAGAACAAAGTAACCAACTTAAATTAGGGCCCTATTTGGTCCCCGATCTCTCTCATTAGGTAGAGGATTCTATTGGCTGATCAAGCCAGACCACTGGTTCTGAACTGTGGATGGATTTTTCTGATTGCTACATAAACCTTGAGATGGTAAAGGCTGAGTAGCAGGATGGAATCAGTGATCAGTTAAACCAAAGAGCAGCTTAAGCAATTTAATGCACGGCTAGCTAGCTATTGGTTCAAGCCTGCATCCAGATGCCTGCCTGACTTGCTGACTGCTTCCTATTCACTAGAACAGTTATCTCTTAAGGTAACTCTTAAGGTGGAGGAGACCAGTGTGGGGCAGTGATCTGTGACAGGCAATCTGGCACCCGGTTGAGCACAGGTGTAAAATCTGGGCGACCCAGTGGAGCAATCCACAGGGAAACTTTATGGCAACGCTCCCAGGAGGCTCTGGCTCCAGTCACAGGTCACATACCACCCCTCCTCAGGTAGAGGCATGGTCACACAGCTCCAAGCCATCCCCATGTTAATGAGACACCTAGAGGCTTAGCCACACCCCTTCCCAGTTACTATATCTGCCTCGCATCTCCCAGAGGCCAGGGGGTACAATTCCATCCAGGCCACTCTCCACACGATGAAAATAAACATCTTAGAATTATGGACTGTCTCTTCATCTGGACCCACCATGGGAAGCGAGGGATCCAGCCCTCGATTAAGGAGTCGAGTCTAATCAGCACTCCCAGATGGTACTCATTCACCCAAGCCTAAGCAGCTAGCCCGGAACCCCAAGCCATTGAAACCTGGTCTCGGCCGAAACCCCAGCTGTGCTCCGGCTAGTACCCTGCAGTGGCTGCGGTGCCCCGGGCTAGAGAACCCACAGAGACAGCTGCCAAGCGTTCCCCAAGAGTGGCTCCCTCCCCTACCCACTGGCAGGGCCCACAAAGGCTTCCCACAGCCCCCACCTGCCTGTTGGACTGTGTGGGAAGACGTGTGGCCACTTCCTGAGTGTCTCCTGTCCCACCCAGAGCCACAGTGCCCCAGGACAGACACGTGGGGCTTCATTCCACAGCACCAGCTTGTTCCCAACATCTCAGCAGCACCAGCAGCACCTTGGCAGACTCTAGTTAGAAAGTGCCTATTGCATGTAACTTTTGCTACCCCACCTAAGCTCTGGAAATAGACCTTGCTACCAGCCCCAGCCCAGAAAATATTGGATCTGTGGATGAAACACACAGACACACACAGTTGTTCAGTTTCAACTTGCCTTATTGACACAATTGCTGGGCACCCCCGATCTACCTCGGGCTAGTGTGCCCTTCCCAGAACTCCCATCTCAGCACCCTAAATCTGCACTCAACTTCAGCTGCTCTGCCACCTTCTGTCCCAGCTCAACACCCCCAATCTCCCACCTGTAGAAGCGGCTCATGATTGCTCTGGCAGAGATCTCACATGGCTGGTTCACTTTTCCCCCTCCTAAGCACAGCAAACTCTACTCTCTTCCCTCTTAGTCTGCCACTTGCCTTTGGAGACGCAAAGTCCCACCTATTCCATCCACCCAACAATTGGCCCATGGCTTCTTTATTGATAAATCAAGAACCATCTGGGGCTTAGGACCTTAGCATCAGCCTAGGCAGGGTAGCAAAAGCTACGTGTAACAAGTGCCTGTCCTCTGTGTCCTTCTGTGGCTCCCCACAAGCTATTCTCCTATCTTTGCATGGAAAGGACTCTTCCTTTACCCTCACATTTGCTTCCAGTGCATCTGTGGAGATGCAGTGAAGTCTGTGCCTAAGAAGTCTGGCCATCTAAACCCTGGACCACTCAGGTTACAGGGAATCTTTTCTGTCATTAAACATCGAGAGATAACTCTTTGCCGGCTGATGAGGGGAATGGAAAACTTTCCTTTTAATTAGGTCCTGAGCTAATTTAATTCCTGTCCGAGCTGCATTTTATCAGCTTGGAACTACGGAAAGACAAAGTGTCTAAAATACTTCTTGGACACTCCTAATCCTTGAGAGATTTGAGGCCCTAGGGAGTGGGAAGGCCTGGCGGGGGTGGGGGGCATCCTCTTGAAGTCAGGGGGAGGAGGAATGGGATGAGGAACTGTGGGAGGATGGACCAGGAGGGGGGCAAAGATTGGACTGTAAAAAAATAAAATAAAATAAAATAAAATAAAAAGATAAAGTTCTACCTGATGCCTTTGGTCTGTTAATTTAATATAATAATGTAATACAGCTATGCATGGATACCATAGAAAATAAACTATCATCATCATCACCACCACCACCACCACCACCACCATCATCATCATCATCATCATGATGCAGAGTCTCATGCAGCCCTTGTTGAAAATTGTTCTTGGGGATGACCTTGAACTCCTGATCTTCCTGCCTCTGCCCACAAGTGTGGATTACAGATAAGGGCCACCAAGTTGAAAAGAGCTGGGGAGCAACCCTAGGGTTTATGTTTATTAAGTAAACATTCTTCAAGCTCAGATGAATATTCTCCAGTCCCCAAATAAAGTTTAAAATTTTAGAATCAGAAAAAGAGGTCTTTGGGCACACACACACACACACACACACACTAAGGGCATAGAGTATACATGTTGCATTTTTAGTGATTTTATTAATCCTTTTCCTTAAAACCAGAAGAAGAAAAAGTACATGCCATGGAAACCCAGCTGACCAGAGGAATCTGTGAGATCATTTCACGAGATACTCGTGAGGGATAAGACTCCTGAATCTGGTGAATCTCCTGAATCTAATACACCTGCATATAGACTGAATCACATGTTTTATGATACAAAGTAGAAACAAAAGACTTATTATACCACAGCTATTCACTCGCTTATCGGTTCATCCATTTAATGCTTACTGAGTACCCACAATACACCAGTCAGGCATGCTTCTAGTACTGGGGCCAATGTGGTAGCTGAGAATAACATGCCTCTACCCAACTAGACTTTGTGATTTAAGGGCAGAAGGTCAAGTAAGCAGAGCGTTTATAATGGCACGTGATGACTGTTGTCTTGGGACGTAATGGATTCACCAGGAATTCATAGACGCATAGCAGAACTGCTCAGGGGTGGAGTGGTAAGAGCCCCACGTGAGGTTTGGGCCTTTGGTTTTTGGAGACCCTTTCAAACATGTTTTATGAAAATTATCCCAAATATACTGACCACAGGAAGGAAAGTGGGTGAAGGAGGCCCTTCTGAAGCCTGGTGGACATCAGCAGGTAGCTGCTCACTGCCTCAGCTTTTGGTAAGTGTTGGAGAATGTGACGAAGGTCAAGAAGATCAAACCACTGACACAGCCAATGACCAGGCCCAGCAAGCTGCCATGCACGTGCATGGCCTGACAGCGCTCCCCTGTGTAGAAAAAGGCGTTTCCAGAGACGCACCTGCGGAACAGGACACAGAGAGTGGGAACCACCGGACCTCGAGAGCTTCGTAGCAACACACCCCACCAACAATAGCATTAAGAGTAGTAAATAACTGCAGACTGCTTCCAGCCCATTCATGGGCTTTATACATATCAATTCATTTAGCCACACCACGGCTTATTGAGGTAGGGACTAACGTCCAGCCATTCTCACTGTCTGTTATTTAAGCTACAGAAGCATAAATAACTGTCAGAGTCACATGTTTGGTATTTCACATCTGAAGCTGAGCCTCAAGAGAGAGATCTTGGCCACTTGGCATTCAGGAGGAAGGCTTGGACTGTTGGCCTTCTGTCTAAACTCCACCCCACAGTTACCTGGCAACAGACAGGTATGCTCCTCCCCACAGTTGCCTGGCAACAGCCAGGTGGACCTGGCCCACTATAAAAGGGGCTGCTTGCCCCTCCTCTCTCTCTTATCTCTTTCTCTTGCCTCTCTCTTACATCTCTTATCTCTTACCTCTCCCCCATTCCCTACCCCCCTGTCTCCACGTGGTCATAGCCAGCCTCCACTCCTCTACTTCTCTACTCTCTCCCTCTCCCTGCCTTTCTCTGCCTCTACTACCCTCTTAACTCTCCTCCCCATGCCCTAAATAAACTCTATTCTATACTATACCTTCAAGTGTGGCTGGTCCCTCTGGGGGAAGAGATGTCTCAGCATGGGCCTGCTGAGGCACACCCTTCCCCCACACCTACCTCCCCATAACCCCATATAACATATATCTCTATATATTTTTATAAACACATCATTGGTGCCATGTGACTCAGATTAGAAACTCTGCAGGTTTGCATCCCACCTCAGCCACCATGAGAGATTCACACTTGCTAACTCAAAAGAACCAGTAAAAGCTGGGCAGTGGTGATGCACACCTTTAATCCCAGCACTTGGGAAGCAGAGGCAGGCAGATTTCTGAATTCGAGGCCAGCCTGGTCTACAGAGTGAGTTCCAGGACAGCCATGGCTACACAGAGAAACCCTGTCTCAAGAAAAAGAAAAAAAAAAAAAAGAACTGGTAGGCCCCCATCCCCCACTGGTCAGAGTAACTGTCCACATGGACTCAGGGAAGAGTTCTTGAGCTCGGAGCTACTCCTTTGCTGCCCTGAGTAAATGACCATCCGCATGGTCCCCGGGGAGAGTTCTTAAGTTTGGAGCTACCCTGTGTAGTCCTTGAGGATGGCAGACGACAGACATTCAGTCTTTTTCACTGACCCTCATTTTAGGACTTATTCCCTTGGGTGATACATTCCTCTTTCCTTTCGCTTTCTCACCGCTGCTGTGAATTCCAGGCCAGGCCTGGACAACTGCTCTCAGGAGCACACCTCTGAGCATTAGCCCCCACCCCCACGTGTCTCTCCCACAGGTCAGTCTTTGCCACCTTTGTCCCTATTTAATGGGATGTCTTGGTCTAAAGCAATCTCTCTCCATCTCGCCAAACTGGCACTTTCTCGATGAGTACCCCTAGTACAAAAAATTCCCTCTCCCTGTCTCATTTGCAGCTTGCTGAAACCACTGGTTCAGCTAGTTAGCCAGAAAAGCAAGTCTGATTAGGACTCCCTGCTGGGCATCCCACTTGCTGCCCTTCCCCCCTCTACTCCTTGGCTCTGCTCGGTTCTCAGCAGGAAAGGTGGGTCTGGCTCTGCCCTTGCATCCTTCCGGAGGTCCCCTCCCTTAGACTTGCTTTCCCATGCACGTTTGACTATCTGCCATTTGACTACCTGCCAGGAAAACTCAGCTTTGGCCTTGCCTCAAGCCAGTTCTGTCTCCGCCCCCTGCCAGGGACTCTGCTGCCTCCCCTGCCCTCACTCACTGCTCTGCATCTGTCTTGCCCAGCTCCCTCAGCTGGCTTCTGCTCTGCCAGTCCCTGATCCCTGACTGCGTTTCCACCTTCCAGCACACACAAGGGACTTTCTCCCTCTCTCTCTCTCTTTTCATGCCACTGCCGCCTGCTTCCTTATTCTGGTCCTAGCCATATGTCTCTTTGCTACTGCTATTAAATTCTATTCAGTTATAACCAATGTATACAGTTCTCAATCCTGTCAGAAGTTTGTTGATCATTAAGTTTATAGCAGACAGAATTCCCAAAGTCTTAACAGTTGGCTCAAGTTGGTCGATGGTCTCAGAAGATGTGGACACAGCTACAGAATTCTGCCTAGATTGTGATATGACAATCACTGAAAACGCAGTGGACAAAACCGAATTCTTTGGGTCAAGGGGCTTGGCTACTAAACCAAGCTACAGAAAATCCACTCAGATCTGCCTCTCATGGACCCAATAGACTCCATCCAGATAAGTACATCTGCCCAAAGTTCCCACTTACTACCTATTCCAAAGGGTGGGATTCCTCTGGCTTTAAAATGTACATCTTAAAAAAATTTTCTTTCTTCCAAATGTACTTAATCTATTTTTCTACCTGTAATAATGTGTTTCAATATCTTGTCAAGTCCAGGCATTTACTACACCCAGGACAGCTCC
>CM052709.1:25707027-25743429 GCA_028551405.1 Uromys caudimaculatus
AGACACAGACGCTTCTACTGGACCTGTTCCTTCTGACCTACCCTCAGACTGCTCCACAGACCCTGGACAGCAAGGAAACTGCCAACTCTCCTACGACTGGACAAACATCCCCCACCCCCATTCTTCTAGGTTCCCCAGAGACATGTCGCCCCCAATGCCAGCATGAAGCAGTCAGATATTACAACGACCCTATTCCTGCTTTGCCATTGCCTCTTTCTAATTTTTCTTTTTAATTAAACCAAAACGGGGAATGTTAGCATTCTGTCTAAACTCCTCCCCACAGTTACCTGCCAACAGACAGGTATGGTTCTCCCCAGAGTTGCCTGGCAACAGCCAGGTGGACCTGGCCCACTATAAAAGGGGCTGCTTGTCCCTCCTCTCTCTCTTATCTCTTTCTCGTGCCTCTCTCTTACTTCTCTTACCTCTCCCCATTCCCTCCCCCCTCTCTCCACATGGTCATGGCTGGCCTCCACTCCTCTACTCCTCTACTCTTTCCCTCTCTCTGCCTTTCTCTGCCTCTACTACCCTCTTAACTCTCCTCCCCATGCCCTAAATAAACTCTATTCTATACTATACCTTTGTGTGTGGCTGGTTCCTCAGGGGGAAGGGATTCCTGGGCTCAGGCTTGCTGAGGCACACCCTTCCCCCACACCTACCTCCCCATAACCCATATAACATATATCTCTCTATATTTTTATAAACACATCATGGACCACTTACAGAGTATTTTACCTGACCCTGGGTCAGATACACTACCATGGAAGCTCCCCAGAGAAAACCTGAGCTAGTACTTCACTGGAATGCTAAAACCCAGAGAACACACCAAGTGAGTATTACTGTGAGTTGCCACACTGCCAATGGTCTCTCAAAATTTCTGAAAGTTCACATGAAAGAATGAAGGTTCTGTGCCAATTAAGATTACTGACACATAGTAGGGGCCCATTAGCTAAACTCTGGAACTTTTTTATTAATGTTATTTGGCTGTGAGCATTGCTGGTGCACACTTTTGGCTCCAGCACTTGGGAGGCAGAGGCAAGTGAATCTCTCAGTTCAAGGCCAGCCTGGTAAACAGAGCAACCTCCAGGACAGCTTGGGCTACCCAGGGAAACTGTCTTGAAAAAGAAATGTTATTTTGCATAAAGATCAATAAGGGGAAGGCTCCACATCTTCCATAATAACAATCTCTGCCTTTGTTTTGAACTTGTCAACTATAGAGAACTCGATGGAGCAGGCTAGGATGTTCATGAGTAAAGGGTTTTTATTATTATCCTTGGAGTTCTTGGGTAGGGATTGAGACAGAGTTTCATTATGACACCTCAGACTAGCCTGGAACTCACTACGTAGCTCCGGTTGGCCACAAACCCACGATCCACCTGCAACAGTCTCTCAAGGGCATCATTATAAAAGTAAGCTACCACACCTGACTTTCTTTTACCTTTAAAGGATTCCTCTCTAGCCTGGGAATTTTCTTCTTAAAAATCATTCGGACACATTTTAGGATCTGATCCTACCAGCTTGAGCTACTTTCAGCAAGTTTATCCCACAAGGTCCCACTTCAGGGATGTGGGAGATCAAAGCCCTTAGGTGCATGGGTGGCAACTCCTGGTTTTCCTTTTGGGACAAGTGCAGCTAGAAGGATTACCTACTGGGATGTGTTGTCTGAGAACCTAGCAGGCCTGTCTTTGATCTGTTATTGGTACCCTATCTGGGGTGAGTTGATGTTTGATGAAATGTCCCCAGAAACAGTTAATATAATGAATGCAAAGTACTTTTTGCTGCTGGTACCTAAACATAAGCTCCATCCAATCATGAAAAAAAAAATCAAGAGTCAACACAGCAATAACAAGGAAAATGTTATGGAGTAAATGTCATCACTCTTCAAAAATGTCAGAGTGATGAATGACAAGGACGTTTTCAAGTTTAAGGAGACTAAGGAGACATGAAACTAGATGCATTGTGATGTCCTGGAATAGAAAGGGGACACTGAGGAAAACATGGTGGAATCTAAATGAAGTCTTCTCTCTGGCCCATAGTGCTGTGCTGATGATGTTTGAGTCTTGCCTTGGCTAGCTTTAACATGGTTGTATGAGGTGTTAACATGAGAAGATTTTTAAGGACACAGGGAAATTGGTAGCATTAGTGCAGAGTCAGCGTACCTATAAGCCTAAAGTTATTTCCAAGTAAAAATTCAAAAGAAAAAACAAGGTGGAGATGAGAAGAACTGAGAGAAGACATGCCTGTGTGGGGTATCATGCAGGATGCCTCCTGCATCTCCTTTCATCCCGCCTACCGCAGTGATGGTCCTCTCACCACACAGGCTGGTTGATGATGTGTTCTTAAGACTGCCTACAAATTTGCATACAAATGTGAGAAAAGAAATGCAAGGGACAGAAAATTGCACAGGCAGGCATCTATGCAAGTCCCAGCTCTGGCATTTATTATTTGGATAATTTGGGACAAATTACCTTTTGTATGTTCATCTTCCCTGATATACTAGATGAAGGTAAGAAGAGCTGGGTCAACGGATAAAATCATATCACGTTGTAGAAAGCTGAGAAGGGCACGTGATACCCAGATAATGATAATCAGGTGTTCCCATTACAATTACTGAAAACATACTAATGGAAGAGAACTGATGAATTCTAAAACTATTACTGCTACTACTAAGAAACAATTAATAAGACATCTGCCATCCATGAAGATTCAAGTTTGATCTTGATTCTCTGTAGCAGGTCACAGAGCAGAAAGCCCCTAGGTCTTTGGCCATTTGTGAGGCCTGGTGCCATAGTGAAGGCAAACAGCATCTTATATAATGTGCTCATTGGTGTGTGTGTGTGTGTGTGTGTGTGTGTGTGTGTGTGTGCACATGTGTGTGTGTGTGCATATGCGTTATGTGTTCATATGCATGTTGCCATAGAGAGAGATTGAGTAGTATCTTCTTCGGTTGGCTCTTCACCTTATTCTTTGAGACAGAGTCTCTTGCTGAACCCAAATCTGACTGATTTAGATAGGTTGTCAGGCCAATGAGCTCCATGGATATTCCTGTCTCCACCTTCCTAGCACTGAGGTCACAGATATGTCCCCATGCTCTGATGTTGAACGTGGGTGCTGGGGACCCAAACGCAAGTCCTCAAATTGTACAGCAAGCACTTTATCAGCTGACTCCTCCTCCTCAACCCCACCTCAGTGACGTTTTGAACAGCAAATTTGACTCAGATATGTTACCCCATGCCCCACCTGCCACCCACAGCCTTAGAGCCTACCTGCAGCTGGCCATTCCCTTTATGTTGACACAGGTGCCTTCATTCTGGCAAGGGTTTGGGTCACAGGGGTCTCTGAAGTACTGTGGCCAGTTGTGGTCCTCCATGGGGCCAGTATTCTTCACCGAGCGCTTCTGTCTGCTGGGCTGTCTCTGGCCTAGGCTGTTTGGCAGGGATTCCTCCATGATGGCTTTTCTGGAGCTTTCTCCCAAGGCAAGAGGCTCCTGGCCTTGCAGAAGGAGGCCTCGGGGCATCACATTTCTGCCTGAAGTGGGGACTTCAGTCTGGATCAGGTGAGTGAGGTCTTCAGGACCCAGGCCATGACAGTGAAAGAATTCAAGATTAATGACTGATTCTGATGGGCACCCACTTCTGTTAGTTCTCTCGGCCTCCTCTCTCACAAATACCATGCTACATAGAAAAGCGGCTTTCCCTCAGGATGCCAGCTCTCTTATTGTAAAATAATCTTGTCACTCTATTTCTTACTGAATTTGCAAAACAGAAACATATGCTACCAAGGGTAGATGGATGGAGGCTAAACTGAAGTCAGCATATTGTCGTAGCTGATAAATTATCACAAAGATATACTTCAAAAAGATGAAATTTTTGTTTCTCCCAGGGACAGTTAAATATTTTAGCTTTTACTACAAAGAAATTATAGGCGTCCGAAGAGTTAAATACACTTGCCCTGGGTTGCTGGTCACACAATAGATAGATTTGTCAATGTAACACATAATATACTCTGCATGACTCTGTGTAATTTTTATGTGCCAATCAAACAACATATTCAAAACATTACACAAAAATATGAATTATTGACCAAACAAGTAAAATGTGATCTTTTTTCTTTTTAAAAAAACTTTATCCTAAAAAATAAAAAAGATTTTTAGTTCCCTGACTTGTTTTAAAAATCAATGTAAATCAATAAACCAGTCAGCCTAGGATTATTGACCCAGGAAGCCTAACAAAGTACCTTTAAAGTCCACGAAGATGATGAGGGTGTCATCTTTAAGGAAATTTCTTCTCAGCAGCAGCTGGTGGGAGATGGCCTGGCCCCAGCCCCAGTCAATGCTTCTAAAACAATCACAGTCTTTATCATAGACTCCCACCTTGGATGGCCTGTCCCAGATGACAGAGCCATTTATAGCTGCGGAGGGATGAGGGACATACAGTCTCCTTAGTGTACCTTCCAATTTGTCTTTGACGAGCATAAAGGGCTTTGTTAAAAATCTTTCTCTCTCTCTCTCTCTCTCTCTCTCTCTCTCTCTCTCTCTCTCTCTCTCTCACACACACACACACACACACACACACACCACCCTATAACTCTATATTCACTTCACTAAATCATTTCTATGCACAAGTGGAAAGAAGAATGATACTGTCTTTTACACCGCTCCTGGCCATCCTAGACTTGGGCAATTCTTCTTGTGCTCAAATCACCCACCTGAAGATGTTTGGTACTTGGATGTAGTGAACATCAGGCTCAGGGACATCCTGTTCCTGGCATCAGGTTCCTGGTCCAGTATGGTCATTATGGCCTGTCTGTTTTCCACTGGCCACTCCAGAATCATATCGTTAGCCCCACTGTACAAGTGGAAAGCGAGTCCCAGGTAGCCAGAGTTACTGGTGTTTCTACCATTGGGGTACAAGGTCACCCCTAAACCATAACCCTCAGAATTGTAGAACCTAGGGCTCAGGAGCCTGTCCCCTTTCACTGTGTTCTCAAGGATCTGGGAGATATTCCGGATGGTCCAAACCCCTGCAGGGCAGGGGGTTTCTGTCAGAGTGATGTCATCAAGGTAGATACTGCCATCTGAGTTACCAGGGTCACCTTTGCTACCCTGGAAAACATATCGAAATTTCTTTTCTTCATTGAGTGTCACATGAGCAATTTTCCAGTTGTGATCAGAATCTCCTGAGGAAAAAGAAAGTTGGTGACAGTTGGTGCCAACAGTTGATGAGCCAGGGATCCATACCCATGCCCTCCTTCATTCTTCACGGTGGCTCCCAACAGAAGGCGTTACTGCAGTCACTTGTTGTGATATTTAAAGTTAGCGTCCACAGCGATGGGCTTCACAGGCGTGCCACTGAGCTCACTCTTATTCCCTCCTTCTCTACTCCCCCTCTCCCCAACCCAGGCTTTATTTATAATTGATATTCAAATATTAGTCAGTTTTGATTTTCAGTATTTTTAAAGCTGCATTTCCCTCCTGAGTGAGCTCGCTGTTGCCACAGCCTGTGATCTACTCTTGGTAACACTAAAGTGTCCGTGCATTCAGCTGAACCCCATAAAATAGACATTTTAGGGGTCAAAGATCAAACAATGGGTACATTTCATGGTTCAGCCTTCGACTTGTTGCCCAAAATCTGTTTATCTAGACTTTTACTTGTACATTTGTTAATTCCAATATGGAGGGGACCCAAGGAATCCAGGGTTATCAGAAGCCAGTGACTCTGTTCTAAGAACAGACTAGATCTATTTGTTCTTTTGCTGAGGCTGAACTGGCAGTGGGAGGTTTGAACAAAGACCTTAGATAAGGGAATGAGGGGCCAGTCTAAAGTATGGAAGCCTGGGGGTAATATGGAGAAGTGCTAGGACAGAGTAACTCAGAATGCCTCAAACCTAGGCACACAAAGTCTGAAATGAAGTTGAGAGAGGACCCCAGGGATGGTCCCTTTCCTCCCCTGCATTTTCTGGCCAGAGATAAGCTTTTCCCAGAACAAAGAGCCTGGAGATCCCTCTTTTCCTTTGGTCCGTCTAAGGTTGACCATGGAGCCAGACTCTGGGTGGAACTGATCACAGTTGCTCAGACGCATATGACAAGGCTGAGAGGGTGCATGGACCACATCAGTAACGTGGGGATCTATGTAGCTGGCATCTCTTGCATGAGGACATGTAAACTGGAAATATAATGGGTGACTTAAAGCCTAAGACTGGCACCAAAACACAGGTGAACTAAGTACTCAGCAGATTCCAGATCATGGGAATTTCAACAAGAGAATGAAAGTTCACTTCTTGCTTCGGAGTAACTGCTTTGATTTTATGTTTTGAGGTTGGAATGTGGGGCAGGGTAGTAGTAGACAGACCCTAGACACTGGGCCACATGAGCACAGACTTTTTAAATGAAAATTCCAAGTTTTTACCTAACTGAGAGGCTTCCCTGAATCAGTCAGATGGTAGTGATACCTCGACTGTTTGAGCCAAACTTTGTGGTAGTTCAAAATTAACTATTAGAGGGCCTGGCCTCACTATAAACATAAACTGTGTATGTGTACATGTGTGAGAGTGTTTATACTCATGTTTGTATGTAAACATTTTGTAATTAAGCTTATATTGAAAATCTTATAGACTTGTATTTTGCATATTGATAAGTATATTAACAGACACATTGTTAGGTAAGCTTAAAATTTGGGTTAGAACATATTAAAACGGGCATTTCACAAAAGTTACAAGCTACTCCAAGATGACGGTAACTAGCTTGTGTTGCATACTACATTTTTGCCAAGTTGTACTCAACTTTCAGAGAAGTGTCACGCACAAGACAAGCGAAGAATGCACTGATTTCAAGATCCATTTATACAACATATCTAAGAAACTTACAAAGATGCCCTATGGGAAGTCAAATCAGTTTAAGGGACTAAATTCCACCTGGGACAGTTTCATGCTTCCTGGTAACATTTTCAAAGTGAGCTGGACGTCAGGACAATCAGTCCATCAATATCATTGTATTTACAACACATTTTATTTTCAATATTCCTTACTAGTAAAGGGTTTCTTTAATAAATGCTTTAATAAAAATGCTATATGGGTCTGGCTAATCTCACTGTGTAATGATTTTTGTGTGCAAGTTCTTTATAATAAACTTTTAATTATTAAAGAAAACTAAAAGGTGTCTTGCTGACATTCTTCCATTAAATTAACTTTGACTAATTACAGCCTACAACAGCCAGCCACCCCCTCAAAGGGAAAAAAAAATGACTGCAGACTTCTCAGACAGCTGATGTTGGAGTGGGTGGAGGTGACTGGACACATTCATTTCTCAAGGACATCTCAAAAAGTTTCCTCCTTTCAAGAGTAGCAGTCTGTTTTATTTAATGCAAATAGCCTTGACTTTCTAGGGC
The DNA here is from genome assembly GCA_028551405.1 of Uromys caudimaculatus. NCBI lineage: Eukaryota > Metazoa > Chordata > Mammalia > Rodentia > Muridae > Uromys > Uromys caudimaculatus. Next base: position 25,714,410 of record CM052709.1, read on the forward strand.
TCACTTTGAGAAATTCTTCGTTGGGTAGGGAAAAATGACAAAGAGTGTTTCCCTTGTTCAGAAAGACTTGCTGCCACAGTGATAACAACAGCAAAAAAAATAGAAATATTTAACTTTAAGGAACTGGGTCTGAAGACCCTCACTGTCTACCTGAGCAGTCAAAGATTTTCATTCTGACCCCCAGAAACATACAGAAAAATGCAGTGTGTAAATGGCCACAGTGGTGGTGTCAATGCATTCAATGGCTTATGTTCCCATCATTATTTAAAATGCTGAAGTAACCAGAGCCCTGCTTGTGAGATCTTAAGGTACTTCCGTATTTTCCATGATGTCATTTGCTTTCCGGAAACAGAAACAAAAGCAGTTACGGCCAGTTGCTTGGCATTCCTCTGCTTTCTTATCTCCTCCTTGGAATCAGCTACTTTTCTTGGATTTGTGTGTTCACCCGACCTCTTCCAAAAGTATTTTTGAGCTTCACCTAAACCCTTAGCTTTCCAGGACTTAAAACTTTCTGATGAAACAAGTCAGAAGAGTCTGAGGGCAATTTGGAGGAAGCTGAGAGGGAGGAGGAGAGAGCCAGAGGAGGGCAGAATGGATGATAGGAGAGAGAAGCAGTAGAAAGACCAGGGCCCCAGGGTTTCACAAGCCGGTCCTTCTGTGACCACTCTCGATACCTTGAAAGGTCTGGATCTTGGCCAGCTGGCGCACCTTGCCTGAGCTGTCGTCCCTCCTCACCCAGACTTCGAGTTTGTCTGCAGGGCTTCCTGTCATCTTATAAAAAAACTGCAAACACTGCTGCTTCCTCTTGGGGTAAAGGATCCGAGACTCCAGAAGGGCTACCTCTCCTGTTACCCCCGAACTGGTATTGAAGGACATGAAGTAGCCGGCACCTGTGAAGAGAGCAGCCCAACATACCATCTCTGCCTTCCCATGACCTACACACAGTACCATCTACCCAGACAAACTGAAGCAGTAAAAACTAGCTGTTATCCAGGCACTCGAAGCTAGAACTTCTCTGAGGAAACAAAAAGAAGCCTACTCTTCTGGAAACATCTTCTCTCAGTGAGTGCAGTAGCTAACACCATTGCCCTGCATATCTATTTTATTAATTTATACTTATTGACTTTTGGAGAGAAGGTTCTCTACATAGCCCAGGCTAGCTTTGAACTCATGATCTTCCTGTCTTAACCTCTGGCCTGCTAAAATACAATTGATCCCAACCTGTACATTTTCTTTGATTGTCTTTTCTCAAAGTTTGTGAAATGTAAAGGCCTGCTTTACAGCACACAGGATTTAATCAAAGTTTGATGGAATTTGGTATATGAGATGAAGTCTATTTTCCTTGCCAGCTTCCTTGTTTAGAGATCCATTACAAAGCAAAGAGCTGTTCTCCTTATTTGGTAAGAAACAGTTCAAGGCTATGATTTGGATTTCAAATGTTTATAGCAATATGGGTTGAAACTGCTGTTTCTAACCAAACAGATTGACTGCTGTTTCTAACCAAACAGATTGGACCTCCAATCAATGGGAAAGAATTGTCTCTACTGTTCCACAGAATGGGTCATATGAGATATACAAAGGACTGATTAAAAATTCCACCTAAATTTTTATTATATATATATATATATATATATATATATATATATATACACACACACATATATATATATATGTTTCCCCCATACATGTACATTTCTTCCGAGGTGTGGCCTTCTCCTACTAGGATCTAGAACATTCTCCCAGAAGGCTCTTCTTCTGCAATCATCTCTTTGTCTCTCTGGAAGTTGAAATATTAACCTGGTAGTGACCCTACAGGAGAGGGCCAATCAGAGGTGACAAAGGTAACTTATGACTTCAGTATTGATGACCTTTTGAATCCTATGTGACAGAGACTTTCATCTGCAGGGCTCAGGGGAAGGGTGCAGTGGTAGCAAATGACCTCTCACATTCTTCTTGGTGGCCTGGCATTTAGCTGACTCTTCTGAAAGGATATCTAATCAAGTCTCAGGCTGACATGGACCAAGAGACTTTACAATAAATAGCCTAGCCCTTAAAGGGCCATTGGAACCTGTAACCCTACTTGTTTTCAAAAAGGCTTGACATGACTTTTCCTCGGCAGGTACATGATAAACAGACGCTAAAATAAAATCGTAAAGACCCTGGAGATGTAGCTTAATTGAAATCCCAGTTCAATCCTCAGTACCACATAAATTGTTTGTGGTGCTGCATCCCATAATGCCAGCACTTGGAAAGTAGAGTAGGAGGATCAGATGTCCAAGGTCACTGCCCTCTGCATAGCAAGTTTGCAGCTAGCCTAAATCACATAAGACTGTGTCTCATAAATAAATAAATAAATAAATAAATAAATAAATAAATAAATAAATAAATAAATATTTCAAAACCTTGCCAGAGAAAGGAAAGTTGAAAATATGTAAAGCAAGAGAGGAAAGCTAGTCTCCAGTTAGAGACTTTGTAAGCCTTGTCTTCCTCCATCCCTCTGGAATGCTTTAGTATGTTTGTGTTTTATAAATGCCAAGACATCTTAAGAGAAAGCACACAGTTACAATTTCCTATCATCGCCAATAGCCAGTGGGGGAGCTGCGCTTCAAACTGAGATCTGTCCGACCTTATGCATTTTCAATTAAGAAAGCAAATACACAAATTAGTTGGTCCTCTGCTGCCAACACACCAATTATCACACACTCAGGACCACTAAGGACAAGGTGAGGACAAACTGAGAAGTGCTGTTAAGCTGGGCGTAGTGGCACACGCCTTTAATTTGGGAGGCAGAGGCAGGCCAAACTCTGGAGGTCAAGGCCAGCCTGGTCTACAAAGTGAATCACCCACAAAGTGAGTTCTAGGACGGCCAGGGCTACATGATGAAACCCTATCTTAGAAAACAAAACAAAAACAAAACAGAAACAGAAATAAAACCAACCAACCAAAATTTTAAAAGAACAATAATATTGATACTTCCTACAAAAAATTTAAAGTATCACATACAGTCATTTTCAGGTTAGTTCCATATAATAATTCTAATACTTTTGAATCAAAATGATTTTCGCTTGCCTCCTTTTAGCTCTTTATGAGGCTACTGTAGACTATACGTTGGCTAGCACGGTATTTCCTTGGTGGGTACTGCTTGGAAACACTACTCTTCATTATAAAGTCATGTTATTAACCGGGTATGCCCGTACCAAGGTTACCATGGTAAACATCTATCTTTCTTTTTTTTTTATTTAAAATATTTGAGAATGTATTTCTTGGCAGTTTTGCCCATGTCTACAATGTGTGTTGATAACAAGCATTCTCCACCGCCCTACGTTTACTCCTGTGGAGCATCTTCTTAACACAGTCTCTTCCTATTTTCATGTAATTTACTTTGTGTCACCCAGTGAGTCTAATTAAGGTTTCCTGCATGCAGGGGTGGAGGGCAATTTCAATATTCTCTTGCCTCTCCACAGCCTGGAGACTTTTTACTGAGTTAATGATTAAGGCATGAGGAATATTCTTTGTCCTTGTTCAGGTTTTCAGGTTTGATAATTAACACAATAACCTAAAGGCACAATCCACTGGCCACCATTCACCACCTCAGGGTACCGACTTTGACCATCACCAACCTTTGCACCGTCCCACCAAGGTGTGATCCACTTGTCCAGGCTGACTGCTGTCCCCACGAACCCAGTCAGCATCATCTCTGGTCCCCTGGATCATTCCACAGATGTTGGTCTTCTCAAAGGCACAGTGGTCCAACAGGGTATGTGTTGTGGCTACATGTGATATTTTTGTCATGTGGTTAAAATATAAGATATCTCATTCCAAATAGTTAATGTCTTAAGCCACCAAACCACCACTGTTTAAACAAGACAAAACCATGAGCCTTTCACTTTCCTGACCTTTCTCCAAATTCAGTACTTACTGCCATTAGTTAGCTCTTAGAACACAGACACAGAATCATGTAGCTCAGAGAACCAGAAATTAACTGCAAGTATTCCTTGCTAAACAGGCCAACGTGAACTCAAGGCCAAGGACAAGGCAGCTAGCACACTGGTCTTTGTATCCATTACGCTCCTATATACTTGTAGAGCACCATTGGAAAATACCACCATCTCAAAGCTTTATAACACTTTAAGATTAGCCCAAGGAAAGAGTTCTGCAGAGCATAACACATTTCCCAGCCCATTGCCTATACTGACCTTTACATGACTATTCATCCTTTGAAAGGAAGCCAGGGAAATAGACAATTACAGCTCCTTATATTTGCCCAATGCAGTTACTTGACAATATACATACACATATGCATCATATACAAATATGCATGCGACATAACTATCCTATGAGATGTCTTTTTCTAAAGAGACAATGCCTAAGCGTATATAGTCTGTCTGTTATCCAGAGCACTCAAGACAAGTAGCAGAGGCCGTGGGGATGCCGCCTTAGCCAGCCCTCAGGCACAGAGGTACTCACTGCAGTTGTACATCCGATTCAGTCTCATTAAGTCAATGGCACTGAAATCCAAGCGCTGTCCAATGATGGCGTTAAACTCAGGGATCTTGGCAGTAATGGTAGGGATGCTTTCGTTCTTGTTAAAAGAAAATGGCTGGTAGTGCATCAAGGACTCGTAATCATAAGGCGTGTTGAGGTCTGTGATGGTGCTGTCATCATACGTGTTGAAATTATGTTCATAGTCTGTTGGGGAGAGAACCCTTAGGTACTGATCAGCCATGTTATCCTCTCCAACTTTTCTTCTTTGCCTCAGATATTTCAAAAATGGGAATATTGCATCTTCAGTTAATGTATATATATATATATATATATATATATATATATATATATATATACACACACACACACACACATATATATATATCTTATAATTAGAATATACAAAAAATATACATTGCCGAATATTTAGTACTAATCCATTGATGTCATAATATATGTTTTTATAAAATATTGTGTATAAGATTGTTGGAATGACCATGAAGTATTCATGTACCCTTAATACACATACTTGTATATTATTATGCATTACAAGTATTTCATGTAATTGTATGAGAGAATGTGTATATGTGTGTGGTTTTTAGAAATAAAGTAAAATAGCAAATCTAAGGCAAGAATCATAAACCAAAAAGAGAAGAAATTTTTGAATTAAGGAAAATATTCAGGATTATGTTAAGATACCTCTCCTAATGACCAAGTACACCTATCACCAGGTCCATCCATCGTTCTACCTGGCCAGCTCTTTATGTGTTGGGAAAATGAACTTCAAGACTCAAGGGTAAGCAGCTGGCAAGAAAGAACTGTCTTGATCCAAGCTCATGCTCCTTGGTCTGGGAAGAACATATGTAAGTAAAAACAAGATAAGAAGAAAAAATATATCCCTGTTAAAGGAAATGTATTGCAGTAAACATTAGTAGGAAGGAGAGAAGATGATTTGTGACATGAAGAGCTAAGCTACAGAGCCGAATCCATGTCCTGAAATTGACCAGTCACCAAGAACTTACTGTTGCAGCTACCCAGATGGAAGAGCTGGGAGGTGTTTAACTGCCTTCTTGTAAGTGAAGAATTATACATATACAAGGCATAAATCAGTGGTTGTGGTTGTTTTCATTGTGAAAGCAGCTCCTTGTCTCATGGGACTATAGCTGTCGACCTCAGAAGTTGAATCTTTTCCTTAGTGGAAAAGAAGAAATGCAATCCTGATCCAGAGAGTGGGGACAGAAACTGCATCACAATCAGTGTGCTAGCCTTGGGATTACTCAGGGCTGCCTGGGCTGGAGATGACATACAATAAAATACACAAATGATTCTGTGGGTCATGCCGGCTTTGTTTATCTCATTGGGTTTCTGTCTCCTTGGAGAACAGTAATCCAGTGATTGCAGGCAATAGAGATATACAGAATTGCATGGGATAGAAGTAGAGATAAGAGAGAGAGATGTGCTGAGCAGCCGTGGCTCGCTCAGCCCTAAGCAAATCTGCAGACTGCATCAGCCAGTGTGGGGTCACAGATAAATGGACATGATTTCCTTAAAACTGTCTGAAAAGTCACCGAATATTACTTCCCTCAAGTCTTAGAAATAGGATTTGTTTTATTGCTAATGAAAATGTTGGCAAAGCCAACTCTATGGGTAGGAAGGTAAGAAACTCAGACCTGTAGGCAAATGTAAGCAGAGTCTAAGAGCTCTACGGCTCACAGTTGATGTAGTGCTCTTGCCTGCGAGCCCATTCCCCTTTTCCTTACATACCCAGTTATGGTGCAATCAGCTCTGAGAGACAAACACATTGAGTGTTAGTGAAAGATCACTCTGAGGAAACAGATTCCCAAACTGACTTCAGGGAACTCCGACCTACGACTATCTCATGACTCCAGTGCTTAGTGGTAAAATACATTGGTGTGTGTGTGTGTGTGTGTGTGTGTGTGTGTGTGTGTGTGTGTGTGTGTGTGTGTTGCATGCCGGTGACAAAGCTTTTACATCAAAGCTTTTACATATTACAGCTTTCCTGCTATTTTTCTATCATTCCACACTCATGGTATTATCAGAATATGAAGGGTTGGAGAGACACAGGTCAAGAAATCACATAGGGAAGTCTGATATATTAGCAAGCTCTATCAGCCCTCCTGTAAGGACCACTGACCATTTCACCACTGACAGGAGTCTTTACTGGACTCAGATTTAATTTTAAAGCTGGAACAGTTCTCACAAGCCCATAAAAGGCAAATGCCTACATAAACATGGCCATGTATAAACCTATTCATGAAACTGGAATAGAAATAAAAATTCATGTGCAGGAAAATGATTTACTCAGGGCAGCATGCGTGCCAAGAGTGAAGTCATTTCCACCATAGTAAAGTTTCATTATTTCCTTATGACTTGAAAGAATGCTTTTCTACATCCTGAACTAATTCCTACATTCAAAACATCCATGCATATATACACATATGAATACTTACAGGCACACACACTTATATACATACACACACACACACTCACACACAAATATACATATGCATACACACAGACACACACACTTATATACACATACACACATGTACACACATACATACACATATACATTAATGCACATATATACATATGCATATATAAACACATACACATATAGCATATGCACACGTGCACTCACACACTCATATACACACAAACATTGTCTCACTTGGTTCTCTACTGATATAATAAATGATTATGACCAAAAGCAGCTTCAGAGGACAGGGTTTATTTCATCTTAGACTTCCACATCACAGTCTATCATTACAGGAAGTTGGGGAAGGAACCAGGAAGCAGGAACGGAAGCAGGAGCTGTGGAGGAAGGGTGCTCACTGGATTGCTCTCCAAGACTTCCTCAGCCTGATTTCTTATACACACAAGGACCTCTTGCCCAGATGTGACACTACTCATAAAAGGCTGGGTCCTCCCCATCAACCATCACGATCAAGAAAATGCGCTACAGACTTGTCTGCCAGCCAATTCTATCAACACATTTTTTCAATTAAAGTTATTTGTTCCCAAGTGATCCTAAGTTGACACTGGAGATTTGAACTCTGGTCCTCATTCTTGCATAGCAAGTGTTCCACTAAGAAATTTCCCAGTCTCCAATTAAAAAAAAAAAACAAAAAAAACCTCTAACTTTTTTCTTTTTGTCCTGGAATCTTATAAATTGTAGTCATTTAAAATATGCATAATGATGTATATTATATATTATATTGTATATTACATATCATAATATATATAGATGTAAATAATATCTATAAATATAATATATAATGTGTATGTGTAATTCTCTTATATCAAGTTGGCATAAAAATTTGCCAACACACACATGCATAAAATGTATATACCCACACATACAAATACACACACATGCACATAACACATATGTACACACACAGTTGCACAAAGCCCCCGGGAGTGTGTCTGGTAGCCATCATCATCACCGTAGCCTTGAAGCTGCCAAGCAGACACACAGCCCCAACGTCCTCTGAAATCCAATTCTCTTTACTCGTCACAACAACAAACAACAACAAAAGACTTTTAGATCAAATTTTAACAAAACACTGATATAAAGCATACACTTCTGACTTTCAAGGGACCCCCATGGTGAGTCACCCATCCTCCCATTCAGGAACAGTCATGACCCTATCAACACCACCCTTGTTCCTGCATCAGAGACTGACTCTCCTGTTCCCAGACTCAGTCTAGGCCTGACACAGATGTTCTGAGAAAGCCGTAAAGGCAGTAAGAGCCATAAAGTAGCAGGCTCTTTCCCACTACGCTGGGTCCATACACACCTTTAATGATTTCATCCCACCAGATGGTCACATAGTCATCCCGGTCAGTCCTTGACTGCTCATGGTAGAATCCCAGAGCATGCAGAATCTCATGTTCAATGATGGCTTTATAGTCACATCCCTGACCAATGGAAAGATTCTGTCCCACGTGTTGATCACCAACCATAGACCAGCACCTTTAAAAAGGAAGGAGACGAAGATGTTTTCATAAAAGTCATAATTTATATGTTTATACATAGATTATATATTTTAAATGGCTAAAATTTATAAGATTCCAGTACAAAAAGAAGAAAGTTGGGTTTATTTATTTTTTTGTTTTTGTTTTCATTGGAGGCTGGGAGATTGCTTAGTGGAACACTTGCTATGCAAGAATGAGAACCAGAGTTCAAATCGCCAGTGTCAATTTAAAATCCAGTCACAGGGGACAGCCACCTGTAACCCTGTAACTTGGATCCCAGAGCAGTCTAGCTGGCCTGCCTCTAGAGTGTCCAGGTACTGACTGGGGCTACAGACTCATTCACAGCACTCTCTTCTGTCTGTTTGGAAATATCCAGTACAGAATTGTTAGTTCTAGTTAGTTATGCACCACAACATCAAAACCTATTCTTCTCAACCAGCCGCGACTTTGTACCTAAGGATGCATTCACTATCCTACATACACGTGTAAGAAGTATGACGTAAGCCGGGCAGTGGTGGCGCACGCCTTTAATTCCAGCACTTGGGAGGCAGAGACAGGCGGATTTCTGAGTTCAAGGCCAGCCTGGTCTACAGAGTGAGTTCCAGGACAGCCAGGGCTAACAGAGAAACCCTGTCTCGAAAAAACAAAAAAAAAAAAAAAAAAAAAGTATGAGTGCACAGTTGCTTGGATTGATTCAAAACAAAAAGTTTAAAGGGAGACTTTTAAAATCAGAAAGGAAAGCATTTCCATGTATTCATGGCTCAATGATTAGAAGAGAGTTAAGTATGGGATGCTCTCAGCAAGCAACCTTTGCATTCTCTTAGGCCAGTTTAGAGTGGCAATCCATCTTAAAAGCCACTCTTCCCTGCAGGCAAACAGATCAAAACAAGGCATCAAGGAGAGAAAACTGGTATCCTCCTTCTCTTTCATAAACTCACAGGGCACTCCAAAGAACAACACTATTGCTTTTAGATTAAAATACTGTCTTTTGTGATGGTTGTGGCTGATTTAAATGCTATCTCTAGGGAATTTCCCAATGTCCTATAAGGAGCAGAGGTAAAGCGTTCATGATTATGAAGAGCACCCACAATAAAACGAGCCAATGAGTGCAGAAGTTCACATCTTTAGCTAGAGTTTGACCACATGGGGAAGACTGCCTACCTCATATTGAAGAATCCTAGGCAAGCCTAAAACTTTCCTAATTGACCAGCGATCTAGAAAATTTCTGGCAGATTCCCTAAATTCTTTCCTCACAGAATGCCTCCTGCCTTCTGTTGGCGGTTAATCATGAAATGTACCACTTAGGTCCCCACGTTTGTCCCCAGCTGGTTTGGAAGCAATGGGAACTTTAGGAGGTGGAGTCTTACTGGAGAAAAGCTTCATTCACCTGGGACCTGCCCTGAGGTTTTATAACCCAGCTTCCTGTCTGCTTTCTACTTCCTGGCTGTGTTACAGCTCCAAGGGGACAGGCTTTTCCAATGGAGGTGTTGCAGCTTTGAGTGGGGAAGGTTTCACCAGTGCAAGCATTACAGCTCTGAGAAGAAAGGCATCCTGCCAGTCAGGAGCCAAGGGATACCACAAAGTCACATGACACAATATACTTCACACAAGAGGTTTACTGGATGTTAGCATTCTGTTTAGGCTCCACCCCACAGTTACCTGGCAACATCCAGGTATGCCTGACTCACTATAAAAGGGGCTGCTTGTCCCATCCTCTCTCTTACTCTTGCCTTCTTGCTCCCACTCGGACCTCTCATCCCTTTCTCCCTCCCCTCATTCCCTTCCCCCTCTCTCCACGTGCTCATGGCTAGCCTCTACTCCCCGTCCCTTTCTCTGCCTCTACTACCCTCTCAACTCCCCTCTCCATACCCTGAATAAACTCTATTCTATACTATACCATCACATGGCTGGTCCCTCAGGGGGAAGGGATGCCTCAGCATGGGCCAGTGGAGGCGCCCCTCCCCCATTCTTGACTACACCTCCACCAAAACATATCCCCTCTCTATCTTTTTTTAAAGACAACACTGGGAAAGACACAAGATGGTGGCTACTTCTACATGGGCAAGAAACAGCAGGGAACTGAGCAGGCGACAGGTTTATATAGGGCTTCTTGGGAGCAGAGTTTTCCAGAGTGGAGATTTCCAAGATGGAGTTTGGTGAGATTTCAAGCCAAGCCCAGGGATTGGTGGGATTTCATGCTCAGGGATTGGTGGGTCTTTTTGCTCAGGGATTGGTGGGTTTTTATGCTCAGGGATTGGTTGGTTTGGGTAGGTTTTCAAACCCAGAAGTGGGCTTGGACATTTTTCCCTCCACTAAGAGTACAATATCCCAGCCACCTTACCCTGCCTCCCTCACCGCTATGAACTGTTGGGAGTTGGTCTGGTGTTGTGTATACAAATGCTAATTACGGGTCCCCAAGATCTAGTTGCCCCCAGACCAGACAAGTGAATTCTCATGGTACACCAGTCTTTGTTGTGTAAACCTTGCTCCCAAATTTAAAGGTATTGGTTAAATAAAAGTGGCTATAGCCAATTACTGGAAAGAAGAGAAGTAGGCGGAGTTTCAGTTACTGGGCTGGGGAGCGCAGGTAGGGAACACAAGGAGAGAGAGCAGAAGGGGCCATAATGAGGTCAGATGGACCATGAGCACATGGCCAGGAGAAATGACCCTGAGCACAGACTGATGGAACAGAAATAACCCAAGTGAAACTCAAACATCGAGTAACAAGGGGCTGGGATGTAAGTTACAATAGCTCACTACATGCCCAATCTAGGCTTACAGATTATAGATAAAACAACAGGACTTTGTGTCTTTTATACAGGATACTAGAATAAGTAATTCACTTACATTAAGCTATATTCCTTCCCACATTGTAAGCCAGAATAAATCTTTCCACCTTTAAATTGCTTCTATTAGGAATTTGCTCATAACAGTAAGAGTCACTGATCTACTGCCTAGCTTCCTTCTGATAGGTCTTCAGCAAGAAGAACTCCAAACTTCCTTCAGAAACTGGTAGGCTAGGGAATCTTAAAAGAGTCCCTAAGTTTATCATGGAATGTCCTTCACCCTTTTTTTCCTAAAATTATTTTTTTCTTTTCTCATAAGTTCAATTTTCTTCTTGTGTTAGCATTTCCCACACACGATCTGCTTTGGCTTTACACTGTGAAATCTGGACCAATAGGAAGGGCTTTGCTGGTAGTTTCCAGTGTTTCCAGGGGTTGGAAGTTTCTTGGCGACAGTCACATTATCTCACCTGCCTATTTTCCTGACTTGTTAGCATCCTGTATCTCTGGATGCTGATTCAAATGCTACTTATCTAACAATAAAATAAATACATACATACATAAAAATTAAAATAAATCAGAGTATCGAGGCTGCAAAAATAGCTCAAAAACTAAGAAAGATTTGCTTTTGCTTTTTTTTTCTTATAGTTTCTTTTAGCTTTCAAAATAGGTGTGTGACATTTTAGAAACCTAAGGATGCATGCTTTTCATGCTTTGTAATAGTTCATACTAACCCAGAAAACTTCTGGAAGATGATGTACGAGCTCTCCCCTTCATAGGGCTTGAAATCCACACAAGACTTGAGGCGGAACATCTCAAAGGCGTTGAGGATGGCTCCTTTGGCGTTCAGATCTATAAAACATTGATAGGCACTATTTAGATTTTGGATAACAGGCATAGCTTATAGTATACAGAAGACTGTACCACTGATATGAAATACACAGAGGTTTGATGTAATTTTTTTTTCTTTCCTGGGGCGGGGGAACTCAATTCATTGCTAACTAAATTTGAAGTTAGTCACATACATGGTTCTGGTTCATAATTTAGATGATCAATGTAAATGTGACTCTAGGGTAGTAACTTATGCATGTGTACAAAGTTGAACTAAACCATAGAATGTCTTGCTTTTTCTTCCTTTTTCCCCGTTTCCTTCATTCGGAACATTGCCTGAGAAGAGTCGCAGGGCAGAGCAGAAAACAGAAATGATTTACAAAGCACTCTGGCTCTTGTATGTAAGGGTAAAGTACCTTGGAGAGAAGCTATAGAAGTAGTGGTTCTTTCCAGAGTCTAAAATAATAACCTCCCAGGCTGGGCATGCAGCTCCATTGGCATTGTGCTTGTCTAGCATGCATGAGGTCTTCAGTTCATCTCTAGCACCATATAAACCAGGCATGCTGGAATCTTAAAACTTGGGAGGTAGAGGCAGAAGGATCATGAGTTTGAGGCTAACCTAGGCTAAATAAGGTCCATTATTTTTTAAAATCCCATTAGATGGAGGACAGCACAGTTTAGAGAGGTATGAAGGTTCTCAAAACAAAAGAAGCTTATGTGGTGTTTCCTTGCTCCCCACATGAGAACAGTAGGAAGTAGGCAAAGCCAACCAGCTGGCACCATACACAGCACAGGTCTACCCATGACAAGAATGGACTGAAAAGGAGTGATACCCCAGAGAACTGTGATTATATTCTCCTTTGTGTGCATTCTTTCCCCATACCATCAACCCACAGGAGGTTGAAAGCTCAGTTAAAAATGAGTCCAAACCATTGCTTCTGTACATTTTATTTTATGCATTAACTAAAAATAATTATAAGCCTTGAAAGCCTGCCAAGTGGTTTTCATTTATTAAAGTTCCATATTGGAGAGTTCACACTGTTTAAGATCATAAGGTCATAGCAACATCATCAAGGAAATAGTCCTTATCTGGAGCAGGGGGTTCACACATATCATTGACTTAAGTTCAAGGCCAGCCTCAGATACAGAGTCTGAGAGAGAGAGAGAGAGAGAGAGAGAGAGAGAGAGAGAGAGAGAGAGGGAGAGGGAGAGGGACAGGGAGAGGGAGAGGGAGAGGGAGAGGGAGAGGGAGAGGGGGGAGAGAGAGGAGAGTCCTTAGTGTCCTTTTTGAAATTAGTTGACTATAAAATCCATAGGATTATTTGCAGATACTATATTATTTTTCTATTGCACCAAAAACATGTATTGGAAAAGAGACAGCTTTTCAATAAATGATGCTGTGGAACCTGGATATCTATATTGCTACCAGAAGACAGCATAGAAGAACCAATTCAACACATCTGTACAGATCATGATATATTTTGGCTGAGATCCATGCCCCCCAAAGCAAGATCATAAGAAGCAAAAAATATAGATGTGATGTTTATCAAACTAAGAAGCTTCCACACAGCCAAGGAATAAAGTGAACTGAGTGAATAACCCATCTAAAACTGTTGAATGATTCATTTGATGCAGCATTAATATCTAGAATATCAATTTAAAAATCAATGTCGGACTTAATGCATTGTGCATTGTGATGTGACTACAAGTTCACAAGGGCCAGGAAGTGGAATGTGGGGTTTGAATGAGAATGGCCCTTATAGGCACATGTGTGCAAATGTTTGATTCCCAGTTAGTAGCACTATTTGGGAAGGATTAGGAGGTGTGGCCTTGCTGGAAGAGGTGTGTCACTGGGTGGGGGATGCTTTCAAGTTTCCAAAGCCCATTTCAGACACAGTGTCTCTTTTTCAGCCTCTTGCCTGAGGATCAGGGTGTAAGGTCTTAGCAATTGATCCAGTGCCATGGCTGCCTGCCACCACAGTTTAAGGGGATGGATATATGCTAAAACTACATTGATTTGACCATCATACACTGTCCTGCTTTACTTTTTCTGTTAACATCAAGCTGACTCAAGGACTTCTGGTGGCTAATATGAAAGTCAATCTCCTTTTCCCTTCTCCACTCTGGAACACGTTATAAAAAAAGAACTAGAAAATGTTGGGGTTTCGGAGAAATTATCCCAACCTCACTGAGAAGGGAAAAAGGAAATACAGCCACTCTGCATGGCCCTCCCCTCACTGGACGAGCCACACTGATTTCCATGAGTGTGTGCTCCCAGTGTTGGGATGGGTTAGCTTCTTCAGTAAAAGGCGCCCTTTATAGCCTCACTGTTGCCTTCCTTCCCAGCAGAAGGGTCTGACATAGTAAGTTACATGTAGTTTTGCCTTGTTTTGTCAACTGCTAGCTATCTCAGATGCTTGGTGACTGTGTATAGCAGGAGTGGACTGGGAAGCTCATTGGGTTCAGCTGGGGAATCTTTTTAGAGGGTTTCTGAAGCTAGAAGTGGGGGAGGAGTTTGAGTCTAACAAATCCTTCCACAGATAACAGTTACAAACTGAAAAGGTTGAGGTCAAAAATGTTTACTAAAACAGAAAGTAGAGGAAATTTATTTGTGAAAGAAGGAAATCGGAGAACATTTGAGCAATAATGTTCCATAGTACTTTCAGTGTGAGAAAGGATGCATGCAAGCACAAATCGGAATGTAAGCACAAGTCTGCCCTGTAGGTTCTAGCCATCTCCCAATGGAAGACTCTGAGTTTGAGTCTGGGTGGATGAAAATTCAAAGAGGAATCAGAAGAAGACAACCAAGGAAACACAAGAGCCACAGTTGAGAGGCCAGGGGTAGGGATGGGAAAGAGGAGAGGTGGCCACAAAGTCTACAAATAAGCCACAGCACAATCCCCATCATATGAAAAGCTTCGTATAAATGGGAGAGGCTCCAAGTGTCTTAATGAGATGTGTCCAATGAAATGTGTGTTGACCAAATTGAGCAATACCTCGCCTTGCTGCCCACCATTGTAGAAAAAGAACCAACCGGTACTAAGCTGGTTAGGTTTCTGTCAATGACACAAACCAAAGTCACCAGGGGTGAAGCTGTGTCAGTTGGGAAACTGCCTCTATCAGATTGGCCTAGAGAGAACGATATAGGAGAACTTCCTTGATTACTCACTGATGTGGAAGTGCCCAGCTCCCTGTGAGTGGTGCCATCCCTCAGCAGGTGGTCCTTGGTTATATAAAAAAGCAAACTGAGTGAGCATAAGAGCAAACCAGTGAGCAGAACTCCTCCATGGTCTCTGCTGCATTTCCTGCCTCCAGTTCATGCTCAGAGATAAACTGTGGCCTCAGGGGTGCAAGAAGAATTACGAACTTTCGCCCTCCATTTTGCCATTTAAAGCAACAGAGAAACAAATGATGACAAGGAGTTAAAGACGTATGAAACTGGAGGGGCTGGGAAAATCCTTGGGCATTCCACTAAAACCCCAGAGAGGCCTAGGAGTCAAGACTATGTCCTAGCTTTCTGGGATCTGCTTTGAAGTAAGATCAAAACCAAACCCAGGCTTCCAAAACGCCAACCAAATTCTTGGCACAGTAATCCAAAATTTAACAGCAGTAGGAGGAACATGACAGCACGTAGAGCCTCTCCAGAGGGTAATATCCACAGCACTCCAATACAGAGCCAAAAATCATCAATGTGTGACAAAACAGGAAAGATGATCTACAGAGCGCGGGATGACTCAAATGTTAAAGCTAACAGAGTTTAAAGTGCGATTGTATATTGGGTCAAGGATTTAAAGAAAAAGAGGAACCAAGAGAGACTCTTAGCAAAGGCATACAATTTATATGAAAGAATCAAATGAAAATTCAGTCGGGATTTGTAGCAGCTAAATCTTCATCATTGATTTGGCAGAATCTCCAAGGAAGCAAGACTCTGGGTGGGGTTATGAAGGTATTTCAAGTAAGTTTAACTGCATCGGGAAGACCCACTCTGAACATGGTACCACCCCACGGGCTGGGGGCCTGGGCTGAATAAAGCAGATGAAGTGAGCTGAGCTGAGCACCATTCATTTCTCTCTGCTTCCTGACTCTGTGTAATGTATGTGATCAGCTGCCTCACGCTGCTGCCACCAGGCCTTCCCCTGTGTGGCAGAGCTTCCCAACTGTACAGACCCCTGTCCCTTCAGTCAATTTGTTAGATATTTGGTCATAACAAAAAAGCAAAGTAGCTGAACACAGGATTATATTCAAAATTCACTGAATGATTTGAAGAGAAAACTGCAGATGGTAAAAGAGTCACAGAGACAATGTTAGTAAACAGTGAACAGACACTCAATAACTAATGGGAAAATACCAATAAGCCCAACCTATTTGCAGTCAGCTCCCAATGTATGGGAGAGGTAAGAAGGATATTTGAGAAAATAATGAGCAAAGATTTCTCGCGTTTGGTTATTTTAACATTATCTTACAGATCTGAGAAGCTTGAATAACAGGTTAAATTCAACAAATTTTTCTTGACCTTGAATTTCAGATTCCCTTCATCTACCAAGTTCTGGATTTATGGGTGTCCCCCACCATGTTGCCTTATGGGGTTCTAGGGATGGAGTCCAGAGCTTCATGAAGGCTAGGGAGCTCATATAACTAGGGCAAGAACCAGCTAAGCTAGGCTCCAAGTGCTCAGGAGTTCTGCGCACGCTAGAAAACTCTATGTTTACTTCACTGAGATAGAGTAAAGCTCCAGAAACATATCAGGTACAGTACTTGGCACATGAGGGGGCAGTGCAGATGAGAGAACCAGGAAGAAAAACAGTAACTGGAAAAACCTCCTTCCACAGGGGCAGGAAGAGTCCTTAAATCATCTCCAGGAAGTATGGGTACTCTGTGAATTTACAAGCATGCTGGCAAAACATGTGGGGATCTGACTTCATTTCCCAATAAACAGCTGAGAACAACAGTGGTTTTTGTCTGTTTGTTCACTGGAAAATGTTGTGAATTTGGTTTAATGCTTGCATTATGGGTTCCCAAATTACACGAGAATTCCACAGGTAAGACTCTGAGGGTCCTTGCCCCCAGATGGTTCTAATTGGTCAATAAAGTTGCCGGTGGTCAATGGCTGAGCAGGGAAACAGAGGCGGGACTTTAGGACTCATGGACTAGGGGACCGAAGAAGAAGGATGGAATTGTCATTGCCAGGAAAGGACGATCAGCCCCACGTTCCCACCCCCTACTCCATTAGGGTCTAGGGTAGCAAAGATGGAATATAGATTTTAGTAAGTATTCAGGAGTATTGGAGGGGGGCATTAGCAACGTGGAAGTTTAGGCGGGGTGTGTGTGTGTGCGTGTGTGTGTGTGTGTGTGTGTGTGTGTGTTTCATTTGAGAATCCAGAGCATTTGAGTATCACAGAACTGCTGCTGGGGAGATCAGAGCAGATTAATAAACTACCGCTATAGGAAAACGTATTAGAAACAAGACTGGTGACGGTGACTGGAGAAGACCAAAACAGAATCTACATATGTTGAGAGCAGGGAGAATCCCGACATCCAGCAAGATGATACATTCTTGTCCTGGCTTTCCCTCTCAAGTTCTCCACCATTCCCCCAAGAATAGGCTTTGCAAGCAAGGGGTCATTGTGTAGCCGTTAGTCAGTTCTCGAGGATCAGCCAAGCACCTGTTCGTGGCATCTACTAGACATTCATTTCCTACCAATTAATATTTCTATCAGGGACTGAAATGCAATGTATTATAGGTCTTATTCTCAAGAGAAAGAAGAAAGTCAAAGATATTAATGTTGAGAAAATGGAACTTAAACATGGGTCATGTATGCTTTTCTGCTTCTCCAAAAACATTCTATGTTCCTCTGTAACAAAAGAGAAGAAGCCGATAGTCTGCTAATGGGATTCTTATCCCCATACTCAGCCCTGCCTTTGTAACACTGAAGTACAAACTTTTACCATTATGATGTCAATTTTTCTCTCACAATTTTGTTCTTTGTGTTGTTCCTGAGTTTGCTAACATTTTTATGTGTGCAACTTCTGACTAGGTCTGTGCGTGCGTGCGTGCGTGAGTGTGTGAGTGTGTGGGTGTGCGCTTGTGAGTTGAGATGGGTTCACATGTGCAAGTTTGAGTGTGAAGGTCAGAAGTCAATTTGGGGTGTTGCTCCTTAGGTGTTATTCACTTTATCTTGAGGCAGGGTCTCTCATTGACCTGGAGTTCACCAGGTGGGCTGGGCTGACTGGTTCAGGTCCCCAAGGACTCACGTGTCTCTAACTTCCAAACACTGGGATTGCAAGCATGAGTCAGCCTGCCAGACTTTTTTACATGTGTACTGGGAATTGAACTCAAGTCTTTATGCTTGCAAAGCAAGCACTTTCCTGACTGAGCCATCTTCCCAAACCTTGACTTGTTCTTTGATACTCACTCTCGCAGACTGGACAAAGAAAAAATGTCATGACTTCCTTCCCATGAGATAAAGAATCTCCAGGGCTCTTTATATATTGTTCTGAACCCAATGAACAGGAGAAGCAGGAGAGATGAGTTTACTCATGTGTAGTTAAAAACAGACTCCAGAGTTTGCAGCCCCATGGAGGGAGCAACAGTGTCAACTGGCCTGACCCCCCAGGTGCTCCCAGAGACTGGACCACCAACCAAAGAATACACATGGAGGGACCCATGGTGCTGGCCACATATGTGGCAGAGGAGGGCCTTGTTGGCCATCAGTGGGAAGAGAGGCCCTTGGGCCTGAGGGTGTTAGATGTCCCAGTGTAGGGGAATGCCAGGGAGGAAAGACAGGAGTGGGTGGGTGGGTGGGGGAGCACCCTCATAGAGGCAAGGGGTTGGGATAGGAGGTTTCCAAAAGGAGACCTGGAAAGGGAAAAACATTTGAAATGTAAATAAAGTATATATATAAACCAAAAACAGCCTCCATTACCCAGATTGTCAGCCAGAATGTATGGAATGGGGAATTTCCATCTGCTTGTCGGATCTCTCAGGGCATTTCTGGTTCTCTGTGAAAGACAAAAGCAAACATGTTGTCCAATTCCACCTATTTCCCCAATAGTTTCATTTCTATTTACAGCTGGATAAAATCCCATTGTATATATGTGCCTCAGATAAAGGTAGGTCCTAGTTTCTAGTTCTCAATATCTATATCTTGGTATTTAGGTGGAAGTAGGGATGAACAGGGGTCAGGAAACTGGAAAGGGACTCTAACAATACAAAAGGGAGGCCTAAAGGGGGCAGGGTGAGTGGGTGATAGAACCCCAGTGTTTTAAGTGGAAGGGGAATACAGGGGTCGGAAGGGTTTCAGCATGAATGGGGATGGTGGAGACGGGGAAGGATAAGGAATGGGGAGAAGAGCCAACCAAAACTAAGCACATGTGCAAAGTGCCATAAGGGAACCAACTACTTTGTAAATTAGGTGATGATATCAAGATGGAAAAAAATAACAAAAATTGAAAAACGACTTGAAGAATCAAAACTAAAGACAACGGAGAAGCCCAGAGCCCAAGGTCACCTTCCTCACCCTCAACCGAGAAGCCCAGAGCCCAAGGTCACCTTCCCAACCCTCACTTGACTCACACCAAAAGGAACCCAATTAATTTGGGGAATTTATCTTCTCAGTATAAAAACAACGGGAACTCCTTAGAGATCATTTTTGGGGATACAGAGGCATTAATAAGAGCAAAATGAAGGGGCCAGCTAACTTAACTCTGGGACATCACCTGCAAACACAACGGAATACTCTTTTTCTATTCTTTGCTTATTGGGAAAAATTGGACAAATAAAGTATTCGATAATTGTATACTTTTCTGTGCTTTTGGATTTTTTTTTTTATTACTGTCAACTATAGGGATGTTTCTATTCTGTATAGATTATACTTCCTCTCCACAGTGTTCAACATGAGCTAGCCCCCAAGTACAGGTTGAGCCTCCAGAGGGAGCACAATTCCCAAGGCACAGAATGTATGTCATGGTCAACACTCACAGGCAGAAGGATGTCTCCTTGAAAGAGGTTCAGGCCTGCAGCTGGGGTGGATTTAAAAACAAAAGGATATTTGAAGTCAACGTTAATAAAAGACAGGACATGGTATAATTAATCTTTGCCATTGCATATCTTTCATTCCATGCAATCTCTCTCTTTTTTAAAGTGCAAATCGTTCCCTCTATCTAAGTAGATATGAACAGCCAGGAAGTATTGCATGTTGATACGCCCTCTTTTCAATTTTGGAATAAAAATCCTTCTTCAAGAACCTTAGAACTGGCCTAGAGAGATGGCTCAGTGGTTAAGAACACTGGTTATTCTTATAGTGGGCCCGAATTCAGTTCCCAGCACCTCCATGGCAGCTCACAACCATCTGTAACACCACTGCAGGGGGACCAATGCCCTTTTCTGATCTTTACAGGTACCAGACATGCACGTAATGCACAGATACGCATGCAGTCAAAACTTCTATACATAGAAAATAATGATATTTTAAACATAACTTTATAACTAAAATGAATTAGAAGGGATTGTGTTGTTTATGAATTCTAAAGCTTTCCTTATTTAAAGAAAAAGAAGAATGGCGCTCAGAGAGGTCATGAACTAGGAGGTCACTGTCCAGATGAGCTTTACAGCTGGTGTCCCAGCCCTTTCGTGGCCCCTCCCCTTCACCTAGGTAAACGCACTGAGTAGATTTCCTCCCAAGAGGAAGAAGGCAGCCTCCAAACCTAAGCCAGGGACAAAGCCCTTGCAATGACGCATACCTGGAGACTCCATGCAGATCCATTCATTCAAGGCTGTGTATGTCTCCGAGATCCTGCTTTTCCGATGATTAGCAGAATGGAGCCACACACACACACTGTTTGACTTGCTTATCCATGACTCAAGGAACTCCTAAAACTAGGACTCTTAAAGGGAAAGATCATGGGAAAACTTCCCAACCATTGAATGAGCTCCATTTACCTTTTAAAATAATGTTTAATTCATTCATTAATTTTTAACTTTACCCTAATTAAAAGTGCACAATATAGGCCTGCCCGGGTTCAAGTCTTGGCCCTGATTAATTATTATCATGTTGTTTCCTTAACTATATGAGTATCCAGGATACTTCAAAAGCAATACTACCTATACAGCACATTTAGAATGTGCTCCAAACAGAAATACCTAATCATCACTTAGGCATGGTGGTGCCCACCTTTGACCCCAGACTACAGAAGTGGAGGAAGGCAGATCTCTGAGCTTGAGCTCAGCCTGGTCTACAAAGCAAGTTTCAGAACAACCAGGGCTACAGAGAGAAACCCTATCTCAAAACAGCAGGAGCAGCAGCAGCAGCAACAAAATCATCATCATAATTATTCTCCTCTTTCTCCTCCTCCTTCTCCTCATCATCATCATCATCAGAGAAAGAAATGCTGAATAACCATTAAATGTTAACACTGATTACAATATGCCACACTCTTCCCCCTAAGTAACTAGAGTGCCAGCATTTTGTCTGTTTCTTTTTAAACATGATCTCATGTCGTTCAGGCTGACTGTGTGCTCTCTATGTAGCTGGGGATGACCTTGAACTCAGAGCTGCCTGCCTCTGTTTCCCCAGTGCTGGGGTTACAGGTGTTTGCCATCACACCTTTTTGAGAGTTCTGTCATCTTCAAACAGTTGCTGCGATTTAGATCTGTAGACCTCGAACGGATTCACTGTGCAACCTGCAATCCTGAGTGAGTCTCTTAATCACGGGAGGTTTCCTGTGTCTTCCTGCATGAGGAAACCAGCATTTCCCCCATTACAAGATGCAGGTGTCACTAGACATGGATGTCTTTGCAAACTCTAACCTCGAGCCTAGGGTGGTGGTTCAGTTGGTGAAAATGTTGGGCCTCAGAACCCAAGTAAAAACCCAGGAGTAATTTGATCCCAAAGACAAAGAAGCAGAAGCATGCAGATCTCTGGGTCTCCCTGACCAGTCAGTGTCACCTGCTTGGCAAGGCATAGGCCAGAGAGAGATCCTGTCTCAAAAACAAGGTGGACAGATCCTGAAGATACATAACTGAAACTGACTGCAGGCCTCTACACACATACTTGCATCTACACTAAAGTGAACATACACACAGTCTAATGTAAGCCTCTTTCTCTAGACACCATCATTTTCTAGAAACTTCTAATGCCAATAAACACCAGTAAACTTGTCTCTGCAAAAGGCAATACAATCACAGCACTTTAAATCCTTTTAAGTTAAGCACGGAGCTGCCCATTCGTGCCCAGTCCTGGAAGTCTCAAGGTAGACGCAGAAAAGTGAACACCAGCTTAGGTCCACCCTGGCTTTACTTTAACAATGCCCAAGCCATCCAGGACTACACAGAGAGACCTTGTCACATTGGTTAATCAATCAGCTGCTTTAAATAATAAACCCATGATTTTGGGGCCTCAATATTTCAGACACTGAGCTCACCTAAGTTGATTTCTGAAATACCCTTGTGTTCACCAACGTCTGTATCGTGGTCTGTCAAAAGAAAAGCAACAAGAAAAAACTGTTTCTGAAGAGAACTTGAGTCTTGTTGAAGACAACTCAGAAAAACTGCGTAGGAAATGCGTCTTACCGTGTCCATTCAAAACCTGGAAGGGAACAAGGGACACAAGGTGGGTAACAGGCTACAACGGGTGCTCTTAAACATCTATGGAAGTAGGCAGCATCTACTTACAGGTACAGCCGCTATGTGGACAGAAAAGATCAGTGACAACAGACACGCAGGTTGCAGCCGAAGCATTGTCGCAGATGAACTGGATTTGGCAAAACCTCCTTTCCATAAAAACCTATTGGACCTTGCTCTCACTGTCACAGCAGAAACTTTGACCCTGCTCTGGGGACTGTACTGCTTAAGACATGTAGTCTACAAGAATGAATGACACTTTTGTGGGCGTGTACAAAGAAGACTGCTCTAAAGGCTCATGACCCAGAGTCTGGGAGAAAGTTTGAAAAACTCACAGTGAAATGAACATAGGATAGCAAGTCATACACCAGGCCACTCAGGACAGAAATATGGATAGTCATTAAGGGATATAATATTATACATCGCCAATCAAAGATGAACGAAAATGTCATGAATCGTTACAATCAAAGCATGGCTCACACTCTTTCTCTCTGCCTGTTTTCTCTCTCTATTTCTTTCTCCATCTCCTCTCATACACAGAAATAAAATGTTCATGACCACTAAGATCTATGTGTCCAGTGCCATTTCAGTAAAGATCCTACCAACATTTTCAGTGGAGCAGAAATTTTTAAAGACAGACTATTTTCAAAATTCACACACAAAGGCATAAAATTTCCAAGAATAAATAAGAAACTGTCTAAAATAAACAGAAATACCAAGAACCTTTTAAAGGTATGGTATTTAGGGAATATCTCATGACCAAAAGAAAGATCTCAGGGATTGAAACAGAATAGAATATCAAAAGAAACTCGTGTGTATGTGGGGCTTTGTTACAAGGGGGCAATTGAGAGTGCTATTGGGAAAACTTTGCTTTCCTTAATAACATTAAAAAAATTGTGTTCAGAAAACATGAACTCTAGAACAATGGCTCGCAACCTCCCCAATGCTGAGACCCTCTAAAAGAGTTCCTCATCTCGTGTTGACCCCTAACCATAAAACTCCATTGATCCGTCACAAACACAATTCTGCTATTGTTATAGATCATAATGTAAATATCTGATATGTAGGATATCTGATATGCAACCCCTAGGACAGGGTCATTGGGGTACCGGAAGGGGACTTGACCCACAGGTTGAGAACCAGTGCTCAAGATAAAGGTAGAGATGCGTAAAGCTCAGAGCTTGTGGTTAGGTAAAGTTGCTTAAATAAGGGAAAGTTTGAAATTATAATGAAAATTTAATTTAGATAAATCAAAATTTAACCTGCCCCCTCCTCTTCTTCCTCCTCTTCCTCTTCCTCCTCCTCCTCTTCTTCCTCTTCCTCCTCCTCCTCTTCCTCCTTCTCCTCCTCTTCCCTTTTTGAGACAAAGCCTCATGTAGCCCAGGTAGGTTTGCTATGTAGTCAAGAATGACCTTGAACTCCCCATCCTCCTGCTGTAGACTCCAGGGCATACCAAGATAATAAACTCTCACCATCACACCCAGTCCA
Organism: Uromys caudimaculatus; assembly: GCA_028551405.1. Lineage (NCBI taxonomy): Eukaryota > Metazoa > Chordata > Mammalia > Rodentia > Muridae > Uromys > Uromys caudimaculatus. The sequence continues at coordinate 25,738,617 of CM052709.1, forward strand.
GTCTTGTCAATGTGACGCCAGGACACAAGACTTCAAAAGTGTTAATAGTTATTTTCAATCCTGATGGTAGATACTTTTTTTTTTTTTAAAGTTGATTCTGGGGGCAAATATCTAACATAATTAAAGGACAAGCCACAGATGGAAAAGTTACTTATACTGCATATAATTGAATAAAAAGAAGAATTCAGGAAAGGTGCAGAATTCTGCCACATCTTTTATGAGCTTGATTGCAGCTGTTAATTAGTTACCAGTTACCTGCCATGCCAGGCATTCTCCACTGCTCTTCTGTGTCTAGAGAGTGCTGTCAGGAGTCACAAGCCCTTGTTTAGAAGAGGTTTATGGTTTTGCAGCAAAATGCAAACTCTGAGGACAAAGTTCTTGCTTTACTCTGTGTGCCCTAGCAACTGGCATACTGTAAACAATGAGTTATTGTGTTACACAAAAAGACATCAAATTACGGTTTTCTCGAATGGGGTTGGACAGATTGACTCTCACCAATGCTGGTAAGGGGGTGAGGGTGTAAGACTCTGGGGAGCCTTAACTTATCAGAGACCCCCCAAGTGAACACATGGAGTCGGGGATTGATGCAAAATGCAAGAGTAATTTACTGATCCAGCATGCTGGGGTCGTCCTCCACACCAAGACGGGAGAACGACCATGCGTAGCCTATTTAGGGACCTTATATACGGAATTTAGAGCAGCAACCATTAGGTACAATGTGATTGGCAGAACAGTGTGACTTTTAAACTGATTGGTCTTTAGGGAATAAGGTAGCAGGGGCTTAATCAGCCCCTCCCTTCCAGCCTATGTGCTCTCTAACCTGTTTCTTCCAGGAGGGGAGGGGTGCCCATGTGCTCAGGGGCCCTGGTGGAATATGCCAAAGTTCACTTCTCAAGGGTGAGAGGTGGATGAAGAAAATAGACAGGCAGGAGATGATGAACCATTCCCCACTGTGGGCCGGCACTCTCCCATCCCATCAAAGCCAGAGCCAGGTTCCACAGGCTATACTGGGAAGCTTGTAAGTCCTTTCCCTCTACGTGCTCCTGGCACGCCTCACCTTCTGCTCTCAAGTTCGAGCCCAGGAGTTCTGGTAACTATTCCTATCGGGATCTGCTCAGTAACAGGAGATCAAACATGCAGAGCAAAACTCACCAACTTAAAAAATGTTTACGTATCTGTACGTGAGTGTGTGCGTGTGAGTATAGAGGCCCTCCGAGGCCAGAAGAAAGTGTCAGATCCCCCTGGAGCTGAAATTACAGGTCTTTGTGAGTCACATGATATGGATGCTGGGTTTCCATTTTGAGTCTACTAGAAGAGCAGAGGTTTTTGTTCGTTGGTTTGTTTGGTTTGGTTTTTTTTTCTATTGAAAACAGACTTTTAAGATAGAATATATATTAATCAGCCTCCCCAACTCCTCCCAGATCCTCCCCACATCCCCACACCTCCTTCTTTCTCTCTCTCAGTAAAAAGTGAATAAAGAAAATGTGGTACACAGTGGAATACTGTTCAAAGACATTATGAATTTTGCAGGTGTACTTGAGAATATCATCCTGAGTGAGATAACCCAGTCCCCAAAGGACATGCACAGTACGTACTCACTTAAAGTGGATTTAAGTGGTACCTTAAAATACAGGTACCATGTTACATTCCACAGACTCAAAGAAGATAAACAAGAAGGAAGACCCAATTGAGGATGCTTGAATCTCACTTAGAAGGTGGAAGAAAATAGTCGTAGGAGGTCGATGGGGGTGGGGGGTGAACTAGGTGGGAGAGAGGATGGGCAGGAGAATGGGGGGTATCAGGATTAGGTGTGGGGAGACACTGGGGAGATGACCAGATGGGTATCTGCAGCTGGTGGAGTGTGGGTGGGGGCATTGGGGGCATCTCTAGTACATGCCAGAGAGAGGGGATAGGGAAGGCTCCCAGGAATCAATAGGGGTGACTTTAGCTGAGACTCACAGCAATGGGGATATGGAACCTGAAGATGCTACCTCCTGCAGTCAGACAGGAAGCCCAGTGGAGCAATCGGAACACCAACGCATGCACAAAATGTTCAACCCCAAATTTGTCCTGCCTACAAGAGATGAGGGATGGGGGATGGAACAGAGACTGAGGGAACGGCCAATCAATAACTGGCCCAACTTGAGACTCATCCCGTGGCCAAGCACCAATCCCTGACACTATTAATGACACTCTGTTATGCTTGCAGACAGGAGTCTAGCATGGCTGTCCTCCGAGAGGCTCCACCCAGTAGCTGACTCAGCCAGATGCAGAGACCTCAAACACTGGATTGCGCTCAGGGACTCTTACGGAAAAATTGGGGGTAGGTCAAGGCCCCAAAGAGGATAGAAACTCCACAGTAAGATAAACAGAGCCAACTAACTAACTGGACCCTTGGGGGCTCTCAGAGACTGAACCACCAATCAAAGAGCACACACAGGTTGGACCTAGGCCCCTCCACACACATGTAGAAGATTCGCAGCTTGGTCTTCGTGTGGGTCCCAAACAACAGGAGCAGGACAAAGAGAATCCCTAAAGCTGTTGCCTGTCTGTGGAATCCATTCCCTATCTCAGCTGCCTTGTCTGCCCTCAGTGGGAGAAGAAGTGCCCAGCCCCGCAGAGACTTGATGGGCCAGGGTTGGGGGATACAAGGGGGAGGGAATTCCACTCTCTCAGAGAAGGGGCAGGGGGATGAGGGAGTGTGTAGGAAGGGGCAGTGATCGGGATGTAAAGAGAATAAATAAAAACATAAAAAAGCAGGCACCAATAAGTAAATAAACAAACACATAAATAAAACAAAAAATAAAAACAAACAAACAGAACAAAAAGAGAAAAGCACAAGAAGCATACAGATGCAGGAACACAGACTTTCTCACCCAGAGACCTCCTATTAAAACACAAAATCAGAAACCATAATATATAAGCAAAAGACCTGTTTAAAAAAAAAAACAAAAAAACAAAAATGAAAATCTCCAAAATTATCAACTTTATGTTGCTCTTCTACTGCTGAGCATGTGGTTTGTGTACCCACTGAGCCTCCCCAGGAGAAAACCATAAATCTTCCTTTGTGAATGGTGATCAATTGGAAATAGCTTCTGGGTGAGGGATGGGAGCTTGTGCCTGCTTCTGCTCTCATCACTGGGACCCATGTGGCACCGACCTGCACATGCAGGCCCTGTGCATGCTGCCACAGTCCCTGTGAGTTCATGTGTGCATCAGTCTTGCTGTATTAGCAGGGCTTGTTTCCTTGGTGTCTTCCCTCCCACTGGCTCCTACCGTCTTTCCACCGCCATCTTCCACAGAGTTCCCTGAGACCTGGGTGGGCAGAGCTGATGGAGACATCCCATTTAGGACTCAGTGTTCTGAGGTCTTGCACTCTGCACTCTTATTCTCTGGCTGTGGGCCTCTGTATTTGCTCTCATCTGCTGCAGGATGAGGCCTCTTTGATGATGGCTGTAGAAGAGAAGTCTGTCAGGGTATTCTAGAAAACACAACGATTAATATATACATATATAATATAACATATAATAATGTATGATATATAATATGTATTTGTCTAGAATACCCTGACAGACAGAAATATAGATAATAGAGATAGAGATGATAGATAGATCAATAGATTGATTGATCGATCGATAGATACAGGATATAGATAAAGATAGAAAGAGAGAGAGAGAGAGAGAGAGAGAGAGAGAGAGACTCATTCAAGGGGATCTGTTAGAATGGCTTATGGGCTGTGATCTTGCTAATCCAAGAATGGCTGCCTCCTAATGGAAAGGACAGTAGCTATTCAGACCATGAAGCTGGATATCTCAGTTGCTCTACATTGAAGTCTGGAAGAAGTCTCCAATACTAAGCAAAGTGATGTCTCACAGTAGAATAGATGAACTTGCTATCGAGAGGATAAGCAGGCAAAAGCTTCTTTCCTCCATATCTTTTTATGTGGGATGCCACTAGAAATTGTGGCCTGGACTTAGGGTGGGCCTTCTAACCCCAAATGATCCAATCAAAATACTCTTTCACGAAATTAGGGAAATGACACCCTTCACAATAGTCACAAACAATATAAAGTATCTTGGTGTGACTCTAACCAAACAAATGAAAGATCTGTATGACAAGAACTTCAAGTCTCTGAAGAAAGAAATCGAAGAAGACCTCAGAAGATGGAAAGATCTGCCATGCTCATGGATTGGCAGGATTAATATAGTAAAAATGGCCATCCGGCCGAAAGCAATCTACAGATTCAATGCAATCCCCATCAAAATTCCAACCCAATTCTTCATACTTAGAAAGAGCAATTCTCAAATTCATATGGAATAATAAAAAACCCAGGAGAGCAAAAACTATTCTCAAAAATAAAAGGACTTCTAGGGGATTCAGCATCCCTGACCTTAAGCTGTACTACAGAGCAGTAGTGATTAAAAACTGCATGGTATTAGTACAGCAACAGGCAGGTAGATCAATGGAATAGAATTGAAGACCCAGAAATGAACCCACACACTTATGGTCACTTGATCTTTGACAAAGGAGCTAAAACTATCCAGTGGAAAAAAGACAGCATTTTCAACAAATGGTGCTGATTCAACTGGCGGTCTACATGCAGAAGAATGCAAATTGATCCATTCCTTTCTCCCTGTACAAAGCTCAAGTCCAAGTGGATCAAGGACCTCCACATAAAACCAGATACACTGAATCTAATAGAAGAGAAAGTGGGGAAAGCCTCGAACACATGGGCACAGGGGAAAAGTTCCTGAACAGAACACCAATGGCTTATGTTCTAAGATCAAGAATAGTCAAATGGGACCTCATGAAA
>CM052709.1:25743929-25765913 GCA_028551405.1 Uromys caudimaculatus
TCCCTGATGACTAGGGATGTTGAGCATTTCTTTAGGTGCTTCTCAGCCCTGCGAATTTCCTCAGTTGAGAATTCTCTGTTTAGCTCTGTTCCCCATTTTTTGATGGGGTTATTTGGTTTTTTGGAGTCTAACTTCTTGAGTTCTTTGTATATATTGGATATTAGCCCTCTATCGGACATAGGATTGGTTAAGATCTTTTTCCAATCTGTTGGTTGCCATTTTGTCCTATTGACAGTGTCCTTTGCCTTACAGAAGCTTTGCAATTTCATGAGGTCCCATTTGTCTATTCTTGATCTTAGAGCATAAGCCACTGGTGTTCTGTTCAGGAACTTTTCTCCCATACCCAGGTGATCGAGAGTTTTCCCCACTTTCTCTTCTATTAGATTCAGTGTAACTGGATTTATATGGAGGTCCTTGATCCACGTGGACTTGAGCTTTGTACAAGGAGATAGGCATGGATCAATTTGCATTCTTTTACATGTAGACCACCAGTTGAATCAGCACCATTTGTTGAAAATGCTGTCTTTTTTTCCACTGAGTGGTTTTAGCTCCTTTGTCGAAAATCAAGTGACCATATGTGTGTGGGTTCATTTCTGGGTCCTCAATTCGATTCCATTCATCTACTTGCCTGTCACTGTACCAATACCATGCAGTTTTTATCACAACTGCTCTGTAGTACAGCTTGAGATCTGTATATGAGTACACCATTGCTCTCTTCAGACACACCAGAAGAGGACACCGGATCCCATTACAGATAGATGGTTGTGAGCCACCATGTGGTTGCTGGGAATTGAACTCAGGACCTCTGGAAGAGCAGTCGGTGCTCTTAACCACTGAGCCATCTCTCCAGCCCCCCTAAATTTCTTCTTGTTGGTGATTTAGGAGGCACCTATCATTTGGCAGTGTGTTCTTTCTGCTTTCTTCTTTCCTTTCTTTCTTTCTTTCTTTTTTTCTTTCTTTCTTTCTTTCTTTCTTTCTTTCTTTCTTTCTTTCTTTCTTCCTTCCTTCCTTTTTTTCTCATTGAAGACAGAGTTGAACTATGCCACTTTAGCTAGCCTGAAGCTCACTATGTAGACCAGGCTGGCCTCAAACTCACAGAGCTCTACCTACCTCTGCCTCCCAAGTGAAAGGCGTGCACCATAAACCCAACATCATATGATGGAATCCTAGCAATCACTTTATATGGACTGTCTTGCTTGATCTTCTTAACAGTCATATAAAGCAAGAATTGCTTCTCCCCTTTGATGAAAGCCTCAAGATTCAACAATATAATGCTCAGCACCTAAAAGAAATCTAAATAAAGAAAGGTAAGTATTTAACAGACAGACAGGGTCTCATATAGCCCAGGCTGGCCTCAAACTTCATAAATTGTCAAGGAAGGCCTCGAACTTCTGACCCTTCTGTCTCTATTTCCCAAATGCTAAGATTACAGGAATGAGTTTCTGTGCTTGGCTTTTTCAGTGCTAATGCTGGAACTCAGGCTCTTGTCTGGATAAGCATATGCCCTGTCCATTGAGCCACACCCCTACCTCTAAATAGAGAAATTATCTAAAGATGGGTTTTTCTTTTTATCAGTTGAATTAGTTGGGCCCTTGAGCTTTTTGAACCCATTTTTGTTCATTCCCGTGTTCATCCATAAAAGCATGTCAGCACATAACTCCTCTGTGCCAGATATAATATCAGAGACCAGGAAACCACCATGGAACAGCTCCTCAAAAAGCTCATATACTGAGCTGGAGAGATGGCTCAGTGGTTAAGAGCATTGACTGCTCTTCCAGAGGTCCTGAGTTCAGTTCCTAGCAACCACATGGTGGCTCACAACCATCTGTAATGGGATCTGATGTCCTCTTCTGGTGTGTCTGAAGACAGCTACAGTGTGCTTATATAAATAAAATAAATTTAAAAAAAAAAAAAAAAAGCTCAGACACTGGCAAATGTCTAGAATACTAAACAGAACAGACTAGTATAAAAATGAAGCAACAGGTAATAAATAGAGTAGTAAATTGTGATGTATTATGTAACCATGGGCTTTTCCACTTACGTCCCAGTTCCTGAAGTAACGACTCTGAGACTTAATTATATATGAATAAATGCCTAGGCCATTTAAGCTCCAGCTTATTCCCTGACTAGCTTATAACTTAACTAACCAGTTTCTTCTATTCTGTGAATGGCATGTGACTGGCTACCTCTTCTCAGTTTCATGCATCTGTCTCCTCAGAGTTTGAGGCAAATATCCCACATCTAACTCTATCCCAGAGTTCCTCTCTCCCTACTGGAACTCCCACCTTCTGTTTCCCACCTCAGCTAATAGGCCATGAGCTTTTTATTGACAGGTGATGTTTCCTGTCACAAGAGATTCTCTCTACAATACTGTGGTAGCGTGTACAGTAGGTCACTGACCTATGAGACACTATGGGCTCAGTGAGACGTGGTCAGCCATTCTTCGGAAGTGAAGAGGATTTTAAATACTCACATTGTCATGTTCTGGGTGACATGTAGATGTGCAACTTGGTCATTCCTTACCTGAAGATCACCTTATCCTGATTCTCAGAAGCCTCAGGTGAATTTAATTTTATGGGTTTAATAACATTTTGTTGTTGATTTTCTTCTAAAAAGAGTAGCCTGTGCATCTGAGCCAGGCCTTGGGTCCGGGGTCAGCATGCTTTAGGGAAAACTCACCCATCCGCTCCAAATTTGAACCATCAACTAGCTGAGCAGATGGAAATAATGTTTTTTGAAGATTCTTGCCAGTAAACCACACATCCTTAAATAATTATTAAGCCCTGGTCCTCTCTATGGCTGGGCACTGAGGGTAAGTCACAAAATAGTCATGGAACAAAATAAGCCATTGACAGCTGCTAGGACTGTGTTTTGAAAAGGCTGCTTGGTTGTCTTCCAGCAACTAGGTCCTCTGTGATGGCTGTTTCCCCCAAAGAAGTGAAAATGTGATTTCTTCATTCTCAACACAATGCTTTTTCATGTTTTTTTAAATTCTATTTAACCTAGAGTTCAATTCACCACTAATTTTAACCCATCTACACTAAGAAAGAACACGCAGTTACAGATAATCCCTCTTGCCACAGTAACCACAACCAATATTTAATAGGGTCCCTCATATGCACTTTTGTCCACACCAAATACTGGGGGGTAAACCAAGAAGATTGCTGCACATTCTTTTTCTAAAACCTTCAAATCTGTTTATTTCCCCCCTGATAATTCAGCATCTTTCTTTTACTGGGAAGGGAAAAGATGTATCTAACATAATATCCATTATGGAATATTTTTAATCTTACAAAAGTAAAATATTAAATAAAAATATTTTTTAAGTTACTGCAGTGGGAAGTGGTCAATGCAGGACCCATAACTGCTCAAATGTTAAGATTAAGTGGCTGAAAATGCTCAGTCATAGAGATAGGATGTCTATCCTATCTGCCCTACTGCCAAGGTTCAGGGAACATTTTCAAAGGGCATAGAAAGACTGTAAGAGCCAGGGATGGGTTGGAGTGCTGTGAAATGCTGTCTTCTGGACATGACATGGCTTTTGCACACAAGAACTCATGATACCCTGTAGGTCCCTGCATAAGATCTAGCCAGTCAAAAGTCCAGCATGGAGAAGTAAGAAGCTATCAAGAAGACTCCACCTCCTACTGTAGGCTTAGATTTTTAAAAACCTACTTTAATAAGGGCTCTCAAACACTTCAACCCCCCTTCTAGTCCACAATCCAAAGGTAAGGAAGAAAAGATGGTAAATAGGACAAGAAGATATGGACCTGTTTAGATGTATTTCTTTGAGGCGATTCCAATCTCTGTTGTCAGAATACCAACAGCCCAGTTCAAAAGTGTCACCAAACATGTATCAGCAGCATCTGCACAATCCAGCAGAAACAGCCAGGCCTCCACCAAATCAGCTGGAGTCAGCAGGAGTGACCAGAACCAGTCAAAATGCCAGAAGTTCTCTGCTGTGCCTCTCTTAACAAAGTGAAGATCAGTGAAGATGTAAGACCACTGAAGCCTTGCACAGCTAGCAATGCAAGTTTGCCATCACTGTTGGGTCCTACTTACACGCTCTCCAAACATCATGTGTCCCCTCACAGGTCTGCTTCAGTAAATCATCGCATGAGTTGGCTTCAAAAATTCACTTCACCCACTGAGGCAATATTGCCAGTTGTAAATGTAACTTTTATTCATCAGATGTAATTGTCACCTTGGAGGTTTACTGCATTCAGCCTTTGAAGTTCTTTCTGAACTTTGGCAGGCTGGTTCAATTCAGCTGTTATGGCCCAAACTCCTCTCCAAGCTGACTGATTCAATCCAGCTTCTCTCAACTTCTCACTGAATTGTTCTGGTGTGGTCTCAAACTAATTCTGGCAATTTGTTTTAACCTTCTGGCTCCTTATTCTCTGGCTTCAACTGCTTCTGCTGCCCTGCACTGAACTGCACAAACTCAACTCTACTGTACTACAGTGCTAAACTCTGTGCTCTTAAGTAACCTCTCTTTCCTGTCTGTTCTTGTGAGAGAGGAACATATCTTATCTCTGACTCATTCATCAAATCTTTCTCTGGTTTATCTCTTTGTCTGTCACTCAATTAGACATTACTTTCAAACATGGCTGCCTCCTCCTACAAACTAACTTTACCTTTATTGTTTGGGATTAAAGATATGTACTAAGGGTGTGCTTGTATTCCAGCCAGAGGGATTAAAGATGTGTCATTCCAGCTGACTCACACAGATCTAGTGGGTCTTTGGATGTGATCTCTTGACAAAGCAGCCATGTTGCTAGATTAAAATTCCTCTCCAGCCAGTGATCATATACTGATGGTCTGACTGGTCTGTGTTAGGAGTGGCCACTGATGGTTGTCCATGTTCCAGTGGCTAACACTCATGTATATACGGACAACTCTAACTGGACCCAGTAAGTTAAAAAAATGAGAATAAACAGGAATGAAATTGTGGGCATGATGTGTTGGGGGAATTGAAGTGGAATGTGAAGGGTGTAGATGTCATACATGCATGACATATGTCATATACATGCATGACATTTTCATAGAGTAAACAAAATTCTTAGACCAGAAAAGCTAAGATGCTGCTGACATGGATCCAGTTTTAAACCATTTTTGCATGCATATTTTGTGGTAATATAAATATAAGTCAATTTAAATTTGATCTTGTGTGCAGGGCGTGGGGGAGTTGCAGCAATGAGGTCTCACCAGTTTTCCCAAATGATTCCTTTTATACGAACACATCAGTGTTCAACTCTGACCAACAAACCCTGGGCATCACAGAGCTCTGCCCAAGATACTCTCCTTGAATGTCCCAACGTCAAAAACCAAACCAAACCAAACCAGACAAACAGAAAATGAATGCATAACTTTCTCTATTTTCACAATTCAGAGATACTGAATGCAGAAAACTGTAAAGCAAAGTGAGAAAATGCTCACTTTATTCAAATCTCCATTGTTGGAATCCATATACATGGCCAAGACAGTTTTTCTCTCTGCTCACTTAAAAAAACAAAAAACAAAAAACAAAAACCAAAACCAAAACCCAAAACAAAAAACCAGCCTGCCCTGCATTAGGCTTATAGCCTAGGTTGCAAATGTTCTCCCACATTGGCGTTCCTAGGCAGCATATTCTGCAATGGTTAGCAATACTTTCCCTAAATGCATTTTCAGAACTTACCTAACTGAGCCTGTGCTGGGCATATACAGGTCATTCCCATGTGACCTTGTTTATTATAGGCAATGCCCCCATGGGTGTAGAACCTTGCATTTGTAATCTTAGGTGCGGCAGGATATTCCCTTAGAACAAAGAACCTAGACTTTGTTTTAGTTTTTGTTTTAACAAAAAAGAAACCTGTTACAGACGATCCCTAATCCCCTAGCCCTCTGAAAGCATCTCATAGGAACTTGGTTTTGCCTGAGACCTTCAGAGTGCAGGAGTTACAGGGACACAATGCACCAGCACTGTGGTTTGGGGGCTTGAACAAGACAAGCAATACAGAAGGGACTGCTATTTTATCATAGCAAGCAATTTAATGGGATGTGGCTTCCTCCTCACCTACACTGAAGGGGGTGAAAGGTGAGGGAGTCCAAGGACTTACTCAAGGCCACGAAAAAGTATAGGCAGCATCTGAATTCAATTCCAGCTCATGTCATAGCCAAAATTATACTTGCTTTGTCCTCTCAACTTTACAAAGACTGAAAAATGGCGTGACCCTAAATACTCCATGAATTCTTCAAGGTCCTAAAAGCTGTCCTTTATCCTTAAAAAAAGACTGCCCCTTGTTCCAGGATCTTCTCTCTTTTGTTGGTACACCCATAAAACTTCCAATATTGCTAGAAGGAACAATATTTTAAGCCAAGGAATTTGATTCTTGTAGTTACCCTTTGTGGTAGTTTGAACATACATGACCTGAGGTGGGGCACCGTTGGGAGGTGTGGCCTTGTTGGAGTAGGTGTAGCCTTGTTGGAGGAAGTGTGTCACTGTGGTGGTGGGCTTTTAGACCTTTCTACTAACCACGTGGGAGCCAGTCATCTCCTGTTTGCTTTTGAAACAAGATGTAGAACTCTCAGCTCCTCCTGCACCATGCCTGCCTGGATGCTGCCATGCTCCCACCTTGATGATAATGGACTGAACCTCTGAACCTGTAATCCAGCCCCAATTAAATGTTATCCTTTATAAGAGTTGCCTTGATCATGGTGTCTGTTCACAGCAGTAAAACCCTAACTAAGACACCTTTCATGCTCTCACCCAGGGTACAATTTACCTAAGCCTTTCGGAACAGTATACTTTCTTATAAGGCAGACCACATAAGGAAACAGACCAGGCTTACCCAGTTGCTCATCAGTGGAGTTGTATGATAGATAGTGGTCAGACAAGTAAGCCAGAATCCTCGGTTAATCATAACTGAAATCAAGTAGAATTATCATAGTCTGTCATTACATTGCTGGGTATTAGAAAAGTTTACATCTATTTCTTTATGCGTTTATGTGTTTGTTTCTTTGTGTGTTTACACAAGTGTATGGGTGTGTCTGTGTTGCCACGGCACAAGTGTGGACGCCAGAGGACACACAGCCCATGGGCGTCAGTTCTCTCCTTCCACTCTATGGGCTCTGGGGACTGAACTCAGGGAATCAAGCTTGTTGATAAGCGCCTAAATCCACTGAGACATTTCTCCAGCCCATGAAGATTTTATTATAAATTTTTTAAATGGACAAATTAGAATAAAGCCTTCATTTCAACATATCATTTATTGATTTAAGCCTGCCTTTCTTTTCCTATCTCCTACCTCAACTGCTCACTAAATTGTCCCAAACCAGGAATGTAGGAACCATCTTTCTCTTCGCTCTAGAGTTCCACCCTTATACCTAACTCAGCTCTCTAAGGTCTCAGGTAGGTCCGACTTTTTGACATTGCAACCTGACATCATCATTTTCAAAGTTCACGCTTTCAAACTGCACAACTGAGTTACCAAAATTAACCTCATCGGGTTTTAGGTGAGTCTATAAGTGTGTGTTGGTCCACATCCATAGCTACCCTGGGCTGTAGGTTGGCTGTAGGTTGGACACATCTTCGACTTTCTTCTTCACACCCTCCCATAGCCCCTACCTCATTGCCGTGGGTGCTGTCTGATCTGCTGGCTCCTAATCAGCGGGAAGAAACATCTAGCATGTCAGAAGTAAGGTATTGTAGGAGTTTTTGTAACAGCAGCACTAGATGTGTGTGTGTTTCTCTTAATGTATCTCTTTGTGGTCTTACAGACACTTGGCCTACCAATTCTGGCTTCGTGAACGGATTCTGATCCGAGCCAAACATCACACGTCAATAACTTACGATGTGAAGACAGTCAACCTTTGGAAGCTTTGGTTTCCTTAACTGGGGAATGTTAACACTCATGGTGTTACTTTCAGATTCTTCGTTTTTCTATTGAAAAAAATGTATTTACTAGTATTTCATTTGCTTTTATAATATACTTCTAGAGATACTATGCTTAAATTAATGAGTGTGGCAAGGCTGGGACTTCTGGTGAGAGAGGCTCGTCTTCGGTTTTGCGTGTTCTCCACCAGGGGGCACGCACATCCTAGTAAATTAAATACTACTCCGCTTTTTCACAGACATCATTTTCTCAGACTTCAGGGAAACCAGGACTATGACGATGATGGTTAGTGCTGTCATCATGGTGGAACCTAGAGTCACCTTGAGGACAAGCTTCTTTCCATGCCTTTGGGGCTTACCTTGACTAGATTAGCTGATGTGGAAAAAATCCACAAGTACCAAAATGATAAAATATGGCACTAACTTGAGGTTCCATTAGCACTTTAGAAAGCTCCTAGTTTCTTAACGTACCAATATCCAGCTTATTAGCGGTGCTTCCTTATTCCATCTGTGTGGTCCACAAATATTATAAAAGACACTTTGAAACATCACCTAAATTCAAGTGTGCAATTCACAACCCACAGGCCTTATTTACTTGTTTTTTGAGCGATGGCCTCATGATGTAGCCTTAGCTGGAATGGAATTCTCTTTGTAGACCGGGCTGGCTTTGAACTCATAGAGATCATAACCCTGCCTGGCATGCTGAGATCAAAGGCATATGCCATCACATGTAGCTATTTTAAAATATATTTTTATACTAATATACAGACCTTTAGATATCATTGTGGTATTTTCAGATGAAGTGTGTTTTTGTACATTCTCCCTCCCGACCCTTCTCCCACCCTCTGCTTCTCTTAATCCCCCAGTGTATTCTCCCCCAGTCTTTTCTTTCGTGTTCAGGAATCCAACTCAGGTCCAGATGCTGCACAGCAGGCACCTTTCTCCTGAGACATCTTCCCAGACCCTGAGACAGAACTTTTAACAATGTCAGTGATAGGAATGAAACATCAGAGCAAGTTGCACCTTAAATCCATGTAAGTTAAAAAAAAAAAACCATGTCAAATGTACACTTGTACTATAAAATTAACGAGATGCTTATGCATACGCTGTGTTGTTAAATAAAATGTAATGTTGCAAATATTTCTGTATTTGTATGGGACCACAATGCTAAGGTGAGTTCTCTGTAGTTAACAAAAGTATTTTTGGGGATGAGCTCTCTTTTTGCTTTGAAATTAGGAATTTCCCTTTTTATTGGTGTTGTAATATCCCTTTGTCTCAGAAATGGTGGCCTTTTGTTATTGCTATTGTTATTGTTGGCAAATTTAATAGTTTGAGAGTCTGTGGACTCTCTCAACTCCTCTGGGAATTCGTACTGTTGCCAGGAAGTTAAGTCTGGGAATCACTAACTTAAGAATGCAGTCATTCCAAAATATAGAACAGTCAAAGAATTAAATCTATATATATGAAAGAAAGAAAGAATGAATGAATGAAAGAAAGGAAGGAAGGAAGAAAAGAAGGAAGGAAGAAAAAGAAGAAAAGGAAAAGAAAAGAGGTTGAGCAAGCCACGGGGAGCAAGTCACTAAGCAGCACCCCTCCATGGCGTCTGCATCAGCTCCTATATCCAGGTTCCTGCCCTGCTTGAGTTCCTGTGCTCACTGCTTTTGATGATGAACTGTTAAGTGAAGCCACGTGTGAAACAAGCACTTTCCTTCCCAAGTTGCTTTTGGTAATAGTTTTCGTCTCCTTTGGAAGAGTAAACAAACAATTTTAGGGAAAGGTTTTTACAGAAGATTCCAGCATTGGTGGGAAGTATGGGTTTTCAATATGGGTTTGCATGACCTAGAGAAAGTAAGTATTGCTGAGCTCCAGTCTCTTGGATTTGAACATGAGGATGGTAATATCTCTCAATGACACTGCAAAGTGTCAACCTTGTTTGTACGAAGCTGCACATGTTAATATTGCTATCATCATTGCAATCCCTCCTGCCCTCGTTAATATTGTCACTGTCATTATCTTCCTGCCCTGGCTAATATTGCTGTCACCATTACCCTCTCACCCCCATCAGTATCACCTCATTGTCAGCTCTCTGCCCTCCTCCTCTTCATCATCACTTGGACCTGTTTACATTCTAAGGCAGGTGACTCAAGTCTTTCAATGAGTGGACGGAGCTAGATGCTTGTGTGTTTTTACGCATGGCTACTGAATTTAAAACATAGCTTTAAAAAACGTTTAAAGTTTATCTGGAAAAACAAAACAAATGAACCCATGGTGTTTAACTATTCATAGAGACCTTACAAATTGAAGGCAGGCTACTAAGATATAGTTCAAGGCAGCACGCAAAAAGATGGCTTCAATGGCAAACGGACGGGATCAGCTGATGGTGAGCAAAGCAAGAACAACTTTCCAGAAGGGTGGGAACATCATAGCTATTCAGAAAAGTCACAGACTGGCCGGGGTCACCAGAGACAAAGGCTTCCCTTTACAAAATTGACTTGTCATCAAACACAGTCAAAGGCCATGAATGGGCTGACATAACGTGTCCTGAACATCTGTCTACTCATCCTGTAGCTGGGCCCTCCGCCTCCCTTTGTTCTCCAGGCATGGCGTGAACACTGTCCTGTTGAGCTACGTGCATGTTTACACATATATGCATAGCTACATATACATGAATATACATAGCTTTGAGTAGCTATGATTGGCAGAAGGACAACACCATCAGAATTGTGACCATTAGCTTTCTATCATGGAGAATGCATGCAGTTAAAGTTGATGAAAGAGAGATTGTTTTCCTCAGTGGGGCAGCTCTTCTTCAGTTGCCCATGCTCCTAAAAGTAATCTTTTGTTCACCCATACTTTGATCACTAATTCTACTTAAATGCTTGTTTCCCTGAGGTAGACTTGCATGGAACCAGTCCTTTGGTCTGTCATTCATATCCTTTCTACAGTGAATAGACATTTGTTTATATTTCCTCAGGAAGAATTAACACATTTCCCTCTAAAGTACATTCATGAGTCTTGTATAGTTTCGCCACAGCCAAAGAAGCCTATGAAACAAAAATACAAAAGGATTGTAGTAGTCGCCCAGTTGGAAGAGTACTTGCCACACAAATATGAGAATTGAGTTCAATCCCCAGCACCTACATATAGAAGCCAGCATGTTAACACACGCTTGTAATTTCAATTCAGGAGAAGTAAAGACAGGAGAATCCTTGAGGCTCACTTAGCCTAGCCTGCTTGCTGAGCTCCTGACCAATGAGAGACCCTGTCTCAAAACAAAAACAGACAACAACAAAAACAAAAACACAAGGTGGATTCCACATCACGCACACACACAGACACATACATACACACACACACATACACACACACACACATACACACACATACACACACACACACACACACACACACACACACACACACACACACACACGTGTACATGAAAGGCTTTGGTTTTACTCTGTTCCATTAGCATGGCCCAAGGTAGGAATAGCACTAATTCATGTGGGTGCTCACTAAAGTGTACTGTGTAAAGTGGGACATGGAGCTACCCAAGAGCTCTCACAGATTTGGGGACAGGTCTTGTGGCTAGTATGGTGTGAAGTGACGTAGGCACCTCTGTCACTTCACTCTCACAACCAAAACCCCAGACAGGGTTGAGAAGATGGCTCTGTTGGCCAAGTGCTCATCATGCAAACATAAGGACTTGAATTTGACTCCCAGAAGCTACTTAAAAGAGACAGTGGTGGTGGCACAAACTTACAATCTCAGTGCCAAGGACAGGTGGATCTGAGGGCTTGCTCCAGAGCCAGCCTCACTGAATTAGCACCGCTGGGGTTCAGTAAGAGACCCTGTCTCTTAAACAGGGTAGATAGTGACTAAGGACATCACCTGTGGCTGGCTTCTGGCTTTTATGTTCATACACGCATGGGCATTTGCACACGTATGTGTACTGTACATATAGTCACACCGTATACACATGAACACATGCAAGCCCCTAGAACAGTGGTTCTCAGCCTTCCTGATGCTGCGACCCTTTAATACAGTCCCTCATGTTGTGGTGACCCCTGACCATAAAATTATTTTCGTTGCTACTTCATAACTGTGATTTTGCTACTATTATCAATCATAATGCAAATATCCATGTTTTCTCCTGATCTTAGGTGACCCCAAAAGGGGATGACCCACAGGTTGAGAAACAGTACCCTAGAGGAAAGTACTGCCATTCTTCTTAATTCACAAACAGGAGATAAGCAATTTAGAGAAATTGAGTGATTATTCCTAAGACTAGATGCCTCTTAGAGCGATCTTATGATTTGGGGTTTTATAGGGCTGACGGCTGGGCCACCTCCTAGTTGGATCCCTTACCCCAGTTGCTTCAGCAATACTCCTAATTGTCCCCCCGTTAACATGTTTGCCTTGTCCCAGTATGTTTGTAATGTCCCCATGTCATGAGCAGTCCTCCCTCAAGCCTGTCAGAAGCATTCTAGGGGTTACATTAGGGGCGTTTGTGGCCTGCCTTCGCTTAGCCCCCTGGCTCGTCACCTCCTCTGGCATTCCTAAACTGGCTCACACACATCATACTGTACCACTGACTGCCATGGCAGCCCTGGTCTCTCGGACGCAGCCCAGTTTTAGTCCAGATGTCTCTTGGCAGTTCTCTGACTTGAAATGCATTCTTCCTTCAAGAGGCCTCCTCTGTCCTCTGACTTCTTTAGAGACAGTTCTGCAGAACTTGTGGCCTTACTTTCCCTCTTCTTCTTCCCCTTCCCCCTCACCCTTCCACTCCATCCCTCTCCCTCTCCACCACCCATGCCCCTTTCTCCTTCTGTCTTTTTTTTGACATGGTCTCCTGTATTCTAGGCTGGCATTGAACTCGCTATATATCTGATGATGACCTTGAGTCCCCGATGCTCCCGACTTCAGCTCCCAAGGGTTAGGCTTACAGCAGTCTATCTCCTTACCTGGCTCTTTTTTATTGCATTGACTGTATAACATCTTGCCTTCCCTGTGGCGTGAGATGGCACTGCTCACTTTGGGACACATCTGTAGCACTTATTTGTGCCTGGCACATAGCACCTGCTGAGTGTATATTTGCTAAGTGGCTTGTGGAGTCAATGAGCAAGGAGATATTATTGTCCCTTCCTCTACTCAACTGCATGGAATGAGCAGAAATGGCAGTTCTATAGAAACAGAACACACCCAGGAATGGGGAGTGACTACTAACAAGCAGATAGCGTCTCTAGAATAATGGAAATGTTCTAAAAATAGCTTATACAACATCTGCACTTTTATGTATATTTAGTAAACTTATTATATACAATAAGACCATTTTATGACATGTCAGATAGACTTCAATGAAACCATAAAACTTAATGAAAAATAAGTCTCTGGATCCTTGCCATCCAGGCCCAGAGATTTTTCTGATGTCAAGAAAGAAGCCCAAATCCTATAGAGCTTAACTTCTAACATCACTGGAGACCACCAAGCTTACTGCTTCATGTTCAACTTGACTTCTCTGTGGAAGGTAATTTGCCACGACAGGTTCTTCAGTGGCAACCGATCAAAAGGTCCCATGACTGTGTGATTCCCCATACTAAGTATTAAAAACAAGAAAAATGTCCGTGGCTCAATATGCTTGGACATTAGCACAATGTGTATACAAGTTAGAGAGGACCAGAGAAGTGTCCCAGTATCACCAGCCAGGGATAAGAACCTAATGTAGCCCACAGAAGGTATTCTCTCAAATTACTAAGTTACAATCAGTGGCCCAACAGCCACTGATTCCCAGCGGGTGAGTGGTTTCTGATTTCTCTTTTGCAAACTTAGCATAAGTGTGTACTCTCTCAGCTCCAGTATGGGAACATGTTAAAGGGTACACGGGCTGTTTTAGTCATGTCCCTGGAAGGGAACCTTTCTGTCCTAGTCTTGTCAAGTGAAATGGGAAGAAAATGGGAGGGATACTGCCATACCTGTGATGTTCTTACCATCCCTCAGCACCAAACAGAACACAGCAGTGTTTTATGGGTTCTGGGCAGCTCATCTCCTTGTTCCAAAGAGCAGCAGAGCCAGCAAGGGAAATATCTCCACCATCCTACTTTTGAGCTGTCTCTTTGTCCTATCGCACAGAAATGATTGGTGAAACCTTATTAATTTAGAGGTGACATCTGTAAGAGGTGACCTTTTGTAACGTAAAAAATAGCCCTATGGAGGATGAACGGAATGGAGGAGAGATTCCTCATCTGAAACACGGTGTGCCCGAGTACAAATCACCCTTCCTCAGTAAGTCAGCTTTCCCCTGGAGAAATCACCTTTCCTCTCTGAGCATCTGATGGCCCATTCATAAAACTAGGAAAGTTGGATTAGAGTTTTAAGATCCTGTTACTCTAGTAGTAAGAAGGGTTACAGCTCTAACTCGGTTAAGGACAGAGTTCAGTCATGGAAGCACTCGCTCTGCTAGTGTGAAGACCCAAGTTTGAATCACAGAACTCATTTAAAAGAGAGCTGAGGAGACAGAGACAGCTAGATCTCAAAACTGGCCAGCTAGGATGTTAGCTGAGTTAGCAAGCCCCAATATAGTGAAAGAGCCTGTCTAAACAAACAAACAAACAAAAAAAAAAAAAAAAAAAAACAAGGTAGGGGCTGAAGAGATGGCCCAGAGGTTAACACAATGTTTGTTCATTCTGCTAAGATGAGAATTGTAAGTACGGTGTCTGAAAAGAGATTTTCCTGGTTATTTTGTTGTTGTTGCTGTTGTTGTTGCTGCTGCTGCTGTTAGCAACACAAGTTAGAGTTGTGAGAGAAGAGGTAATCTCAATTGAAAAAATGCCTCTATCATATTGGTCTGTAGATAACTCTGTTGGGAATTTTCTTGATTAATCAATGAAATGGGAAAGCCTAGGTCACTGTGGGTGGTGCTCTTAACTCATGGACGTGGGCTCTATAAGAAAGCAGGCTAAACAAGCCCTGAGGAGAAAGCCAGTGAACACTACTCCGGTGGACTCTGCTTCAGTTTCTGCCTCTAGACTCCTGCCTTGGGTTCCTACCCTGACTTCCTCAGTGATGGGGTGTGGCCTAAGAGTTGTAAGATAAAATAAACCTTCAGAGACTTAATTAATTGGGTTTCTTCTCCTACATCAGCCTTGTTTTGTGCATATGTTTGGGTGTGTGCATATATATATATATATATATATATATATATATATTTTTTTTTTTTTTTTTTTTTGGTTTTTTCGAGACAGAGTTTCTCTGGGTAGCCCTGGCTGTCCTGGAACTCACTCTGTAGACCAGGCTGGCCTCGAACTCAGAAATCTACCTGCCCCTGCCTCCCAGGTGCTGGGATTAAAGGCGTGCGCTACCACTGCCCAGCTTATGTATATTTTTGAAGTAACAACTTGTTTTAGAAACCAGTACTTTTGACCCAAGTTGATAACCTCAAGTTTCTTCTGTCTGTCTCAAGTTTCTTCTGTCTGTGGTTTGTTTTGTGTGTCCTGTATTGAATTGGTAGACATAGGTATAGTGCTGAGTTTGGTCTATGCTGCTTTATGCTCCTAGAGGGTCGCCTGATTCCAGCCATCTGCCCAGAACTCTTTGGATTTGTGAATGGAAGATACGCGCGCGCGTGCATGCGCGCGCACACACACACACACACACACACACACACACACACACACACACACACACATCAGTTAATTTTTAAATGCCTTGGCTACCTCAAAGGGTGGGCACTCCTTAACTTCCCCTGCTACCCTATGCCCCAATCGGGGAAGTGGCCAGTAGCCACTTACCTGAATCTTACATGGCTGGTTGGCTTTCTCTCCTGCAGCTCCTGCATCCATCGTCTCCCACAGTTTCATGGTGGTCGCCCTCTCCTCCATGCTGCATCCTAGCCCATGCAACTCGAAGGGTCCTCCCCATCTCCCTTTGCCCAGCCATTGGCTGCTGGCATCTTTATTGATCGATCAAAAACCAACTGGGGCCAAGGCACTTTAGCATTTGGACACACAAATTCCCGATTGAATCAAAGCATTAGAGCCAATCTCAACAGAAAGGACGCTCCCTTAGGGTAAGTGAGTGCTCTTTGAGTGATATGGGATTATGAGGAAAGACTCAAGGTGGCTCTTAAGACCCAAGTCATATTACCCCCAACTCCTGTGAATCTATATTCACAGGCTGAATTCCCTGAAACTCAACATTGGTGGGCAGTGACTACATCATGGGAGGCCAGCTTGGACACATCATATACCGAGGGGAATGTGTGGAATTAATCACTCAGCAGACTTTTCCCTAAGGGAGCAAAACTTAATTCTCTGAGGCTAGTAAAAACAGGGAAACACACACACACACACACACACACACACACACACACACACACACACACACACCACAAACACCATGCAGGAAGAGTTGCAGTGGGCAAGTGAGCTTCCTGGAGACTGCCCACTGTTCTGCATGGCTGTGATTGGTGAACCCTGGAGAGGCATGACCCCAGGACTTCATTCCAGGATTGCTTCTTGGTGCTGTTGTACTTTTTCATGTTTGTCATTACTGACTGACATGGTGTGATTAGGCAAAGAAAGACCTTCTGTCTATATTCAAATCCACATGAAGATTAACTCTTATAAAATAATATTGTTTAGATGAATTAACGATTTTACAGAAGGCTTAATTTGATTTAAATAGTTTTAGGAAGTTAGAGTAGTTGATAGAAAGTTTAAGTTGTTTTGCCAGAAAAATATAATAAAGTTAGACTCAAGAATAGAATATGCTACCCTCATAGGATAGCAAGTCAAGGCTGTATACACTGGAAAAGGAAGACAGTGAGCTTTCATGTGTTACAAGTATGTAATCTGCACTAGGAAGGAAAACCAGCTTGCAACAAATTAGTGATCAAGGAAAACATTCATTCTAGGTCGGGTCCAGAGATGAGACCACAGGTGTGCACCATGATAAATAAGGTCATGAACAAGGAGTGAGTAATAATTATGAGTGTAAGAACAAAAGATAGATGATTAGCTAGACTTCGAAACTAAGACGTAAGATAGATGACCTGTTTCTTGGTAAAAACATTATTAACCTATGATATAAAAAACTATTGCTTTGAACTTATAATGAGCATATTGAATAAAAGGCAGATAAAACTACTGCTTTGAACTTATAGTGAGCCTGTAGAATAAAAGGTAAAAATTTCTAGTTAGTTGATATCATTCCTCCTTACCAAAAAATAAAAAGTTTGACTTAACCTTGCTAGCTATCTCATAGCAGGCACTCCCTTGATTCCTTTCTGCCTGATATCAGATTATCTACGGCCTTGACTTTTAGGCTTGGCTGGATTAGCAAATCAAGGTGTTCCAGCAGGCCTCCCTTTGTTTCCTCCCCAGTGTTACTGCCCCCAGGTAGGGATTAGACGTCCGGCCTTCAACTCAGGGATTATGTCTGATCTGCATTGTGGAATTTCCCCTCCCTCTGCCATTTCCCGCCCAAAAGTGTTTAAAAATACATAACATTAAAGATTAAACGGAGCTTGAACGGAATTTCGTCTTGCTCCCAACGTGGAAAAAAAAAAAAAAAAAAAAAAGTCTAGTTAGGTACAAGTTTTAACAGAACAACATGTAATCAATAATCCTTCTGTAATTCCCTCTTGTGTAACAGTTTTATCTGTTTTTGAATGAGGTAATGCTTCTTACGTAAAGAACTTTGTCTGAGGAAATATAAAAATGCTAAGAGAAGAAATAACATTTTTGTAGCTTACTCATTAGAGTTTTGTTCTATTCACCAACAGTGTATAGTGTATATATGTATATGTTTATATGTATACATGTACATATGCATATGTATAGATATGCATATATGTGTGTATGTATATGTGTATATGTATATATGTATATGCATATATGTATGTGTGTGTATATGTATATGTGTACAATCGTTAGAGCTTGCTCACTAGAACTTTGCTCTATCCACCAAAGGTGTTTATGTATGTATATGTATATATGTTTATGTGTAAAATGGTTGAAGCCTGCTTATTGGAGCTTTGCTCCATTCACTCAATGTGTGAATGTGTATATGTCTGTTTATCTGTCTGCCTGCCTACCTGTCTGTCTGTATATATGTATGCATTGTATGTGTGAAGTTGTTGGAATTTGCTTGTTTGAACCTGTCTTGCTTCATCCACGAAGTTTGTATGTGCAAGTGTGTGAATTTTTCCCACAGAGTTAAAGACTTCAGAGTTTCTCACTGGTCATAGAGAGTATGTGTCTTATTCAGGGTTTCTATTCCTGCACAAACATCATGACCAAGAAGTAAGTTGGGGAGGAAAGGGTTTATTCAGCTTACATTTCCACATTGCTGTTCATCACTAAAGGACATCAGGACTGGAATTCAAGCAGGTCAGGAAGCAGGAGCTGATGCAGAGGCCATGGAGGGATGTTCCTTACTGGCTTGCTTGCTTCTCCTCGCTTGCTCAGCTTGCTCTCTGATAGAGCCCAAGACTACCAGCCCACAGATGGTACCACCCACAAGGGGCCCTCCCCCCTTGATCACTAATGGAGAAAATGCCTTACACCTGGATCTCATGGAGGCATTTTCTCAACTGAAACTCCTTTCTCTGTGATAACTCCAGCCTATGTCAAGTTGACACAAAACCAACCATTACAGGTTGGGCACCAGATAATTAAACAGCATGTTCTCCAATACCTTTACATGATTAAAAGTTTTACAGTCAAAAAGCAAATTATTCCCAAGAACCACATACATTCATGCCTAAGAAACTTGTTATAGGTTAACAAAGTGTAATCAAACATGGTATTGTTCTCAAACAGTTTCTTTTACTGTCAGTCTTCAATTTGTGGTTACAAAGAAAGGATCAATCATTTTATTATTTATCTTAATAAGTAATCTTATAAACACTTAAACGAACCACAAATATAATCTTTTATACATAAAAACAATCAGTTGTTTCTACTTTAAATCCTCAGGGTACACACCTACTTATTAACAAATTTTTGTGAATCAGAGAGAAAAAAAAAAAGGAAGAGAGAATTCAAGCACACACATAGACACACACAGACACACAGACACTCATACACACACACACACACACACACACACTGGTTGAGCCTGACCACCTGTCTCATCAACTCCACAAGTGTTTATGCATACTTACATACATACACATATACCTACACACATATGTATATGCATACATATAGACAAACAGACATATACATATATACATTTGGTGGATGGGGCAGAGCTCCCCAAGCCACCACTTATTCCTTCTCTCTGGCCTTCTTATACCTTCATAGAGAAAAGTTCTTTAGAAAATTACCTCATAGATAAAATGTTACACAAAGGGGAAGTTACAGAAGGATGTTGGTATTAAGTCAAAGCAGCGTTTCATTCTATAAGCTCAGTATAAGTTCAAAGCAGCAGTTTCATATAGCCTTGCCTTATCATGGTGCACACCTGTGGCTTCATTCTTGGACCTGACCTAGAATGAATGTTTTTCCTTGATCACAAATCTGTCCCAAGCCTTTTGAGTATAAGTGTGCAAGCTCATTGTGTTCCTTATTATGCAGCCTTGACTTACTATTCCACAAGAAGTGAAGAGGAGTGAGCACATCTACTTTTGATTCTAACTTTATTATATCTTTCTGGCAAAACAACTAAACCTACCTCTTAAAACTTTCTTCCTAAAAGTATTTGAATCAAATCAGGAATTCTATAAAATCATTAATTCATCTAAACAGCATCAATTCATGAAAGCTTATCTTTATGTTGATCTGCAGGAAATCTGCCCAATAGAGTGGGCAGGAACCATTAGACTATGTAATGGTGACAGGAAAGGCAAATCAGCAGTAAGAAGCAATCCTGGGACGATGTCTCTAAAGACCCTGCGATTCAGAGCTTACCCATCACAGCCTTACAAAGTGGTCGGCCATCTCCAGAAAACTTACTTACATGACTATAGCTTTTCCTAGATAGCTCTTGACAAGTTCTAAAACTTTTTTTGCTGTTAATTTCACATGGCCCCTGACAGGATGTAGTAAATAGGAGTTGAGTATAGGATTTGTGAGTTCCTCTGCTTCTGAATTTTATTCAGTGAGGGACCCAGCCTATTGGATAATACCAACCATCTTCTCCACAGGTTCTCCTCACTTGCCAATCTAAATGGCAATAACCTCTTGAAATACCCACATAGACACATAAAAATATCCTACCACATTTTCTAGGCATGAATTAATTCGAGTAAGTCAAATTGACCACAGAAACTAAGCATCATAGCTGTGATGTGTTGCCTTTTTATGTTTAAGTCATTGTGTTTTGTTTTACTTGGTTTGAGACAAGGTCTCAGTATGGAGACTTGCCTGTTCTAAAACTCACCATGTAGACCAGGCTGGCCTAGAAAGCATAAAGATCTACATGCCTCTGCCTCCCAGGTACTGGGACTAAAGGTAAGAGCCACCACACCCAGCTGTTAAACATTTTTATCACCTTATTAATGAACAGTATTGGTCTGTAGGGTTCTTCCTTCTCCTTCTTCTCCTCCTCCTTCTCCTTCTCCTCCTCCTCCTCCTCCTCCTCCTCCTCTTCCTCCTCCTCCTCCTTCTTCTTCTTGCCAGTGTTCTGCTCTATGAACTAGGCTGGCCTGTAATTCACTTACCCTGCCTTCCCACACTCTGGGACTATGGTTTTCAGGCCCAGCTGAGACTTTCCTGTAATAATTTCTACTGAATTCATCTGGGTAAAGATGACATTCCAGAAAGTGTAGGGAAGCGTTTCTATTTCCTGGATGACGTCATCTAGAAGCTGTATTATAATTCCTAAACTCGTGATAGAACACGCCAATGAATCGTTCCTGACGATTTCTTTCTTGGATGACTCTAACTACAAATGCAACGTCTTTGCCTCTTTATTCTTTGAGTTGAGACCATGCTATGCTACCATCTGTCTTGCTCCTGGGCTCCAGCGATCCTCTCCCCTCAATCTCCTGAGTAGTGGACATTATAGGCACGTACTATCATCTGAGCCCCACTTCAACATTTAAAGGTAAATATAGAACTATTTGTTTCTTTCTCGATGAACTTTACCAAGTGCTATCTATCTTTCAATTAATTTTTATATTCCCTGCAGGTTATCAAATTTTAGGTAGAGATATTTGTTGTATTCTCTTTTTTAGCTTTTAAATTTGGTGCACGAGGGTGTTTTTACCTGTGCGTAAATGTGTGTGTACCAAATGCCCTGCTCCTTCAGATACCCAAAGTGAGCATTGTGTCCCCTGGAACTGGCATTACAGATGGTTGTGAGCCACTTTGTAAATTCTGGGAATTGAATCCAGGTCTATAGAAGAACAGCCAGTGCTCTTAACACTGAAGCATCTTTCCAGTGCCTGTAATATTCTCTTAATAATATTTTAGTGTTTATACAGATCCCTATTTTTGTTAATTGAAATACTATGTAAAATTTACATTCACATAGTTAGACTACCATCATGGAACTAGGATTATCTTCCAGATTGACATTAATTCTAGACCAAAACAAAACTGATTTAAATAGTTATGCCAATTTTGCGTAATAAGAAGAACTGGTTTATTCTGGGGATTTTGAGATATTATTTGTTCAACTTCTTCGTAACCACATTTGCAACCCACTGAGCAATTTGTTGTAGCAACATTTTCCTCAAATATTCGGAATTTTCTAGATAGACAGTCACATGAATACTATCTTCATAAAGGAGAAAACTGGGATCATGGATGGCTATGTAGGATTGGTTGTTCTTCTGTCACTGCTCTGTCAGACACTCACTTTGGAATGTCCTCAAAGAATTTGCCTTCTTTGTGAAAGAAGAAACAAGAAGTGGAGGGGAAGGGGAAAGTGAGGAAGAAAATGAGAAGAAAGGGAGAGAGGGATGAAGGAGGGAGGGAAGGAGGGAAGAAGGAAGGAAGGAAGGAAGGAAGGAAGGAAGGAAGGAAGGAAGGAAGGAAGGAAGGAAGGAAGGAAAGAAGGCAGGCAGGCAAAGCAGATTCCCTAAATACGTTCTGGATAAAGACTGAGAACACGGGGGGGGGGGGGGGAGGAGAGAGGAAGAGAGGGAGAGGGGGTGAGAG
>CM052709.1:25766013-25789737 GCA_028551405.1 Uromys caudimaculatus
GAGGAAAAGGATTCCACTCCCACCAAAAATGAAAAGAGAAATCAAGCAAGCAAATAAAGTAACAACAGCAACAAAATCCCTCACAGAGTTTAAGCTGGAGCACTTGAGAACTTCGAAGCCATTTTCATAGCAGGTCTCTCTTCCAAGTCAGGTGTTTACAGACTGGCACGGTTTAATTCTAGCCCAAGTTACTGAGCTGGCTGCAGTGGCAGATGTCGGGAGTTTCTGACTGCTGGGCCTTGGCTGTACAGCAGGTGTTTTGTAGCCCCTTTAGGACACGCTACTGACACAGGTTTTTACACTTGAAGCTTAGTGAAGACATTTGTCTGAATGAAACGATCAATGAATCACTGTGCAGGACTGCATGCCATTCCTCGTGGGCTTTCTAAGTGCACGCAATGATAGAACTCCAAAGTTGCTATACCTTTGGTATTTACTGATGTTCTTGATTCCTATACACATATATCCACACACATAAAATAACAAATTAAAAGGGAAGAAGATAGAAAGAAAAGGGCTGGAAAAGTGGCTCAGTGGTTAAAAGTGTTCACCATGCAAGTGTGAGGAGTTTGGGTCCTCAGAGCTCATGTCAATGTCAGGCAGGTGTGGTGGCTCCCCTGTAATTCCAGCCTTGGAAGTCGGAGGCAGGGGATTCCTCAGAGCAAGCTGGCTGGGGAGACTGGCTATACTAGTGTCTTAGTTAGGGTTTCTATTTCTGTGCAGAGACACCATGAGCACAGCAATTCTTATAAGGAAATATTTCATTGGAGCTGACTTACAGTTCAGAGGTTCAGTCCATTATTATCGTGGCCGGAAGCATGGCGACACCCAGGCAGACATGATGCCTGTTGGAACAAGGTCAAAAGAATGGCACATGTGAACAGTGCCTTGGGGAGTGAGCAGTGAGGGAGGCCATGGGAGAAAAGGCAGAGCGCCTTTTACATCAAGTGCATTTTGTTCCCTGGATTGCTCTTGGGTGTGATTTGTTGGATGTCTGATCATAGCTATGGAACCCAATCTGGTCAGTGTACCCTGAATCTGGACATAGCCTTCTGCCTTGCTTTCAGCCTTTCCCAGATATACTCTATAGTGCTTGTCAGGTATTGTGTTTAAATTGATCTGTCCTGAGAAAAATTCTTGGAAAGCATTGCATTGTTAATATTTAGTATGTGCTTACTGGTGTTTCTTTACATGTTTTTTTGATCATATTTTTCTGGCCACGGTTTTCTGAACTCAAACAATCTTCCTTAGACTGTTGCTTTTTTGCTACATTTGTATATAAAGGTACACTGAAAGTGAAGTAAGGGTGTCGACAGCATCAGACTGTAGATTCTTTCAGGTCCTCGGGTCCAAAGTCCAGCAGACAAGATCTGCACAGGTAGATGAAAGTCCACAGTTCTGCAGAGAGAGCTGAGAGCTCTATATCTGGATCGGCAAGCAACAGGAAAAAAAGTGAGACACTGGGCCTGACTTGAATGTCTACAGCAGCAAAGCCCACCTCCTGTGACACACTTCCTCTAACAAGATCATACCTCCAATAATGTGACTTCCTGTGAGTCTATAGGGACCATGTTCATTTAAACCACCACAGGTGCTAGGGTTGCTTGAAATATTTGCCTCAGTGACTAAGGTAGAGACGTGATGGAAGATGATGTCTGAAATTAACTTTGGTCCTACACATACACCTGTACCCAGATATAGGTGTGCCCACCCACATGCACGTATGTATAAACACACACATGCATACTATATACACAGATTGAAAATGAAAAAGGGCAAAAATATAAGAATCATGCATGATCAAAGGAAGATTTCCACATAATTGAGTTGTTGACCCAAATGGTCCCTAATAACCACGCTTTCGGTGCTGGACATACACAAAGCATTGTGTCCTCTTAGTGTCTTGAAAGTCGATCTGAATCAGGAAC
Organism: Uromys caudimaculatus; assembly: GCA_028551405.1. Lineage (NCBI taxonomy): Eukaryota > Metazoa > Chordata > Mammalia > Rodentia > Muridae > Uromys > Uromys caudimaculatus. Next base: position 25,767,942 of record CM052709.1, read on the forward strand.
CAGTCTTCATTCTTTACTTCAAGAGTCATAGGGCTCAAGTGGTATCATTTAGAAGTATGCCTAAGTCTTTCTAATATACTCTCTAACATGACAATGAATTACTAGAGAATGCCACAGTCTGGAATTAATGCTTTTATCAAAAAGGTTTCTCAATTAGTTTTCTAGGGCTGAAACAATAAATCACTACATAGGAGACATTTGTATTAGTTACTTTTCTATGGCTGTGATAATACACCATGACCAAGGCAACTTATAGAAGAAAAAGGTTATTTGGGCTCATGCTACCAAATAGAGTCTATGATGGTAGAATGAAGGCATGGTAGTAAGAGCAGAAAGCTGAGACCTCACAGCTTCCATCACGAGCAGGAAGCAGAGGGAGTTCACTGGGAACAGTACAAGCTTTTTAACTCTCAAAGTCCGCCCTTGGTGTGATGTACTTTCTCTAGCAAGGGCACACCCCCCATGCCTCACCAAGCAGTGCCACTAAGTGAGGGTTGAGTATCCAAATGCCTGAGATTATGATGGGCATTCACATTCAAACTACCACAACACTGAAGCCAAATATTCTTTTTTTTTTTTTTTTCATAGTTTCAGAGGTCCAAATTCATGGTATCACCACCACTTCTGAGAGTTACTTGATGGTTAACCTTCATTGTCAACCTGATGGGATTTAGAATCACCAAGGAGATGCACCTTCATGCATGTCTGTGAGGGTGTTTCCAGAGATGTTTGACCTAGAGAGGCTCCCTCTGAATGTGTGTGGCACTATTCCATGTACCGTGGTTCTAGACCAAACAAAAAGGAGAAAACATTGAATAGAGGTTTCTGAATGCCTCTCCCCCAAAATAGGGGTTATTAAGTGAAAGATTCATTGCCTGACATAGAATAGTTTCCTTTGAGTTTTTAGTCAGGAAGGCCCACAGGCTCCTGACACAACACAGGCTATTAATAGTCTTTGCTCATGGTTGTCCATCATAGCTAGATGGTAAGATCCCATTGCTGGAGACTTAAGATGTATACAAATCAGGCTGGAACTAACTTAGAACATTCTCCCTATTGGCTAGCTTTAGCAGAGCAGGCAGGAGCTATATTAGTTGCTGAGGGAGAAGAGTCATCAATGGACTTGCCCAATGGAAGACCCTGCATGCTAACATACTGACCTGCCAGACACCGGTGCAATAGTGGGGCGACGATTACAGGAAGAACCAATTGCTTTCTGATTTGATTTGAGACTTGCTCCAAAGGAAGGAATTCTTACCTGGCACTATAAACCTGCTCAAAAGCCCATAGCTAAGCAGGTCATAGACCCTAGGGGTGACCTGCTACTGTTGATTTGCTAAATAGACATGTTGTTCTCAACTTTGATTAGAGAAGCACGCAGTGGACAGCCATCAATGCAGAGACTCACAATGGGCCAAGGTGGTGAAAAGAAATGACTGTTAAGTGCTTAGCCCTGAAGAGACATTTATATCGAAACACACACACACACACACACACACACACACACACACACACCACTCATCATGGAAGAGGGAGCAGAAAAGATGTAAGAACCAGAGAATGGGAGGAAATGCCATTGAAGTTCTGTCTACAAGATATGCTGGCCATTAAATCATGAATCCATAGCAGCTATGGTTATCTGTACAAGATTGGCCCAAGATCAAGCCAGTCAGTGTTCCAACACAAATGGGAGAGGGGCTAATGAGGCTCCCCCCTCCTAGCTGTGGAGTCATTATCAATTAATGTCTGCTGTGGCTGGGAGGGGCTATGTTTTTCTTCAGAGATGGAAACACTAGGAAAGTTTTCTATAGCTATGTCCCTTTCCTGTAAAGGTTTGAAGCTTTCTTTCTTAAGTTTGAAAATTTCAAGCCAGACATGGCCCAAATCAACAGATAATCAATTGTTAATGTGCAGTAAAGATAACCAGTAAGGCTATTGATTCAAGCAGAGAAACCAATTGATTGAAAAAGATTATGGAGCAGGCCATTAATGTAAAATATCCCAACATCACCTCCTACGGGGGGCTTTAAATGTTGGAATTCTATAGCAGAGTCAAAAGCAATTAGATGCAGGTTCATAGGGACTAATAAACATTCTAGCATACATAAGCTTTAAAGCTTATGTCTTAAAATAGAGCCAGTGAGATGACTCAGTGGGGGAGGGCCCTCACCACCAAGCCTAACCACACCACCAAGTTTGATTCCCAGGACCTAGATGATGGAAAGAGAGGACTACTCTCACAAGTTGTTCTCTGGCACACACAAGTGTGCACACACACAGACACAGACACACAGACACACAGACACACAGACACACACACACACACACACAATGTGGCGTGTCCATATGCCTCCCCAAAATAGTGAGTGTGATATATAAATACAAAACACTCACCCTACAAGATCTTCTCATACTTAAAAGGAAATATAAAAAGTAGAAAGTACTAAAATTAATTTTAATAGTCTATTTTACTTAGCACTAAAACATCTGTCATAGTTCGGCAAATCAATATTAGAAGTAGCTAGTACGGCATTAACATTTTCTTGTACGGTCTTCAAAGCTTCAATATATGTTTTTAATGTCTCAATTTAGATGCTATATTTTTCTTGGAATATCTGATCTAACTTTTGTAAAATCTCCCATTGAAGAACTAGAGTGGCAAGCCCACAGTCCACCATTTTCGGCCAATGCTCGTCTGTAGGTGGAGCACATTCCCTTCCCGCCAGGCTTTTCTTTCGTCGCCTCTCATTGAGTGGAAGCATTGCCTAGACCATTGCTCCTAGCTGGATGTGGTCATGGGTAAAATCCTCAAAGCTGGGACTGTGGGCTCCCACAAGAGAAAAAAAAAAGGTTTAATTTATAGATTAAATCAGTCGTGTTGGAAAGTTTTTAGATTTTTGTTTTTGTTTAGCTTCTTTTTTCATTTTTGAAATGACTTAATTTCAAAACTTAAGCTCTTACTTTGATCTTGAACGTTCTGTAACTATGTGCGTTGGTGGGGTGAGGGGCGGGGCATGCTGACACTGCAAGCCAAGGAAACAAAATGCAAGCATTGTCTGTAGGCTATGTGTCCCCCTCCAGGTCATGCTTCTGGGCATCGGGTTTTATCAAGGAGACATCGGCTCCTATAGAGAACACTCTGGCAAGACTTTGCGACTGAATGAATGGCTGAGACTTTCTGTAGAAGCCTGGGGAAGGGTGGATGAGTCAAATCCTGTGATGACTTCTGAGTATTCCTTCTGGCTCCAGTCTGAGCCCTGGAGCTCCGTCTTCTCATACCCTCCAGGGATTGGAATGGTTAAGCCTGCTGGAGCCTCGTATTCTCTTCTTCTTTTTGTTGGTGTTTTGATCCGGAGCTGGAAGGGACAGCTCTAGCTCCCTTTTCTTCAGGTCCCAATCTGGATCTCTCTCATCAAGCAGCAGTCCTCTCTGGCGGTAATCCCTGCACTCTGGTTCTGCCCTGCCAAGAGAGCAGCCCGTGAGGGTGGAAGGAGAAACCTGTCCAGCACTGGCCTGGACCTCTCATCCTGAGTGCTACACACAGCGCAGGCCATTCACAGCTTCATTGAGAAGGAAGGAGGCCAAGCTCACACATGTCCAAGAGCACTCTTTAGATTCTAAACCTTCCTAAAGTTTAGAAGGTCTCTGATACCAGAGAAACCACCTGAAGACGGGAAAAGCTAGTGTGTGGCCTGGGTGTGATGAATCTCGGACTCAAAGACAGCTAGAAGGAGGGGCTGCTCATTATTAAAATGTTCAGATTTCCAGAACAATCTTCATGTTATTCGGAAGCTGTTGCATTTCTTTCTATTCTCCTGATTATAAAGGAAGACATGGTCATTGTTTAACATTTTAAAGTGTAGCCAGGCATGTGTGCAGTTCCTGCATCCAGGAGAGTTTGCTGCAGGTTCAAGGCCAGCCTCTGATGTATAGTGAGTTCCAGCCAGCCTGGGCTACAGAGTGAAACCCTGTCTCAATCAATCAATGACTCAAGTGAATTTAAAGTGCTGAAACATGAGGAAGAAAAATGCTAATTGCATGCATTGTGTGTATAAATAAATTAGGTAAGAGTCATCTATGAATGCTAGGCCACTAAGGCAGGAATGGGTGGGTGGGCAGGTGTGGGAGCACCCTTATAAAGACAGAGGGAGGAAGGGGAGGAGAGGAGAAGGGGCTTGTGGAGGGGAAACTAGGAAGGGAATAACATTTGAAATCTAAATAAATAAAATAACCAATAAAAAGTGGGAAAAAAATCACCTAGGAGTTCACTTCCTTACAATGTAAACTGTGAAGACATCCTCTGATCTCCTTGACTAGAGTTACAAAACCTCTAGCCCCACTCCAGGACACCCACGGCCACATCCATCCTGTATCTCGTGAGCAACTTTACTCGCCTGCCTGTTTCAGCTCATCCATCCTACAATGAGTTCAGCGTTGGCTTCTTCCCTACTAACTACTCTCCCCCACTTCACAGGGGCTGAGCATGCATTCCACCCCTCAGCCAGTATTCCCGTCTCATGTTTTTATTTTTTTGGTTTTTTGTGTGGTTTGGGGTTTTTTGTTTTGTTTGTTGTTTGTTTATTTGTTTGTTTGAGACAGGGTTTCTCTGTGTATCACTGGCTGTCCTGGGACTCACCCTGTAGACCAGGCTGGCCTCAAACTCAGACATCCACCTGCTTCTGCCTCCCAAGTGCTGGGATTAAAGGCGTGAGCCACCACTGCCTGCCCAGTCTCATTTTATTGTTTCTTTGAGACGGTCTCACTAATTTGCCCAGGCTGGCCTTGAACTCTCTCTGTAGCCTAGACAGGTCTGACCTTGCATTTACAATCTATCTGGGTCAGCCTCCTACGCAGCTGGTATTGTAGGACTAAGCCATAATCCTGAGTGAGTTGAACATTCTGACAATAACTGTATTTTGAGGTTCATACAAGACAGCCCACTGTCTCTGTCTTCTACCATATTCTGGAATTGCTTCGAGGTTTTCTGTCTGTCTTATCTTCCTTTCCAAGCAACAAAATTCAGACCAGGCTATTCACCTTTTCATTGTATGAATCACTTCTTGATCCAACCAAATTATGGATTCATAAATTTTATTTTCATTCCTCTCAATGCTATAACTGCAAGGAGCAGACTTTGTACTTAATTATACTCAACTGCTTGACTTAGGTAATAAGTGAATGAATATTTGACAAATCCTAATTTGCTAAAGGAGTCATAGGTAAATGTAGATGGATTTTAAAGAACAGAAGTCTAAGATGAGTCAGGATGTGTTGATATCCAGGGGTGCCTCCCTCTTCTCAGAGAAGGGGAGTGGGGGATGGGGAGGAGGGACTAAATAGGAGAGTACTTGGAAGAGAAGGAGCTGCGATTGGATTATAAAGTGAATAAATAAATTAATGGAAAAAATACAAAAAAATTTAAAAATTAAACCTTCATAAAACAAACAAACAAAAACAGAAATCTAATTCATCTGCTTCCTGGTGTGTGTGTGTGTGTGTGTGTGTGTGTGTGTGTGTGTGTGTGTGTGTGTGTGTGCTGCATGTATGTGTTTCTGGGCTTAGGAGTACATGTGAACACGTACATATGGAGGCCAGAGATCAGTATAGTGTATCTTCCTCTTTATATTTTTGAGATAGGATCTCCCCCTAACCTTGCAGCTTGCAGTTTTGTCTGGATTGACTGCCCAGCAAGCCCTGAGATCCTTCTGTCTCTAAACTCTCAATCTGGGACTACAGGAACGGTACCTTGGCTGTTTTACATGGATGATGAGAACCCAAACTCAAGTCTTGTTTGTATAGCAAGCACCTTGATGACTGACCTGTCTCCACAGCTCAATAAGTTTGAGGAAACTGAGGGACAGGAAGCTAGTTTTAACTTGTACAAAGTCACACAGCTAGCTCAAGTACCTTTCAGAAACCTGAGGGTGGCCATGAAGCTTAGGCCAAGCCATAGCCTCAAACTTAGTGTCCAGCTCCTATCAAAGATAATTCTTGTAAGACCTAAAGCAAAAGAGCAATGCACTTTTCACCCTCAACTTGTCGTTATGATAAAAAAGAAAAGAATTAAAATCAACTTAAAACATTTTACAGGGGCGAGAAAGATGGCTCAGGTGTTAAGAACACAGGCTCTATTTTTGCAAAAGACCCAGAGCTCACAGAGCTGCTTATAGCAGTTGGTAGCTCCAGTTCCAGGGGGATCTGGTGCCCTCTCCTGGCCTCACACAGTGCAGGTAAAACAGTTATACATATAAAGTAAAAGTAAATGATGAAAAACAAAACAAAACAAAACACACCAAAAATCATGATACCAGTCAAATGGTTTAATAGTTCTCAACCTCTGGGCCACGACCCCTTTGGGGTTGCATATCAGATACCCTGCATATCAGATATTGGCATTATGATTCAAAACAATAGCAAAATTATAGTCATGAAGTAACAATGGAATAATGGTTGGGAGTTCACCATAGCACAAGAAACTGTATTAAAGAGTCACAGTGCCAGTTGTGGTGGTGCATGCCTGTAGGATTTGCTGAAGGAGGCAGAGGCAGGAGGATCACGAGTTCGAGGCCAGCCTGAGCTACACTTTGGGTTGGAGAGATGGCTCAGCAGTTAAGACTGACTGCTCTTCCGGAAGTCCTGAGTTCAATTCTCAGTAACTACATGGTGGCACATGACCATCTGTAATGGGATCAGAGTCCCTCTTCTGGTGTGTCTAAAGACTGACAGTGTACTCACATACATAAAATCAATAAATCTTTAAAAAAGAAAACAGGGTCACAGCATTAGGTAGGTTGGGAACCACAGGGTTAGGTCTTTTTGTTTCACTTTCAATTACCTGAGATTGGTCAATTGACAAAACCCCTGGTTGCAGGCTCCTTCCTGTAGTTGGGACAACACAGTACTTACGTCTCCAGGAAGTCCACACAGTCTTTCTGACCGTAGATCTGTGCAATCCTCTTGGGCGTGTCTCCAAAGAAGTCAGCAGCATCAATGGCAGCGTGAAGTGCATGCAGAGCTTTGAGTACATTCAGATGGCCTGACTCAGCTGCAAAGTGAGCTGCGGTCCAGCCCACATCAGTTACCAAGCAGGGTCTGGCTCCATATTGTATCAGGAGGTAGATCACCTCCATTTGCCCTTAGAAAAACCACGGAGAAAGAAGACAAAGTTAAGGCTAAAATGTCCTCAGTGGACTGAGACCAGGAGATGGAAGCAGGAGGAAGCTAGCTTTTGCAGCACCTCTGCCTCATTATCATCATGCCCCTCCCTTCTCTTCTTCTTCCTGGATGGCAGCACCCTATCTTAATTCCAAGGAGACCCAAACCCTGTATGAACTTCCTGTACTCTTTCTAGAACGGCCCTCCTTTCTGTCCACTGTCCCAGCTCTTGCTCAAGTTGCTCCCATCTACACACAAGCAATCCTCACAGTTTCTGCAACTGCAATAGATTCTTTGTTTGTTTGTTTGTCTCTTTGTTTGCTTTAGCTATTTATTTTGTAGAATTTGAGATCGAAGCTAGGGCCCCATGTGCCCTATTCATGGTCACTAATACTGAGTTATATTCCTTAACCTCATTAGTTTTTATTTTGAGAGAGGGTCTAGTTAAGTTTTGAAGATTGGCTCTGAACTTATTCTGTACCCTAAACAGTTCTTGAACTTTCTGCCCCATTTTTAATAGCCAGAAGTTGGAAACAACCTAGACGTCCCTCAAAAGAAGAATGGATGAAGATTACACAGTGGAATATTACTCAGCTGTTTAAAAAAATGACATCATGAAATTTGCAGGCAAATGAATAGAACTAGAAAAGTCATCCAGAGTGGAATATCCCAGATTCACAAAGGCAACTATAGTATGTATTCACTGATACCTACATATCAGCTGTGACATCAAGGATAATCAAGCTTAATCTATAGAACCATAGAGATTAGCTACGGAGTAATATACTAGACAATACAGACAGATCTCATTAAGAAAGGGAGCTAGAACAGGTAGTTAAGGATGGATATGGGGAGCTGAACGAGGAGGACCAAGTGGGAAGAGGCAAGGAGGATTGTGAGAGGGACACAGAGAGAGACAGATGCACACACACACACACACACACACACACACACACACACACAATCTAAATGAAACTGTCAAATAGCAGGGGAGTCAGAGACCGAACTGGCCATCTCTTGTCACCAAACAAAACTTCCAGTACCAAGAGTAGTTTAATTGAATTAAATTATTGGTCAAAGGAATCCCATGGGAATCCCCAAGCAATCCAGGCTGTTGCCGATAGTATAGGTTGCTCTCCACAAACTGACAGTAAGTCTCCATTGCTGAAGATAATACCTACACAACTCCTTGAGGATGGAGATGCTGAACCAGTGCCTACAGAGAGCCTGCACCCTTATGTTTCAGCATCTTTGATATAGGAAGTTTTCTTCACACACCAAGCCAGCCACAAACCCTTTATCTACAAGAGTGTCCTGTCTGCAGGACATGCTAAGGCAATGGTGGCACAGAGCTTGTGGGAATAACCAGCCAATAACTGATTTGACTTCAAAACCACTCCTTGAGATGGAACCCACACTTGGTGACCAAGAACCTGAGAATAGATAGCCAAGGGACCTAGGGTAAAACCAATTAATACTGGTTTAAAAGAAAGAAAGAAAATGTACTGATAAAGACTCCTAATGATATTCTGCTATACTCAAAGATCAGTGTCATGATCAGCCATCATCAGAGAAGCTTCCTCCTGGAGCAGATGGGAACAAATACAGACCCACAGTCAGATATTACTCAGAGACTGAAAGAGACCTTGGAACACTCAACCATGACTGAGATGTCACCATCAAATCCCTTGTCTACTATATCAGGAATCCATGCAGAAGAGGAGGCAGAAAGAGTGTAAGAGCCAGAGGGGGTGGAGGACACGTCTACATCAGGATGAACAAAGCTCATATGAACTTACAGAGTTGGAAGCAGCATGCATAAGTTTACATGGATCTGAGTGTACAAACTTGTGCCTTCTCTTGGCTCTTTTCCTTCTGTTGGTTTGTCTTGTCCAACCTCAATGTGATAGTTTTGCTTTATTATATTTTATTTTGCTTTATTTTTAAAAATGAATGAATGAATGAATGAATGAATGAATGAATGAATGAATGAAAACCTAGCCACTAGGGTAAAGGTTAACAACTGAACGGTCACTTATATCTGCTGGGAAGGGAAAATCAGTTTTCTTCAATAGGACACTGGGTATAGGACACTCCAGGACAGGCCTCAAATTCAGGAATAGTTAACCAACTATATAAAGGACTCTGTAGGGTTTGTTGTTGTTGTTTAGGTTTGGTTTTTTGTTGTTGTTTTGTGTGTGTGTGTGTGTGTGTGTGTGTGTGTGTGTGTGTGTGTGTGTGTGTATGCTTGTCTTAGGGTCTTACTGCTGTGAGCAGACACCATGAACAATGCAAATCTTAAAAAGCCAACATTTAATTGGAGCTAGCTTACAGGTTCAGAGGTTCAGTTCACTATCATCAAGGTGGGAGCATGGCAGTGTCCAGGCAGGCATGGTGGAGCACAGCTGAGAGTTCTACATCTTCATCTGAAGGCTGCTAGCAGAAGACTCACTTCCAGGCAGCTAGCTTGAGGGTCTTAAAGCCCACACCCACAGTGTCACACCTACTTCAACAAGGCCACACCTCCAAATAGTACCACTCCCTGGGCCAAGCATATTCAAACCATGACAGTGCTCATGTACATGCACACTGGACATGTGTGCGGGTGCCCCAGAGGCAGAAGATGTTGATTCTCCTGGAGCCGGAGTTATAGGTGGGTGTGGATTCTGGAACCAAACACCGGTCCTTATAGGAGCAGCAATCACACCTAACTGCGGAGCTATCTCTCCAGCCCCAATATCCAAAGACTTTTGTTATTGACTTCCTGTTGTGTAACTGGGATATGCTGGGAGGGGGGTGAGATTCACCTTCATCTACTCCGTTTATGAAGTCATGATGGCAGAGGACTGAGAGGAGAGTGTTTATAGTCTCATCTTTGTATACACTATCTAATCCCCTTCAAAGAACTCCGGGTACCATTACTGCTTCCATTATATAGAAGAATTAAAGGGGGACCCAAATCATTAAATAATATGGTCCAGGTGCTACCACTAGTAAGGGTTAATGTCAGGGTTGAAATGTTCCATCTAGTGCTAAAGAAATATCCATTGTACTCTCTGACACTGACTGATGCCCTCGGGAAAGGGGACTAGGCAAGGGTCCACAGAGGCATTGTCCACTCACCTCTGATTGCAGCCCAGTGAAGCGGGGTCCTGTCGTTCCAGTCTACATCCTTGTAGTTTGGGTCACAGAGACCTTTCTTCAAAATCTTCTTCACTGAATTGCAGTCCCCCACAGCCACAGCCTGATGGAGCTTGGTCATGTCTGATATTTTTGACACCTCCATGCCAGAATCTGCTAGAGGAGATATAGGCCACTTATAACTTTTCACCCCAGTAAGTGCTCCGTAGGTTTCTGCATCAGTGACTTGCTTTCCTGTGACGTGAATTTGCATCTAAAGTTGCAGTGTGTGTGTGTGTGTGTGTGTGTGTGTGTGTGTGTGTGTGTGTGTGTGTGTGGTGTGTGTGTGTGTGTGTGTGTGTGTGTGTGTGTGTGTGTGTGTATGTGTGTGTGTGTGTGTGTTCTGCTGTGTGGGTCCCTAGCTCCTAGCAAGTGTAGATAACCTTCACCATTCTCCAGCCGCAAAACTACTGATGGCTTCCACTTTACCCAGAATTATCTCCAACGTCAAAGACTGGCACTTTACTGTGTGTCCTCCACCCATCTTTCTGAAAAACTTTCTACTCCTCCTCCAGAGTTCCCTTAGGTTTTTTGCTATCTTAATTTGACTGTGGAATTCTGCATCTTGTCTTTCTAGTGTGTGGAAGCATCCAGAGATGCTGTGGGGGACAGCAGCAATTCACACATACAGTTTGGGCTGGATGACTGGATCCAGCATCAATGCTCTATAGAAATGCAAAGCTCATGAGGAGCACAGCTTGCCAACAAACAAACAAACAAACAAACAACTGCTAGAAACTGTTGTTAGTGGTATGCCATGAGGAGTCTGGGGAGATGGCACATCAGTAAAATGCTTTTATTTCTCAAGCATGAGAACCTAAGTTCAGATTCCCAGAGCCCACATAAAAAGCCGTGTGTGGTGGCTCACAGTGGTTATCTCAGTACAGGAAATAGAAACAAATGATTCCTGAGGCTCTCTAGCCTGGTGGTCTGTTGTTCCGGGCCAGTGAGACACCCTATCTCAAACAAAGGATGGAAGGCACTGAGAATGAACCAACACCTGAAGTTGCCATCTGAACTCTACCTACACACAGACACAAACACACACACACACACACACATACACACACACACACACACACACCCCACTTCTCCCACGCTCTCCCACACATGCATATACACACATACAAAAAAATCCTACGTCATGAGCAGCCACCTCTCATACTGTAATCTACCAACACTTAGGAGTCCCTGATTTTTGATTTGGGAGATTTATGAAGTGAAAGTGTTTTCACTGTAGTATTAAAATGTCACAAGCTTTGTTCCTTTTGCTCTCATTTACCCTGTGGTTTAAAGGCACCGGGAGAGAAAACCACTGGTGTCTAGACATAAAAAAGACTCTGTCAGCAAACTGCTATTCACACACTTACAGGAGAGCACAGCCTCATGGGAACGCACTTCACATTACAGTAAACAGTACTTTTATTGAGTTTTACACCCTTGAACATACAGCTTAGCAAACTTGACTATACAATAGAATCATGCCAGCATGAGGAAATCTCCATCATCCATGGACCAGTCTCTCCATATGACAAGCCTGGGATGTTGCAAGATGGAGCACAAGTAAAGAGAGCCCTGGACGTGTTCAGTTGGTTCAAATGGAATGTAGCCGGTATATGGACATCATTTCAGATGCTACCTTGAAACAAATCTTTGAGACATCACCATATATATTGAGCAGTTCTGATGCTCAGATCCAGAGAAGAAAAACTCATGATGATTCAGAAAGGCCATGAATACTTCTCCATATCCAACTGTACAAATGTCTGAAACCGCCATTTCTTTATATTCTATCAAAACATGACGGTGAACTCCAAAGATGCTATGAGGATCCAGCTAACTCAAATCAAGTTAGCTCTCAAAGGAATCAGAGAACAGACAGAGAAAGCCAACGACCATTCTTTACACTCTTTGTTGTTGTGGAAAACACAGTTACTTTCCATTAAAATATTTCATACTGTGCTCTTAGTTTTATTTAATCCTACGAGAAATTCGATTCATGAAACTTCTTTAATACATTTTAAAATATACCATTTCTGTCAACATGGCACGAAAGGAAGGGACCTCAATTGAGGAACTGCCTCTGTCCCTGTTTGAGGGCTGAAGAAATGAACGAGTGGTTAAAAGCACATGCTATACTTCCAGGGGACCAGAGTTCTACTCCCAGAGCCTGCATCAGATAGCTCAGAGCCACCTATGATTTCATCTCCAGGAGATCGAATGTCTCTAACATTTGTTAATAACCCACAGATCCCTCCAAATGATTAAAAATAAAAGAAATCTTTAAAAATGGAAAATATTCCTTTAACTTTGCATGGTGGTAGTATCAATGAACCTAATCCAAATAAACAAAGGCTCTTTGCCATGGGGGGGGGGGGGGGAGGCCCTTGGGCCTGAGGGTGTTAGAGGCCCCAATAAAGGGGAATGTCAAGGTGGGAATATGGGGAGTGAGTGGGCAGGTGGGTGGGAGGTGGAATACCCTCATAGAGGTGGGGGAGGGGGAGGGGATAGGGGGTTTCCAAAGAGGAGACCTAGAAAAGGGGAAACATTGGAAATGTAAATAATCAAAAAAAAATAAATAAAAATAAATTAAAAAAAAAAAAAAGCGTAACCCATCCTGAGATCTAAAATCTTAAGAAATGCAGATGTGGACACATGAGGAGACCAGGTAGGAAACTGGGAGGAGGCAGTTGCTTGAACTGCACCCACTAGAGATGTCCTAGATCTCAAGATTCAACATGAGAAAAGGAGGAGGAGCAGAACCTGCCGGTACAAACTGTCATTGCCAGCAGCAAGAGAGATTCATTAGAAATGCAAAGTATTGGGCTCAATTTCCTCCTACCGAACCTGAAACTCTGGGACAGGGACCAGGGATTGCTGACATGGTATCTGCTGCATAATCAAATATGAGAGTAGCCCTAGAGCCAGTGAATCAGAGAAGTAAACATAATGAAAACACAATGCCCAGGGGACAGGAGGAAAGAACCAGTCAGTAAGGCTAGGAAGTAAACGGAGCTGTACTGTCAGAACTCTGGGTTTGATCCTAAAGAGATGAGTAAGGGTCGTCTTGGTGACTGACAGTGACTGATCTGGTGACTGGGAGCCACATGCTGTGTAAGAGCTTCCTACATAAATGTGTAGACCAGAGCCTGACAACGGTTTTTCTGCAAAGCATCACACAGCAAATCACTCTTAGGCCAAGGGACCAAGTAAAGGCGATTTCACGGGCACTTAAACGCAACTTCTATAACAAGAGGGGAGGATTCTGCTCCCACCTATTTCTCCATTTGCCTGGAGTGAATGTGCCATCTACTTGGTATCCAGCACCTTTCAGGACAGGCATTCTGGAGACAAAGCCTGACAGGAAGCACATGGCCAGTGAGAGCAAAGGGTTCCTCTCAGTCCCATGCTGATAGGAAACCTCAGGAGACCTCACGCTTCCAGAGTTTAGCAATCCCCACTTAACAGCTGACCAGTGTTGAGCTACTTCCACTTTGGGGTGTACACTGTTGGGCTATGTAAGGGTGTAACATTAAGATTCAACGGCAGCTGCTCAGGCCACAGTACATGCAGAAACTCCTTCCCTTTTCCAGACACCTCCAGGCTCCCTGCTGAGGTGCTGTCTGCAAGTCCTTAGCAAACAGATTTTCAGACATCTGAATCTCTCCTCTGGGACAGTGTGTTTACATCAAAGGTGGACACAGATCCTGCTCCTCAGCCCTTCTCTGCCTCCTGTCTATGAATCAGAGAGAGCCTGGCTACTGACTTGTGCTCTGAAACCTCCTCTATCCTCAGAAACATACAAGGAAAGGCCTCTACTTCGGCCGCATGGCTCTGATTCATATTCATAGACCCCGCCATGCTGTCTATCTCATGCTGGGGCCTGATCTCAGATTCCTGCCACACTGTTTACTACCTGTCTGTCATCCATGGCAATAATAATTCTCTTCTAATCAAATGACTCCTCAACAATCCAACTCAGGGTCCCCCTTACACCCCCATCTAAGACCTTTAAGGCTGTGACAGAGTTTAGTATCAGGTCAAAGGGGTACTCTATCCCTCCCACACCAAAAAGGGACAGTCCTCCAACTTGATCCAAAACAGAGTCTAGACTCAGCCCATGCTGGACTATAGGAGAATTTCTTGTGGTTAGATAAAAGGCAGCAGTATTTTTCAGGAACTTGTGAAATTACTTCCCATCTGCCAAAAGGAGAAGAACCCTTGCCTTCGGCAGTAGAGACATGTGACTCTCCTTTGACATATATGTGTAGTTGTATATCATTGTCTATGCTGCTCTTCAGGCTCCTTTAGGCCCTACACACGCCCATTTGTTATATATCTCAAAGCCCAGTTAGCTTTCTTGCCTTTCTCACCTCTGCCCCAAGGTTGCTCCAGACACCAACACAGGCCTAGACACAGAGCTGAACACACATGTGCAGGCATGTACACATGCATGCTCTCTTTATAATGACAACAGTTTTGACCCTGCCAGATAGTCTTGCTATTCTCTCTCTTGCTGTTCTCTTCTGTCCCTGCTTCCTTAGGCCTTGCCCAGTCTGCTGCTTCCTTTGCCCTCCGCTCAGGACTCTTCAAGATGCCTCTGAGCATTTTCTCTCTCTGATCCCCCAGTAAAAGCCTTCTCCCACGTCCTGCGGTGGCTGGTTTCTTTACTGCACCCTCCCATACACCTAGGAACTGTTAACACTGTGATCGGCAGGGCCTGAAGGATAGACCAGGCATAGTGGGAGATGGGCAAGCAGGAGATTGGGGTCAGAAGATCAACATGGGTATATGGAGATATGAAAGCTTGCCCTCACCGGGCGGTGGTGGCGCACGCCTTTAATCCCAGCACTTGGGAGGCAGAGGCAGGCGGATTTCTGAGTTCGAGGCCAGCCTGGTCTACAGAGTGAGTTCCAGGACAGCCAGGGCTACAGAGAGAAACCCTGTCTCAAAAAAAAAAAAAGAAAGCTTGCCCTCAAAGTCTCCTAGAACCAATCCAGGAAGGCCCAATATCTTAGGGTGACTAAAAGCCTTCAAAACAGGTATGGGATTTGACCTAGTGATCACAAATTGACAACCTCTGTCTGCACAGATCGCTTAGGGAGATTGTTTAATTGTGCTTCTGGCTCATCAAGTATTAGATAAGTTCCAAGATTCTGCCTTTGTAATGAGCTCCTACAACAGTCTTAGTGCAGTCTGTGTGTAGACTGGCTAGCCGCTTCTCTCTGAAAGGAAAGTAGGGAGCAGAGGGCGAACAAAAACAAAGACAAACAAACAAAACCCAACAACATCAGAGTAAGCAAAACAATCTTAAGAGAAACAGGATGAGAGTTCGCAGACTTCCTGTCTTCAGTACACACATCAGGCTGTTCAGTGGTGAACGAGGAGTCTGGGACAACTAAATATCCATAGATAATTGTTCTCATTGTGTTTTAAAGTTTCGATCTTGCATTTGTAGCTCTGATCCACTGTGAACATATACATTTGTTTATCTTTACATTGTATAGTCTCATATATAAACAACTGTGTAAAACAATGAACACGCGCTATGGCTTTATTTCTAGGCTTTCCCTCCTATTCTCTTCTTGTGCTAGTCTTCCCATGAACTTGATTGCTATACTTTCATAGAGAGTCTTTAAATGGAGTATCAATCAAAAAGAAGAAAAAATATATCTATAAAAATTTGGACATGAGCCGAGCAATGGTAACACACACCTTTAGTCCCAGCATTCGGGAAGCAGAAGCAGGAGGATCTCTGTGAGTTCAAGGCCAGCCTAGTCTACAGAGCAACTGGTCTTCCAGGACAGCTAGGAATACACAGAGAATCCATGTCTTGAAAAAAACAAAAAAAGATTTGGGCATGAATCTTCATGGAGCATTAGTCATAATGGGCAAAAAAATTTGGAATATCCTAGGTATTAACCAACAGGTAACAAAACAAAAATACAATACAAAAATACAATAAATGTGAAGATTTCAGTCCAATGCCCAGTATACATGGCAGGGTAGTAGTTTCTAACTTCTAATTCTAATTTCTAATTCTGCCTGGGAACTGGGAGACAGACAGTTCTCTGTGGCTCACTGGCCAATAAGGCTAACCTACTTGGTGAGCGACAGGCCAGTGAGAGACTCTGTCTCAAAAAACAGAGTGCATGACTCCTGAGGCACAAGACACAAAGTTGACCTACCCCCCCCCTCTTTCTCACACACACACACACACACACACACACACACACACACACACACACACACGTTCACATATGACACTGTTAGGTTTCAAACCTAACAAATGGCTGATTTAACATATCAAATCGGACCTGTCCCCAGGTTCTCCTGCATCCCTCAGTCCATACCGGTTACGGGGTATAGCTGGCATACCCTGCCCCTTATCCTGATTCTCCAGGCTGGACTGCTTTTCCCTATGTAACCCAACCATTTTGTTTACCTGTTCTTTGTCCCTTTGGGCCTCCTGGCTGCTGTACCTGGTTCTCCTCTCGCTCCTCTTCCTTTCCCCCTCTTTCTCCCACATGGCACAGCTCAGGATCCTGTACATGTTGAGGTCTCCCAGAGGTCCCTGGTTCTGGCTATGCTTTCTCATGTGTCTATAATAAACTTTCTCCTCCATCATACACAGTAGCCATGTTTTCTTTCTCTTTCTACACACACACACACTCACACACACACACACACACACACATCCCTACAAACACATAAAAAAATAAATAAAGAGTAATAGTTGTTTTATGGATGGATCATGAAACATGCTATGAGAACAAGGTCAGACATGGAAGGCCTCATATTACATGCTTCCATTTCACATTCCATGTATGTGACATACACAGCACAGGCAAACTTATGGGGTCAAATGTACATTAACAGTTGCCTAGGATTGGTTGGGTTGGGTGTGGGGAGAAAGTGCTGACTCTTACAGTCACACTGTGGTGGCAACAGCTTCCCAACTCCAAAATTCTAAAACCCACTGAATTGGACACATTAAACATATTCAATTTATGGTATGTGAACTGACCGGAATTCAGTAACCTGCCAATAACTACTAAAATTTAGCAAGCTTCCCTTTGCACAAATCTTTGTGAATTTGATCAAGTGTGTCTGAACTCTAATATTTCAGGGAGATGAGTCTCGGTTTAAAAAGTAGCCAGTAATACATGGTCGAATAATGAATGATTTATCTAATAAAAAAGGAACTAGGATTAAAACACTTACTGTCTTCCAAGGAGCTCTGTGCTGCAGGCCACCTTAGCTGGTTGGAGTGTTAGTGTGTTTGCACCATGGAAACTGACCCCTCCTTCTCCCCAGGAAAGTAGACAGTCAGCCTCAGCTTTCCAGTCCCTGGGAGTCTGGTGGGGCAGGCTTGCCTCTCTGCTTCCTGTTGAAACTCTTCAGGAATTCCATCTTCTGTTTAGTGTCATGGTGATGGTCCTCACAAGGTTCTTAAGAGCATTTGATAAACAGATTGAAATTGAAAAGCAGCTGATTCCTGGCAAAGCACAAGATAACGTAAAGCAGGCCAGATGTTTAGTAGCCAACTAGGACTTGAGTAGGGTCTGCCTATCATGGAGTAGTTGGGACAGCCTGAGCCCGGAACGTTCAGAACCATCTGTGAATGAGATCCCGAGCAAATTCCTTGACTTCAACATTTCTTTTACCTCACCACTCAAAGGAAACGTTTTTAACCTTGTCCCTGTGGCTATTTGTAAAACATTGATGTGAGAGAGACGTTTAAGTAGTAACATCTCCTGGATGGATGCTTTACCTGGCCTTCCTTCCCCGCCTGCTCTCTGCTCTACAGAGCCGCTTATCTCGAATTCCTGTGTCTTCCCTCTCTGCCATCTTCCCTCTCCTTTTCTCTCCTTTCCGTTTCCCTTCCCCCATCTTTCCACTTTTCCTTTTCTCCTTCCTTCTTTCCATAGCCAAATGTTAGATGGAGGTCAGGGACCCTTATGGAAGAGCTGGGAGAAGGACTGAAGGCCCTGAAGGGGATGGGACCCCACAAGAAGTGTTGACTAACCTGGGAGCTCTCAGAGACTGAGCCACCAACCAACAAGCATATATGGGCTGGACAGAGGCCCCCATATATAGCAGAGGGCTGCCTTGTTCTGCCCCAGTGGGAGAGGATGCACTTAATCCCAGAGAGACTTGATGGGCCAGGGTGGGAGGGTACCCTCGTGGGGGCTCTACCCTCTCAGAGGTGAAGAGGAAGGGGCATAAAGGAAGAGATTTTGTGAGGGGGAGACCAGGAGGGAGCAGCATTTAGAATGTAAATTAATGAATTAATTAATTAAAGATATTAGAAAATTGCTGGATTTTGATGGCTGTTGTAAGATCAGGAGATGTATTCATTGATGGATTTAGTGTGTGTGTGTGTGTGTGTGTGTGTGTGTGTGTGTGTGTGTGTGTGTGTGTGTGTGTGTGTGTGTGTCTGTGTATGTCTATGTGTGTCTGTGTGTATGTTCATGTTCCTTGTGTCTGCCTTATCCATTTGAGACAAGGTCTCTGTACTGGCTACTTCTGTGTGTCAACTTGACACAAGCTGGAATTATCACAGAGAAAGGAGTTTCAGTTGAGAAAATGCCTCCATGAGATCCAGCGGTAAGGCATTTTCTCAATTAGTGATCAAGGGCGAGGGCCCCTTGTGAGTGGTACCATCTGTGGGCTGGTAGTCTTGGGTTCTATAAGAAAGCAGGCTGAGCAAGCTAGGAGAAGCAAGCCAGTAAGTTACATCCCTCCATGGCCTCTGCATCAGCTCTTGCTCCTTGACCTGCTTGAGTTCCAGTCCTGACTTCCTTTCGTGATGAACAGCAATTGGAAGTGTAAGCCGAATAAACCCTTTCCTCGCCAACTTGCTTCTTGGTCATGGTGTTTGTGCAGGAATAGAAACCCTGACTAAGACAGTCTCTTACTGAATCTGAAGCTTGCCAATTCACGTAGCCTGGCAGCCTCCACAATCTCTGTTTCTGCCATGCCACACTTGCACAAGTGCCAGGGATCAAACCTAATCTCTCCCCCTTGTTGAGTACCTGTTTTACTGAATCATCTCTCTAGGCCCTAGATTCAGGCTTTGATCGCGTTATTGGGCGATGGTAGAAAGGAGTAAGTGTAGCCCACTTGGGTAAAGAACATCACGAGGAATGAAATATAGCTTTCTTGACCCCAACACCTTTTCTTGTTCTCTCTGCTTCCAGACAGCTAAAAGGTAAGCAACTTTGCTCCAACCACACTTTCTGCCCCAGCCTCTTACCATGATGTTAGCCTTCACCAAAGGCCCTGATAGCAAGGATGCAGCTGCTGACCATGGCTGAAACCTCTGCATGTGAGCCAAAACAGACATTTCCTCCTTTAAGTTGCTCTCCTCAGGCATTTTGTCACAGCAATGAAAACCTGACTGATACAAACCACTTCTGCTGTTTCATTGAGAGCGACTCCAGAGAGCATGTGGGTCAGTCAGCCAAAAGAAATGGTAAGACTATCGCCGAGTATGGAGTTATCAAACAGGCTAGAGTCTTGGGGGGATTGAAAAGCAGGAGGAAAGCTCACACGTGTCACACCTATGTCTAGTGCATATACTTGTCGGCCTTTCTGTGAGCACATACATTGTTCTGTATCCCCCATAACTCCAGGGCATCGGTCTCCAGATTCATCAGCATTTGAAGACAGACTCACACCAGTGACTCTCCAGAGGATTTCCAAGTCTTCATCCTCCAATCATCATTGTCCCTCTTTTCCAGAAGCTTCCAGGATCTTGGACTGCTCACTTAGTGATTTCCCTAGCTCTGCAGCTGACACACAGCCATTGCAAAACTACTCTGTCCCTGACCGTAGGAGCCAGCTGATGAATCGCTTCTTCTGCACTGCATCAGTTCTGATCCTTGAAAGAACCTTGACTAATACACATGTGAGACGTGGCAAACACAAAGAACTAAGGCGGCTGAGGAGCTGGGGAGGGTGGTCCACACTGAGAAGGACATGGCTTGGTTTGTGTAAAAAGTAAAGAAGAGGATGATGCAGCTGTTTGTGGGGCGTGGAGTGAGCAGAGGTGCAGTGTAGGTAACTGCTCCACGTGTTCTGGGACCTTGTCAGGAATCTGGACTTTTTTTTTCTTTTACCCCCTAATACAAAGAGTAGCCGCTGAAAGGTTTTCACATACTTTGTGAGATGAGATGGCACAACTATCTTTCCTTCAAAGATGACTTTGACTGCTTTCCAGACTGGAGGCCAGGGAGAAGAGACAGCAAGCACAAACACTGGAGACATCCGCTGCAGACAAGAAAGGATGGTGAGACGGTGAATGAGGTCACGGGGGTTATGGGGAATGATGAAGTACTGAAACTAAACTTATTTAAGATGGATATGACATCAGCAGTCAATGGCTGGGACATGAGTAGTCAGGGGAAGGGAGAATGGAAGCTGACTCCTCTTGCTTACGTGATGACGTTGTGTTCTGGAGATGATGACAGTGGGGCCAGCTTGGGATGAACAAAGAGCCCGGATGAAGTGTTAGGTTTTGATTTAAGTTTGGGGAGCCCATACAGCAGTAAATATTGAGGGGCAGTTCAGAGTCCTGCGACTCTGGAGATCAAGTTACGTAGTCGAAATGACAAACATGTGGGTAATATGTAAAGATATAAAGAATACGTAAGATAAACTAAGACTGATCATTGTACGGGGGAGGCTCCAGCGTTAGCCTGAGGCTCTCCCTTCTTGGATGTCTGGTAGCAGAGAAAGAATTATCGAGATAGATAGACCATTGCCAGGGAGGATATAACTTCACAAAAACCAAGGAAGAGGAGTGTAGTTGGAAGGAATAGAATCAGCTTTGTCAAAGACAGCAGTGTTAAGTGGGTGTCTATTACAAGCTGGAAACAATGTGTTTGAGAGGCTGATTTCCAACCTCCAGTGCTCCTGATCTACTGCGCTTCCTAAGCTTCAGATGGCTCCAGTTCAGCTTTACTTCTCTGAACAAACACTGAGAGCCATTCTGCAGTGGGTGACACAGGGTTCAAGGGCAGAGGTCCTCCTGATAAGAGGAACTATGGTAAGAGCTAGCCAGTGGAAGGAACACGTGAGAGCTTCCATCATCAGGCTGCAGGCATCTGGGGCCCTGTCACCTCCTGCGTATTTATTTCCCCGATAAAAACATTTCTAATGTCAAACCTCTCCCCAGTCATTGGCTGGCCAGAGAGCAAGGTCAACAAAAGGGAGAGGCCCCAGAATTTCGTTCAATAGTGAGCTTCTTACATTTAAAAAAATTGACTCCAAAAGCTTCAACATAAAGTCATATATTGAAATAACAAGATGAAAAAAATTGACATAAATAATGCACAAGGCCACATACAAATAAAATAAAAACAATCGTGATAACATAAAATATTTATTTATTATAAGGACCATGGTTCGGACCACATATGTGGCAGAGGAGGGCCTTGTTGGCCATCAGGGGGAG
>CM052709.1:25789837-25850992 GCA_028551405.1 Uromys caudimaculatus
ATGCCAAGAATCTAAGCCCTGGAGCTGGAGGTCTGACTCAGCCGAAGAGAGTGCTTGCCTAGCATGCTTGTAGCTCTAGGCTCCAGGGTACGGCAGAAACCCTGGAATGGCAGTGCATTCCTGTAATCCTAGAACTTGGGGAGAGGTAGAGGCAAGAGGGGCAGGGTCATCCTTGGATACATTATCAGTTTAAGATATGGGATACTGAAAACCTTGTATAAGAAAAGAAAGGGAAGAAGGAAGGAAGGGAAGAAAGAAAGGGCGGATGGTGTGGACCACCGCTGCTTCACGAATCGTAGCTCATCGACATCACAGGCCACAATTCTCCAGCATCCTTTAACTTCCACCCTTGATGACTTTGCACTATGCATTATGGGAGTTTCCTTATGTTCTTTCCTTTGGGAAGTTTTGTAGAAAATATGAATGTATACAGTGGCAGTCTCTCTGAGCAAAATAATTCTTTAGGAAAAAAAAAAACCTCTTCCACAGTGGAATCATATAGGTTGACCATTCTGCCTGCTCCTACACAGGAAGCCCCATTATGCTGCCCCGTTTGCACCAAAAGTAGAGAAGTTAGAGGTTTACGGTTCCAGAAATTCTCAGGTACTTACACCTGGTCCCAAGGATGAAAACACGTGATCTAGAGAAACAATGGAGCCAGACACAGCATCTGAGGCCTTGGCAGTTGAGGGCAAGAGCTGAGTTAATAAGTACAGAACAGTGCCCACCATTGGTTCCCTGGGTACGTGACTTACAAGATTAATAGCAAGATCTGGTATGTCTCATGAGAAGCAGGTTCTATAAGAAGCTAGACTTGCTTGTTCCCCCTCTGCCATATACTGGAATATACATTGAAGGAATTAGGTTGGAAAAAAGGGTAAGCTCCCAGGACCTTCCCTGTGGGAAGTGTATGAGGAGAACATATCGTAAGACATAGGCACACAGGAGCACAATTAGGAAACAGCTCAATGCATGTTATGTTACATGGCACAAGCATTGCATACTGCCCCTCGGGGAATAAAAATGGCTCTCATAGGTTTGTTTCTCAGGACTCGGTGTCTGGCCCCTCTGACCACAAAGGCTGAGAACTTGCAGGAGGAATGTAAAGGGGCATCTATTGCTGAACTTAGAGAGCAATAGAGACTTAGATGCTTGCTGAACTTACTGCTTTTGCTTCAAAGAAAAATGCTGCAATAAAGTTAATTACCTGAGACGCGGAATAAGAAGACACTTGCTGGTATTGAGAAAGCTCTGTTGGATTTTGGTTGTGGTATCGGTACTTTTCTGTGCAATCGTGCATTACCTCTTGAACAGCTAAATTAAAGTCATATGACTGCAGGCCTTTCCACCTTCACCCTAGTTCGAGAAGCAATGGCTCTGAGACTTAGTTAGATATTAATAAATGCCTAGGCCATGAGTTTGGGCCTGTTCCCCGACTAGCTCATAACTTAATTAACCTGTTTATTCTATTCTATGAGGGCCACATGGCTGCTCTCCTCTTCTCAGTATCATGTGTCTGTCTCCTCAGAGTACGGGGTGAATCTCTACCCCAGAGTTCTCTCTCCCAACCGGAACTATCACCTCCTACTTCCTGCTTCAGCTCATTGGCCATTCAGCTTTTTATTGATGGATGATGCTTCCATACAGAGATTCTCTCTACGAACTCACATGGAAAAGTTATGAAAGGACAACATAAACCCCATTTGTCTCCATTTAAGGGCCAGACTTGATTTCAAAACGAAGGCCATAGGCACCAGCTCTAAGAATAAACCAAAAGACCCAGAAACTAAGTCATAAGACACCAGCTCCAGAAACAGACCATAAAATCCAGAACAAGATCATAAAACCCTCTCCCAAAGAACAGCCTGGTGATAACCACAAAAATGGGGAAGTTTCTCAGAATGGGCCATCTGTGCTGGGCAGCCCCATCTCATCCGGTGGTTCAACATTCATGACATAGGAATGCAGACCACTGCCCACCTGACCCCTAGGCCTACCAGTGAAATTTCAGATTACCTAATCCTTCTAGAGAGTTCCCTTGCTTCCCTATAAGAAGGCCTGAACACCTTTGTCTTGGATCGCCATTTCAAAAAATGGTTGACCCCAGCATGCTGGTTGTTTCTGCAGCATGTAGTTCTGACTTCAAACCAATTAGCCTCTTCTAAAAGTGATTTGCATAGTAGGATGTCCAAATCAGTGAGACAGGCTGCCCCTTAGAGCTGCACAAAGTGAATGGAATGGATGTGGGGGACTCCATCACTCCGTGGATGCCTTTATGTATTAGATATCTTTTTCTCCCTAAAGACGGCTTCATTACCCTTGGCCCCAAACCTGAAATACAGGGAGTTTACACACAAAGAATCTGAGGTCCAGGGGGCTTAGTCACATTCAGGTCACCTCTCTCTCCATGGCCTCTTCACAGTAGTCAGACAGCTGACCACACGCAGAACTTGACAGCATCACTGTCAGAACTCTGATCTCAAGGAGCCTCTGAGGGTTCCACACCTTGAGCTAATGAGCTGAAACTCATCTTCCCTTTGCAGTCTCTAAAGCTTTTGTTCCCGTCCATATCTATCCTTTAGCCTTTGCAAAGCCTTCTGGGTAGTAGGACCTTGGTTCACTTAGACTTGAGAAGGGCCTATGCTGGAGCTAGGATTCCAGCCTCGTGCCAGTCAGCTCAAGTGGGATCTGTGTGCTCCGACGCCTTGCTCAAGCAAGTTAGGTGATCCATAGGATCACATTTCTTAAATTAAGACTGTATTTTCTAGGAGGGACCATCTGGAGAGATATAATCACGGTTCTCCCTTGACCTAAACTGGATGCCGTGTAACTGGAGGGGGATATGCACAGCCTGCTTACAGACGGTTGTGGATAGCCATCTTTATCTCATACTTCTACTGGCCTGTATTGAGGCGGTTATCTTTTCTAGCATGTCTTCTGAATCAATGGGAGAACTTAGTTTTTGTGTGTACTCGTGTGTGCGTGCGTGCGTGCGTGCGTGCGTGTGTGTGTGTCTTGTGTCTTGTACTTCAGTTGTGGTTCTTCAGATACCTCCAACCTTGTGTTTTGAGATAGAGTCTCTCACTGGCCCAGAGCTACGGAGCAGGCTGTGCTGGCTCAGCAGCAAGTCCTAGGGATCCACCTGTCTCTGCCTTCCTGGAGCAGGAATCCTCTCCCGTCATCACGCTCTATTTGTTTCTTTGATTTTTTGGTTGTTATGTGGGTCCTAGGGGATTGAACTCGGAGTCTCATGCTTATAGAGCAAGCACTTTACCAACCAAGCTATCGCCCTAGGAAGTCTCTCTGAGAGAAATTCACAACAAAGATTTCTGAACTCTCATAATGCATGTGAAGAAAGTCAGATCTCTCCTGATGGGGGTGTTAATATATTTGAAGAAGTGAGACATTGCAACAAAAAAAATCATGTGTAAATTCTGATTGTGTTAAATGCTCTGAGAATAGCACAAAGTGAGTAGAGATCCAGCACTCTGGAATCAGTTGGAAGTGTCATTGGTCTCATTATATCCACCGCCCAGCCCCCATCAGAATGTCCCATAAAGGCCGACCTAGCTGGATACCATCCGTGCATCTTATGCCTTCGGCTTCCAGCTGGACTGCGAGGGGAGATGAATAATGGAGTTAGAAAACTGACTCCTTGGGGAGGCCTGCCAGCCTGGCTGTGAAGGTCACAGCCCTGTCAGGTGGTTTTCTCCCTAGAGCAATGCTGGCCAAGTCCCAGCCATTGCTTTCTGCACTTGCTCCTTCAGGCGCAGCATGGCTCATCAGGGCTCTCAGTGCTGCTTGGTGAAGAGCAATGTACCGTGCTCTGTGGGCTGTGCTCCCTGAATTCTGCTTCTCCTTTTATCAACAGCCCCTTTATTAACACGAATCCACGTGGCGTCCAGCCGGGCACTGAATAACAACAAAAAAGCCAACTCCTACCAGCAAAGGAGATGCCCATGGCATGAAATCCAGAGGGGCTGAGTGTAAACGGAGCTGACTATGGGAGGTTGCCAGGGGAAGATGAATGAGGCCAGATGCTGCAAGGGCATGCCTGCCGCATCAGCATGACTAGACTGTATTTCTCCCAGTGTGTAGTGGGAAACATTGAGAGTTTCACAATGAGGAAGTCCAATCTGTATAGATCTCTCAGTGCACTCTTTTGGAGAAGTAACTTTTCCACAGTAACAAATTCTATTCCGGGTTCAATCAGGACACCCATGGATGAGCAAGAAGTAGAAGAAAACAACACACACATTCTGCCTCATAAACTTCTTTCCTAGGTGTTCACAATGAAGAAAGAACTATAAATATCCACAAAGCTTAAGCTGCAAGGATGTTCACTGAAGTGCCATTTCAAAAATGTAAGCACAGAAAACAACCCAAGTTTTCACTAACAAGGGAGAAATCTACAGCCTTTAAAACTGATACTGTAGATAGATGTGGTTACACTAGTGGGCTTGGAAGGACAACAGTGTCATATTGCTACATGAAAACAGTACACTATAAGCACAATAAACAACTTCAATGTTTATAATAATACTCGTTTACATGCACAGAGCAAGGAGAAATATCTTATTCTACATTGACTTAGCAATAATACTATTTTCCCATGAGCGTATACGATTCCTACCAACAAGTATTTTGAGAATATCAAGGGTGTAGCTTTTGGGCTCTTAATTAACATGACAGAGTAAATGAATGATATCCTAAATGTAAAATCAAATAAGTCACAACTAGACAATCAAATGACTCAAGTAGATAATCAGATACCTCATAACCAGGTGAAGGAGCTAGGTGACTCAGTCACCATAACCCTGAGACGCCCAGGAGCCCTGGACTTGACAGGATCCTTGACAGGAAACATCTGTTTGAATCAGCGGGGGTGTTCTCCAGGTTATACTTCAGAGATACTTCCAGTTCTGGGAGTGGAGAAAATGAAATCCCCAAACGGTGCTGAGTTACTGTCAGTAAGGTATGAAAGGCAGTGCCGGCACTGGATAACCAACCTTGAACCTGACTAAAGTGTTGACTAGAAGATTCCTCATTGTTATTTTAGAAACCCAGAGGAGTTACCAGCCTGGAGTTCTCGTCCACTGGGATTGCTTCACCTTTCAACTCAGGTTCCAGGCTCTTACCTGTCATTCCATTAGCTGCTTCTGTCATTCTGCCCCAGTGAACATTCTCCTAACCCACAGACAACATCAGAATCTCTCATTCACTTATCTATGAATTAGCTCTCCTATATACTTTATGAATATGCATACTGTCTTAGTCAGGGTTTCTATTCCTGCACAAACATCATGACCAAGAAGCAAGTTGGGGAGGAAAGGGTTTATTCAGCTTATACTTCCACATTGCTGTTCATGACCAAAGGAAGTCAGGACTGGAACTTAAGCAGGTCAGGAAGCAGGAGCTGATGCAGAGGTCATGGAGGGATGTTTCTTACTGGTTTGCTTCCCCTGGCTTGCTCAGCTTGCTTTCTTATAGAGCCCAAGACTACCAGCCCAGGGATAGCACCACCCACAATGGGCCCTCCCCCCTTGATCACTAATTGAGAAAATGCCTTACAGCTGGATCTCACGGAGGCATTTCCTCACCTGAAGCTCCTTCTCTGTGATAACTCCAGCTTGTGTCAAGTTGACACAAACCAGCCAGTACACATACCTTACATATGTCTAAGTATCTAACATCCATCAAGCGCTCACTTTGCTTGCCAAATATTGTTCAAAGCATTCATACACATTGTTCTCTTTATCTGTGTATTTA
The DNA here is from genome assembly GCA_028551405.1 of Uromys caudimaculatus. NCBI lineage: Eukaryota > Metazoa > Chordata > Mammalia > Rodentia > Muridae > Uromys > Uromys caudimaculatus. The sequence continues at coordinate 25,795,607 of CM052709.1, forward strand.
TTTGTTTACTGAGACAGAGTCTCAGTCACACAACCCAGACTGGCCTTGCCTTGTACCCAAAGTTGGTCTCGAATCCTTGCTCCTTCTCTATCCACACTCCAACTGCTGGAATTATCTATTCTGTGTTTGCTTGTTTGTTATCAAGACAAGGTTTCTCTGTGTAGCCCTGGCTATCCCGAAGCTAGCTCTGTAGACCAGGCTGGCCTAGGATCACAGAGATCCTTCAGCCTCTTCCTCTTGAGTGTTGGGATTAAAGGTGTGTGCCACCACCACCCAGCTACTCTGTGCTTTAAATCACTAAATTTATCTGGAAAAAATCTGTATATTGTACCAAATTATTAAATATTTGTCTGATGAAATTGGGCTTGTAAAAGGGCCCCAGATCTTAGCATAAGTGCATGATGGAAGTACTATTCGGGCTATAGAATCAGCATGTAGACAACACCACCAGTGAAAACCAAAACAAAGACCTAATCCATCAAAGACCACAGTTCTGGGAAAACCTCTAAAAGTACTTACCTTGCTTTTTGACTTCTGTAGTTCCAATTCTGGCTAACTGTTCTTGTTAACCGAAGCATGTCAACCCAGGACATGGTTTTTGTGCTTAAAAGCTCACCCCGAGAAAGGTTCAGTGCTACATTGGGTTTCTGAACACTCAGTGTAGTCACCTGCTGGCTAATAAGGACTTTTCTATTGTTTTACACCCAAGTATCCTTCTTTGGTGGATAGCCTACAACACTTCTGGAGGTTCCACTGGGATCCCAGAGACAGACCTTGAGACACTTGGGGGGGGGGGAGGGTTGGGGGAAGGGCGTGTCACAGAGTCCCTTGGGTTGAGGAGGAGTGTGGTGGTCAGGGGACCCCTAGGAGATGTGCAACCCGACATGTTCGAGGTTCCCAGGGAGCCCTTTGAACAATTGCTACCTAATGTTTCAGAGGAGCTTGACACCTCCACCCCAGAAGGAAACAAACTAGAAAGGTGTCTCGTCTGTCACCTCCAGAGGTAAGTTTGGTTAAGGATCCTTCTGTTTAGTCGCATAGGAGAAGTAGGGTGGGGGAGGGGCACTGAGCTTGACACCTCCACCCCAGAAGGAAACAAACTAGAAAGGTGTCTCGTCTGTCACCTCCAGAGGTAAGTTTGGTTAAGGATCCTTCTGTTTAGTCGCGTAGGAGAAGTAGGGTGGGGGAGGGGCACTGATCCGGTGTCTGGGAACCATGTGAGACAACACTAGATTCTCCCTGTATGTGCAGGTGTGTGAGGTGTGGTGACCAACCCTGGTTTGTTTTCTCTTTCTTTCCCTCCCTCCCTCCCTCCCCCTTTCTCTCCCCTGTGTGTTTCTGTCAGTTCTGTTTCTCTGTATTGTTTTCCTCTGGTATGAGAACCCTCTGGCTTAAGACCTGTGACCCCACCTGTTGGGGACCTGTGTAAAAGTGGGGGCTTTTCCCCTCATCCCCAACCTCCCAGAATATTGACTCTGAGACTCATATTTATGAATATCTTGGCCATAAGCTTTGGCTGTTCCCCAGCCCACTCATATATTAATCATCCCGTTATTTTATTCTGGTTACCTCTGTTCAGCTCCTACGCTTCTGTCCTTCTTGAAGTTCCCAGACGAATCTACCTCATCCTTGCTCTGTCCCAGAATTCTTGGTCTTATTGGCCAGTCAGCTTTTCTTGACAGGTGAAGCTTCCAAACAGGCATAAGAGATTCCTTCTACAGTCCTGAATTCTTTTTTCTGCCAGCTTGCCCAGAGAACACACACACACACACACACACACACACACATACACACACACACACACCACACCACTACCTGTTCCACTCTGTGGGCAGGAGCTTTGTTTGCTTTGTTGTTTGACTCCTGCCCACAGTCAGGTTTGGTCCCTGTGGGAAGGTGGAGAAGGGCTAGACCTCTCATCCAGGGCTCTTGCCATCTAAGTGCAATGCACAGAGTAAGAGAGAGGAAAATAGTTCCTCCAGGGGAGCATTCCCTCCATTCCCTGCATGCTCAAAGTAGCCTGGAAAGGGGGAAAGTTCCCCTGGGCTGAGCCCAAAAGAAAAGAGAAAGTTCTATCCCTTTACTTTTCATGATTTATGTCTCTCTTTTAACCAGTAATCTGCACAATTGAAAAACAAAAACCCATCATTCTCTGAAAAAAGTAAAATAATTAATAATAATAATAATAATAATAATAATAATAATAATAATAATAATAGTTCCTGGGCTGGGTTGATTGCTTCCAAACAACCAAGACTGAATAGAATGGATTTTCCCTTCAGCCCAACACTGACCAAGGATACTTTAAACAATTTTTTGCTAGGTCCTTTTTAATAGAATTAAAGACAACTGCTAAAATGATTTCCTTCTTCACCCAGTTGGCCCTAGATATTAGGGAAAAGTTATAAAAAGTCAGAAAAATTTAAAGGTATAAGTAGATTCCAGTCGTTGGAGATAGATCAAAAGGTGTTTAACAACAGAAAATCAATGGAGAGACAAAACCTTTTATATAAACTCGAAAACACTGTCACATTTTTTTGATGACCAAACACAGTGAGACTTACAGATACTCAACAAAATGTTGGTGTCTTACCCTCTGTCAGAAGACTATCTCCTAGATGAAAGTTCTATCTCCAATCAAAGATACACTGGGACTATCTCTCAGAGTGACAACAAAGATTCCTGGGGGTGTGGGCAGTAATCAACTCCCCATCCCCCAGGACTGGCCCAACCTCAAGTTCCTATTAAAGCAGTTAAGCTACTCCCAACCAGATTAAACTATACCCAGTGACCCTGGAAACAAAAGGAGGAATTGCAGTCCATAGTGCCTGGCTTGGAGAGACAGGCATCCTGTTGCCCGGCCAGCCACCCTGAAATATACCTCTCCTGCCTGTGAAGAAACCTGGGACTTCTGATTTCCATAAATCCAACTCTTCCAGAGAAATAGGCATATGCTGTCTTGAACCTGAAAGGTGTTCTTCAACCTCCCATTGGCAGAGGTGAGTCAACCCATCTTTGCTTTGAAATGGACAATCTCGGAGGGAGGTTATAGCAGTCAACTTACATGGACCAGCTTGCCCCAAGATTTAAAAATTCATTTTTTAAATTTTGATGAGACACTGATATACTTCTCTTTCTGGGACAGGTTTTCCTAGAAAATAAAAGAGACACTAAGGGACTTCTGCCAGAGTTATAGACCTTGGGCTACAAAATGGCAGCTCAGAAAGCTCAACTTTGTACATCAGAGGCTACCTATCTTGGCTCCCAGCTGAGGGGAGGCCAAGGGAAGCTTGTCTCAGTGTAGGATTGTTGCTATTATCCTCTGGATGACAACTCCAAAGACTAAGAGACAGGCTCATGAGTCACTAGGTGCAGCTAGGTATTACTACCTCTAGACCAGAGTTTGCAAGAAATAGCAAGGCACCTACACACCAACACTACACACTACACACTACAGACTACACACTACACACTACACACCAAATGGGCACTGAGCCCTAATGTGGACTGAGACTAAACCAAAGACATCTGAGGTTTTAGAGACAGCTCTAACTTCGGTTCTAGCCCTAGCAGGTCCAGAAGTAGTGGAAAGGAATGGTTAATAGAGCAGAGGTTATGTGTAGAAATTGTGGAGCAATTTTTAATCTGCATTGTCAGGATATCAGCAGTTCAGTTCACATGAATCAATAGCATCCATTCTCAAACACCATTTGTGAATCAGCAACAGCAGGTTGAGCCAGAAGAAACCGAGAGGCTCTGCCAAAAGTCAGCAGATGCAGCAAGAAGCCCTCAGAACACCACCAGAAGTTTTTTGTTTGTTTGTTTGTTTTGGTGCATTCCTCTCTCTGAAGTCAAAACAAATGATGGCCAGCAAAGAATGGCAAGGTGAACCAATGCCACACAGCACTGCCCACTGTCTGTCAGGTGATATTTATACCTTTCCAAACATCATGTGCTCTCTCAAGCGTCTGCTCTAACAAAACATCAATGCCCTTTTCCAGGCAGCTTCCAGAAAAACACCATGTCTGTTCTCAGCAAAACATCCTCTCAGAAAACAGTGTCCAGAAAAACATCACAGGACACAACTGAGTCACTAAAGAAACCAGAAATGTCCATTTCATACACATCTGGGGTCTACAAAACTTTCTGAGTTGCTCAGGTCAAGGTTCGTTATATCTAGACTAGACAGCCTACTATGGATGTCTCAGACAGAAGCCAGGTTTGTGATCGAATAAATCAAAAACAGAGAACCCTTGACCAGGAGTGGGGTCTAAATGAAAGGTCAACTTGATCTGGCAAACTCTGGGAAAATTGATTTCACTGAGATCTAGTCGGCCAGGGGAGGATAAAAATAAATGCTATTTTTTATAGATAGCTTTTCCGGGTGGACAGAAGTGTTTCTCACATGGACTGAAACTGCTAAAAAGCTCCTCCAGGAGCTGACTCCCTGGTTAGGTTTCCTCCCAGCAATGGGGTCCGACAAAAGCCTGGCTTTCATAGCCAAACCTCTCAGTTAAGAGCTAAAGCTTCAGACATAGATTCAAAAAAAAGACTTCCTGGGAAGTCCCTTAAAAAATTCTGGTCTTTGGGAAACAGGAAAAACCTGGGGATTCAGACTCTATGTCACAGAAAGGGACCCTGAGGCTAGATTTACTAGAAGTTGTCCTAAACACACCCAGATCCAGAGTCCAGGAAGCTAAGGATCCCATCCCTGACAAGGTCTGCCCAGAAATCAACCAGGATTACTGGTTATGCTTAGATACCCCCAATCCCCTGTGATACATAGAAATAGGAACTAACCAGACCCTAGACCATCAGCCCACTGACTGACAAAACTCATTGTGATTGGGGGTAGTCAAAATTAACATTAGAGGAGCTACAAGGGGCTGAAACTTGTCTAATATCCAAAGCCTTTGACCTATATACGTCTTTAACATTCTGATGCCTGCTGTTCTGCCTTACATGTTAATTCATCTGGATAATAGTTAATATTACCGAGCCCCCGAGACTACTTGCTGGGTATATACTAATGGTTTAAGTAAATGTGCCTCCTGTGATACTTTCCAAGTCAAGTAGATGGCTGATGAGAAAGGTATCAAAACAAGTTAGAGTCCCTTGTAGGATTGGTCCTACAAAATTAGAGAGGCTTAGACTTGCTTCTCATGAGATAAAGGAGACTATATCTGGCTTTGGGGAAAAAAATGTTGTCTCTATGCTAATTGGTCAGGAGTAATTTAAAAACGCTTTCCATGGTTGGGAAGAAAAAAACCTCACAAAGCCAGAGACAGACAAAGATATTAACCAGATAATTAATACCAGTTTCTGTTCTCTTGTTACCTGGGCTAGCTACTGTGCTATCAGCATTGGCTGGGTCTTTCATTCTCATTTTGAATAAATTACTGGTGGAGCCCTGTACCTTAAACTAAGGGTCAATTGTGTATCCGCTCATTAAAATTAATGGTCCTTTGAAACAACTACACCTCTTTAAAGCAGAATGAGTCCATGATTTGACTTAGTCACTAAGACCAGTGGGAATGTAACAGGGCCCGAGACCTTAGCACAACTTTGACCAGGGTGGAAGTACCATTCAGGCCTTAAAACCAACATGTGGACAGCACCACCTTCCAAAATGAAAACAAAGGCCTAGTAATCCATCAAAATCCATTATTCTGGGAAAGTCTCTAAATGTACTAACCTTACTTGACTTTAGTAGTTCTGCCTCTGGCTGTTTTTTCTAACTGAAGTATGTCAACCCAGACTATGGGTTCTGTGCTTAAAAGCTCACCCTATGGAAGGCTCGAGGCTATACTGGGATCCTGAACACCCAGTGTAGTTGACAGCCTGCTTTTAAGGACTTTCTATGGGCTTAAACCCATGTCCAAACAGTCTCCTCTGGTAGATACCCCACAATAGGCTTATGAAAGAATACCTACTTCTGACTTTTATTTTTCTATTTTGATTAGATTTGAGGGAAATGAGTACATTACACTCAGAAATCTGCCTGCCTCTGCCTCCAGAGTGCTGGGATTAAAGGCGTGTGCCACCACTGCCCGGCCTATTACACCATTTTTTAAAAAAGATGTATTCTTAGCTTTTTTGTAACTCCTCCCAGATCCACACCCCCTTCCCCACCTACGGAACTCTGCATTTCCCCTCCCCCATAGACCCAGTCCATTCAGGCTGTCCACACATTCATGGGTGTATGAACTTCCACTGGTCAACCTACTGGTGTACAACATTGTTAGAGAAAGCTGACTGTCCCGCTATCAGAAGCTACCAAACGCCAATAGCTCCTTATCTAGAGGTGGGACTTCCTGTCTATCCTGCCTCTCCATGCTGAGATTTGGTTAGCTTGAGCTTTCCGAGAGCTTTGCGTCTGTCAATGGCTGTGGTTTAGTATGTGTAGTTGCCTTGTTGTGGCCAGTGGACACTGGCTCTTCTTCATCTCCCTCCCAGGTTCTAAGCACAAGTCACCTTCCTCTCCTCAACCCTGCACTGGAGATGCCACTAGGAAAGGCGCATCACTGCATGGCTGGAGTCCACCGCTATGGAGGGAATTTAACTATTACCGGATCAATATGGGACTCAGAAAGCATCCCACATATTCAGAAAGATTCCCATATTATTTCTAGGTTCTCACCCTCTTCGTCTGCTCCCATTTGAGCTACATCCAGATCTTAACCTTGTTTGTTTCTTTGGGTTTGGATTTTGTTTAAACTGCACAAATGTTATTTTGTGATACTGATGGCTCAGAGGGAAGGAGTTTCCAAATATGGGAGTTGGCGGGCAAAATAGGCTAAGTTACAGGAGCAGAACATAAGCATAACAAGTTAATCCCTCCTGAAACAAGGACATAGTTGCAAGGTGGACATAACAAGGTAGTCATTGTTAGGTGGACCCTGGCTCACCACCCCTGCCTCCTCCACTTCCCTGCCCACTACAAGCCAGAAAACCCTGTCTGCACTCCTTCCCTGATCCCCTCTTTCATGGAGAAAACTTTCTAACCCATCATCACCTCTCGTCTCCCATTTCTGGCAACCCACACAATAGTGCCCACCCAGGGGTTCAGTTTTTGGCCAGGTATGGGCACAATCCCAGCTCCTAGCTGACACGTCCTTACTCCTCGCCTAAACTCTATGAAGCCCCTCTGCTTTAACCCAGGTTTTCAACTTCACTGAACTCCTCCTGTGTGATCTGTGAACCAGTTTGGAAGCTGTCTCTCAATAAACCTACCTTTATAGTCTTGATTCACCTTGAACTGACATATTGAGTTGGCGTAGAAACCTTTTAGTCATAATAACAGGCAGTCATAACAAGGTTGTCGTAGGTGGTCATACAACCTTTTGAAACATAGGTAGGGTTGCAAGATAATTATAAACAACTTTTTGAAACAAAGGCATGGTTCATTTCTGGAGCAGGCATTACAGAATCATCTGTATTTAAAGTTATGCTAGACCTGACAGGGGTGGGAATCGTTTCCGTGACGTTCTGATTAAGCAAACTTTATTTAGACTGGCCAGTCAGTTGCCTTTCCCAACATCAGGATTTCAGAGAGCAGACCCTCACCAGCTTTTGAGGCCCCTGTGATGGGGATAATTACTTATTAGTACCTAGACAGAGGAGCAGGAGGCTCAGGGCTTAAGGGTTTCTGTGAGGTAAAGTGTGATAGAAAACAGCTGCCAGGATAATGGGCTGTTAAAAACAAGGCAATAAACAGAAGTGCAGGAATATATCATGTGAAAGGAGAGTCATCAGAGTATCTGGGAAGGCATATTTTCTAAGGCAAAAGGGCAATCATATGTCACAGGTTCCGGAGTTTAGCAAGTCAAGGAATGAACGCTCATCATGGGGTTCCAAGTTCAGTGTAGACAGAACAACATGGCTTCCAGGATACACTGGGCATAGGAAACAGACACTTCTTGTAAGGAACAGAAACTTAATAACAATGTATAAGAATGTGGCCCCTGTCTCTGTTTCACAGTTACAGGTAAAGCATAGCCCAAACTTTGAGAAACAGATTAATCATAAACAGGAATGAACCTGGATTGTCTTTACTAAAATGGAGGCAGCTGGTTCTTTAGGACCTCATGCATACTAGGCAAGTGCCCTACCACTGAACAGTATCTGCAGGCCTCTATAAATAGCCTACAAGCAGTTCTCAGTTACTGTGTTCGTATCCGAAGGGGTTCTAGTAGGCTGAGCATGGCAAACATGGCTCTGGCAGGTCTGTTTCCTTATTTGGCCACTTCTTCCTCCTGAAGCTGACTACCAAGGTCCAGCTATCAAAGTCCGGCAATCAAAAAGCCTCCTTTTGGCTCACCTAATTAATATGCTTAATTAAAATGAAACACCTCATCCTAACATGGGGGTTTCTCTTTCCCTTTTATAGACCACCATTTTCCTATGGGCCACATCTTTCTCTTCCCTTCTTCCCTGCCCTCTGTCTCATACACACACACACACACACACACACACACACACACACACACCCCTCTGTCTCACTCTAGGGCAAATGAAACTTCTCAGTGCTGAGAACTTGGTCTTGTGGCGTCTTGTTCCAACTTTGAGGTCCTTTCTGTACCTTCACGATTACTCCGTACTCAACTATCTCTCCACCCTCACTCCTGCAGAAAATTGTTGTTTAAAATCTGATAAAGACTAAGTGAAACTTAACCTAACCAAAAATAATCAGAAGTACAATACTGTCATACGACATAGAAATTTCAACCTAATTTCCCTAACGTTTCTAAATAGCTTTAGATGAAGATGTTTAAAAATTATTGGAAGATGGGTTGGAGGAGGAGACAGGGCTATGTGACAGCCTTTGTGGGGAGATACAACACACGTGGTAGTGCATCCCAGAAAGGGAACCCAGACTGACCCATAGAACCATTTCCCCAATGGTGAAGCAGGGAGTTCGTATTGGGGCTCCTAACAGAAGTCTGGGTGAAGGGTGCTCATAGGAGCAGGAAGGAGCAACTGCATCACTGACACAGGACAGCATAACACCGTGGGTGAGAGAGATGACTCATTAAAGACCTGGAGCTCTCCGCATATTTGCATGCATCCTAGCAAGCCAGATCTCTCCCCTGCTCTTCTGTCCTTAGAGCCACCAATCCCCCGCCCCTCCCCCGTTGTTTACACTATTTATACCTCTGAGAAGGAGCCTTCAAGAATCTTCCAAATTTCTGCTCCTCTATTGAACCTTTCACATCTCCACCCCCACCCCCACGCTCTTGGAGGGAATGTTTGTATTTGCATGGAAATGCTTTTACCACAAGTTAGACTAACTCTTCGATTACTATGTCCCTCAAAATCAGTAAAGTAAGAAAGACGGTGTGGCAGGTCTTCTAGGCTGGAGCACAGTCTCCTGAAGGAGTGAAGCGAGATTCTCCGCACAAAGTATCAAAATACGAGCTGCGCAGAACCTTTTAGATTCTCGACGGTGGCAGTGATTCCGTGGACTTTGCGGATTTGGAGAACAGGATGGAACTAGAAAGATAGGCTTGGGGGTGGGCACAGATCGTCACGAAGCTGGTGAGAATCGGTGTGTCAGACTAGGAAACTAGGAGCCTATCACCGCCCCAGGCACCGTCAGGAACCACGCATGGGCGCTTGAGGAGGTCCAAGTAGTGGCTGGCCCTGGAGCTAGTGTGGTGTGAGCCTGAGTCGCAGCAGCTAAGAGCTGTCAGAAGGACGGGCCACACGCTCCTCCCAGTCCCTCCTGCACAGTAACCCGAGGAGGGGAGGGTCGAGCCTAAAGGATCTTAAAAGGCCGTATGCTCAACCCACCTCTGAGTTACTCTATCCCCGGGGAGAAAACGACTGTCCGGAAGCCTGCCGTTCTAGGATCCGACTCGCGCTGGTGGCATTGGTGCGCTCAGGGCTCCGGGTACCCGGGAGTCAGCTCAGTGATCAAGTAAGGAGTTCCCGGACAGGGAAGGGCTTGAGCTGTGGGCTTGTGGCACTGTCACAGGGCTGCTGCGGGGTGAACGGTCCGTAGGGAGGGTGGGCTGGAACCATAATGTCCTCCTGTTTGGTTCGAGGTGACGAGTTGCTTCCAAGAAATCCACCCTAAGAATTCAGTATTGAGGGGGCGGCAGGTGAACCCAGTGCAGCAGGAAAATGTGTTGTTCTTAGGTCTCATTCTGGGATGCGCGCGCACACACACTTCCTTACGAGGAATATCCCAGATGTTAAAAAGTCTGCGAACAGAATTATAAAAATAAAGCAATGCCGCTCTTTCTTGGGGCATCCGGCTGCTGGCCAGATGAAATGATAGCTATTCCACTTTTAAGGCTGTATTTTTACAAAGTCAAGCAAGCCCAAAAAAACCGGAACATGGTCCTCTTGAGGTCCATTCTATCCCATGGGAATCACTGCCAGGTCGTGGGAAAGAAGGAAGGAAAGAAGGAAGAAAGGAAAGCAAGCAGGCTCTTACTCGCACAGAGCTGTCACCTCTAAAGGGCACGCAATCTGATTTGGGCGGCAAATTACACGTGCACAAATTACATTTGACCCAAATAAGATACACACACACACACACACACACACACACACACACACACACACACACACCCGTGCGTACGCGCAGTCCCTGAAGCAAAGAGGCTGGCAAGCAGATTTTGGAGACACATTGAACTCCTGGGTCAGGAGTCAAAACAAAGAGAAGATCTGGAGGAAACTGGAGAACCACCAGCACCCAGGCAGGTTTTTCTTACTGAGGGGACCTTAGTAGCCTTATAAAAGAGACAGCTTACTGATTTAGCGTCCTCAGAATGCCAGCTTCATCTTCTTGCCATGGGGAGTTGAGGGTTATTTCCCTCCCCCAGGCATTTGTACTCAGAACCTTTCCCTCACCGAGTACTGATACCATGGACCAGTCCTTCCAGGCTGGCACTGACCTCAGTGACCCTGAGACTGAAGGCTCAACATTCTGAGCCTCAGAGAGGGACTTTAATGAGTCTCGGCCACTCATTAAGCAATTGAGGATTCCTCTGTGAGGTGTGAAGGGCTGGTCCAGGATTCCCTCTCAACCTAGCAGCTGGCCTTTCATTTCGTCTCCATCTACTCGCTAGTCATAAAGAATACCTAGGAAATCTAACTAACCCCCCCATTCTGTTTGTAAACAAACAATTTAGCATCCTCTTAGAGATGGCCTCAGCATACAGCATTAAGCAAAGGGTCAGTGGGTACTTGGGAAGGACTTCTTCAAGGGGGACTTTCTTGTTATTTATTTTATTTTTTTTTTATTTTTTTATTTTTTTTGTTCTTCTGAGGAAAGTCACATGTAGCCCAGGTTGGGATTTGCTATATAGCTGAAAATAACCCTGAGCTGCTGGCTTAGGTTTCTTAATCTCCTGGATTGTGGGATCCCAGGTCTGAGGCACTCTGCCTGTTCTATGAAGCACCAAGGATGACCCTGGGATTCTAGGCCAACAGTCTACAAACTAAGATACATCCCCAGTGTCTGTCTGTCTGTCTGTCTGTCTGTCTGTCTGTCTCTCTCTCTCTCTCTCTCTCTCACACACACACACACACACACAAACACATTTAAAACTTCATTTTATGTTTATTAGCTGCTGCCTGTAAGTCTGTGTACTGTGTGTGTCTGGTACTGGAGAGTGTCAGAAGAGGGCACCAGAACCCCTGGAACTGAAGTTACAGATGTGGGTGCTGGGAATTGAACCTAGGTCCTCTAGAAGAGCATCCAGTACTCTTAATCACAGAGCCATCTCTCAAGCAGCCCCCACCCCCAGTTTTCATGATTCACTATTATGAGCCTGACTGACCCACTGACCTAATAAAGCACACAGCCATTTTCCATCAAGTAAAGCCTGGGTGAGGAAGTATTGGATAAAAAGAAGTTGAACGAGGGAACACTTGGTACTAAATTATGTTGCTCCAGAATTTTGAGGAAGCTCTGTGGTCTGCTGGCTTGGGAAGGAGGAAGGTTCCTACTTTTTTTTCTCAATCAAGTGTCAGTCACCTGTGACATGCAATCCCCACTACTGTAATAAATTTTATGAAAACACATATATAACATTATAATATATTATGTAATATATAGTTATAACATCATATATTGTATTAATCACATATTATATATGATAGTATAAATAATAATAGATATATTTATTATATTTATATAATATACATAAAATAATATAGACTATATAACATAATAATAATTTATTATATATAATATAAACATATAATAATATATTCTATAATATGATATATTATTAATAATATATATTATATTACATAATATATTATATAAATAAAAATATGCAATATATCTTATACAATATATTATATATGATATAATAATTGTGTTAAATATAATTAATTATATTAATAAATATAATTAACTATAATATAATAACTAGTAAATACAAATATATTATATATTATTATATATCAGACACCATTATCATACCTCATATATTATGTTATATGTTACACATGATATGTTATATTACATATCATCTATAATATTCTGTATTCTGTCTATTATGTATTATGTTATAAATTATATAGTGACTTATAGTAACAGAACAAACTCTCATAGACTTGTAGAGCTTTTGTTTTTTAGTGAACTTAGTAGTTGAGAAGAGAAGTTACTATAAGAATACTCATTGAATTAATTTGTAGTTGATTCCTAGCAAAAGCTGTGTTCATTCATTCTTTCATTTATCCATGTCAAAATCTTTGTTTCGGGATGTGGTGGTTCAGGCCTGTCTCTGCAATGCTGGGGAGACTGAAAAGGTGGAATCTCACATGTTCAAGGCCAGCTTGGGCTATCTATCGAGTTTAAGGCTGACTTGAGTTATACAAAAAGGTCATGTCTCAATAAAAACAGCTCAGTGGTAGAGAACTTGAGTAATATGTGCAAAGAAAGCCTGGTTCGATTCTGAGCTCTGAGACAGATAATAGGTAGATAGGATAGATAGATAGTAGATAGATAGATAGATAGATAGATAGATAGATAGATAGATAGATAGATAGATAGATAATGCTGTGTACCAGGCCATAAACATGGAGCAGTAAGTTAGATATACTTTCTAGGGTCAAAGAAATCTGAAGTCAAGAAATAAGCAAAAGAACAAGGACTGATAAGGATGAGTCAGACAGTAATAAAAGTTTTGAAGACAAGCCAAGGGCTGTGGTGTAATGCCACGGAATGGGCTTAAATGTATAGACATGGGCAGATAGCAGGAGTCCAACTTCTTAGACTCACCCCTCCATTTTTAGACTTATTTACTTCTATTGTGTATGAACACGTGCCCGCATGCATGTATGTGCATCTTATGTGTGCCTGGTACTCTCGAAGGTTCCCTAGAAGCAGACTTAGTGACGGGTGTAAGCTACTGAGTGGGCGCTGGAAATTGAACCCTGATCTTCTGCAAAGAGAGTAAGGGCTCCTAGCTGTGGAGCCGCCTCTCCAGCCCTTTGGACTCAGTTTTGAGGAGAGATTTTTCTGAAGAAAAAAAAAATAGTTCTTGAGATGGGACCACTGAAACATAAAAACATAAATAAAGACATCGAGGAACCTGGTGTCCAGGTGTGTGGGGATCAAGTACAGTGTGTAGAAGGAACAATGGAAGACCAGAGTGCCTGAAATGGGTAAGAGAGGATGGCTGGGTGCAATAAGGAAGGAGAAAGGAGGCAGGGTGGGTCACCCAGAGGCTCATTGGCCAAATCTAATAATGTAGATTTTATTCCAAATAGGATCGCCAGAAGCTGGATGCATCCTAAGCAGAGATGTGATGTCATGGACTTCTGCGTAGTGAGACGTTGCTCTGGGTGTAGTGTGGGGAATGGCTATGATGTAGTAAGCAGGAGAGAACGCAGGTCTAGACTGGCTAGTCTAGAGTGTGTAAGTGACAGATAGACGCGGTAGTTTTTGAAGGTAGCGTGAAAAATTACTTAATGTTTCTCTGTCTCAAATTTCCCACCTACAAAACGGATCTGCCATTGCTACCTCTGGCCTTCCGTTAAAACAACAACAACAACAACAAAACAACACACACACACAAAAACCATGCTAATAATTGTGCTTTTAAAACGTATTATGAATGTTCTCCCGAGACTATATAAGATCTTACTACTAATATTATTTACTTGTATGGTGTAACTTTAATTCTGTGTGCTTGGTTTTGATCCAATAAATCCCAGTGTCTTGGTTTTCATTTTTTTCTGTTCAATGAATTTAATTTTGGCAATAAAATATTTTGGGGAGTGAGGAGAGGGCTCAGTTGGTAAAGAACTTGTGTTCAAGGCTCAGAACCCACATGAAAGATCTGGGTGTAGTGGCCCCTTACTTACAACCCCAGAGCTGGAAAGGCAGATCTGTGGAGTCACTGGCTAGCTGGTCTGGCCTGTGTGGTAAGGTCCCACTGTCTGAAGACACTGTCTGAAAAACAAGAAGACAAACCTCCCACCCCCACCACAACAAGGGGTCAGCACCAGAGAAACAATACCAGAAGTTGTCTTCTGGCCTCAACCTAAACATGCAAAAGTGTATATATACATTTGTAAACACAGACTCCCCTGTGCACACCTGTGCACACAACCCCCACAAACACAACACAACACAACACAATACGATACGTTTTGCCCTCTTTAGAACATCAGAAACCGGAAGGTTAAAACAAGAGCAAATTTAACCTTAAGAGCTGAACACACTTGAGTCGAATACAAAGATGTAATACTTGAAACTGGGACTTGGAAGGAATGTTGGAAAACTTTTCAAAGGACAGACTTGTCGTTGTCCTGGATAGGGCTCTTGCAGATTCCAAGAGCACACGGATCTGTTGAACGGAAATCTCCATGGGGCAGCAGAATTCCCAGGGAGGGCCCTGACAAGCACTGAATAGCTTTCCCCTAGTGAAGCATTATCTCTCACAGGAGGCTCTGCAACTTCCCTGGTTGATTGCTGACTAAGTTAGAGATGAGGGCTTTGAAGTTGTTCACATGACCTTCCCACAACAGGGCAACTCACTGCCACACGAACCAACCCCGCTTCTCCTTCCTCATTTACTTTGAGGTGCAACTTACAAGAATGAGCTCTTCTAGTTCAGAAGAAGAGGGGCCCCTTCCTTATTTGCACTGCGTACTATTGAAATTTCAGCTCGCATGACAGCCTGAGGGTTACAGCAAGATGCTAAATACCATTAGATATGAGTCAATGTTTGATTTTGAACTAGCAAATCTGCTGATTCAAATTGATGACTAGGTATGACAATGACCCTGGGACATATCCACCATATTTCTATAGCACTGAGAGCTCATGGGGCTTCTTTAAAGGAAAGGTTACAGTCTCTCCTTTGTCCATAAATCTTCTGTTTATTATTATTATTTTTGTGTGTAGTACATGTCTCATGTACATGCACATGTAGAAACCGGAAGTCAATGCTGTCTATGTTCTGCTATCACGCCCACCTTATTTTTGGAGGGCCAGGATCGCTCACTCAATTCTCAGCTCCCTTATTTAGCTAGATTGGCTGGGTAGTCCCCAAAACTCTCCTTTTTCTGCCTTTCAGTATTCAGACAATCACATCCTGCTCTATATTTTGGACCTCCTATTTGCGCTGCATGGATTTTACCTCTCAGCCATCACCTTAGCCCTAAGGGTTACAGATTTATTTTGGTAAACTCATATGATATATTGATGTATTGACTCACATGAAATATTCAATTTCTTGGTTATCTTCAAAAATCAGTGACTGCTACAAGTAAATGTAGTCCTCTAGTTTTCCTTGAAAACAATCAAAAGACATAGTGGCATTCAGATCTTGTTCCTACCCAGGAACAATCTCCTGGAGTGGAACGGTAGTGGTCTGCTTTCCTCCTGTAAGTCACCTGTACACTTCTAATTTTGACCTCAGGTCAGGGCTCTCCAGTCTAGCTTGCCTCATTTAGTGCAGCATTCCCCATTGGAAGAGCACAGACCTGTTCTTTGCTAACTATTGAAAAGCCCCATTAATGGATTCATGTAGTCTGGGTCTACCCAGCAAACAGCTAAGACCTTCTGCACAGAACTGTATCTGTCCTGAACCTCCTAGGTTTTCCATAGTCCTTCAGGTGCCTCTTCATTGGCTTGCTGTCCTGCTCCTGTATTATTTAGGTTATTGCATCCTTGCACAAAGTTTCACTGGCTAACAGCCTTAAAGAGCCCCCAGTATAGTACAATGTGGTCCAGCAGGTACAGGGTACAATTTGAGGGTGTCTTTCCTCTCTCTAAGATGTTATTATGCAGCCTGGGAGGTCTTTAGGTTGTACTGGATTGGTTTACTTCTGCTAATTCCTTATTTCCCAGTTAGATTGTTCCTGAGTCCTTAGCAGAACCTAAGCAGTATATAGTAGCTTTCAACTGACAATGATTCTTGCTTCCCTTTGGGATGGTTGACTATGTACAAACACATACCTGGTTGCCACGGTGGGGTATGCTTTTGGCATCTAGTTGGTAGAGGCCAGAGGTGCTGCTACAAGCATTCTATGAGGCCAGGCTACCCCTGTACCCATGATAAGGTTAGGCATGATAAGGTTAAGAGGTTCTGTTTCAGAGTCAGGGCCTAATCTCAGGTGTTGGCTTAGCTGTTTCCTGTCTCTGTGACATTGGGCATGTCATTTAACCTTCTCCCAGCCCCCGCCACGTCTCTGTTTTGATGAGGTCATTTGTATAAAATACTTAGAGGATGCTGCCGGTACTGTCAATTACCATTCCTACCAACTGTGATAAAGATGCTTTCACAGGTTTTTTTTTCCTTTCTATAGTCATTTAGCCTCATATCTAAGTCATAAGAATGATGTGTTGGTAAATCCTGAGAGTTATCACTTATTTCTTAACCTCATCTGGCAGGCATGCATCAGTGCATTGGTGTATTTTAAAACTCTGTTAAGAGATCTCAGAACTGCCCCTCTCTTTATGACTTGCACTATTAGCCCTACTGCTTCCAGACCCATAGCCAGGAGATAATAAGTGGAAAATTCTCCAAATGAGCAATTCATGAATTTCAAGTTAGGTATCATTCTGAGTAGCATAAAGAAACACCATGATATCCTTTCCACCCTACTCCATGGCAGCCTGCTCAGAACATGGACCTCCTCTCATTCCAGGTGTCCACACTGTGTATGCTACCCACCCCTTAATCACTTAGTAGCTTTCTCGGTTATCAAATCAACTGTCATGCGTTTAAAAAATCCCGATGCTACTTATGATATCCTCAACTGGGAAACCAGAGTGTAAATGTAAAACATGGAAAGACAGATTAATACTGGTACTAGGTTGTTCTGTGATTTTTCTCTGGAGGTATGAACAAAACCTGGACATTTGTACACTGAATGCGGGGTTGGTATTTTTGTTGTTGTTAATTTATAATTTTATTTTCTGTGGGGTTTTTGCCTACACGTATGTATGTGCACCACATGCATGTCCGTTGCCTTGAAATTTTGAAGATGGCATCAGGTCACTGAGGAATGGAGGTACAGACAGGCCTGAGTAGCCACATGGATGCTGGAAATCGCCCTTGGTACTCTGGAAGTGCCCTTAACTGCTAAGCCATCTCTAGCCCCTGGATGCAGATTTTCCCACAAGTAGCTGTGTTACTTTCATAACAGAGAACTGCAGTTTAGTTTCTTCCTCTTGACCTCACTTCTGTTCTGAGGTTGTGAAACAATTACCCAAGAATCATATGAACCATCCCCAAAGCGTGGTTAGCCATTTTTGCAGAAGTTGCTTGACTCTTACACCTCGGAGGAAATGTGAGATTAAGTTCGGAGTTCACGAGCTACTTCAATTGTCATTTGGAGTTGAACGCTGCTTAGTTTTGATAACATCAAATTTTGAGTAGTAATTGTTTGGTGAGAAAAAAAAAAAAAAAAAAAAAAAAAAAAACAAGCCCACAAAGTGTTTGATGAAGGCAGGACAAGAAAGTCCAATCGCATCTTCAAATTATCCTTGTTTCAGGATTCCTAGAAGGAGACCACTGAACACTTAACAGTGTTCAGCTCCAAGTGGAAAGTGAGTAGCTATTATAAATGAACCAGATGCATGTGTTCCTTTTCTTGTTCCATGTATCTGGACAATATGGAATGTCTCACTTCTTCCAGTTGTGTGTATGTGTACGTAATGTGTGTGTGCAGGGGTGAGGTGCTGTATTTTATAAAAAAAATAAGAGAAGAGCCAGGGATATGTTTGGTGTGAGTATGGTGTGGGAGAAGAGGGTGCCTTTGTGGATTCATGCTGAGGCAACCCTTCCCCCTGAGGTACCAGCTGCAGTATAGTATAGCATAGGGTTTATTTAGGGCGTGGGGAGGGGAGTTGAGGGAGTAGAGACAGAGGAAGACACACACACACACACACACACACACACACAGAGAGAGAGAGAGAGAGAGAGAGAGAGAGAGAGAGAGAGAGAGAGAGAGAGAAAGTCAGAGAGACACAGAGAGACAGAGGAGAGGAGTAGAGGCCGGCCGTGAGCATGTGGAGGGAGAGGGAAAGGGAAACGGGGTGGGGGTGGGGGTGGGGAAGAAGGTAAGGGAGCAAGAGGAGGAGGCAAGCAGCCCCTTTTACAGTGAGCCAGGCACACCTGGCTATTGCCAGGCAACTGTGGGGTGGAGCCAAGACTAAATGCCAACTCGAGGGACATTGGCCCATCTGGACACAAGCAAGTAGAGAGCAGATGACAACCTCAGGTGTCATTCTGTAGTAGCCATACATCTTGTGTTTTGAGGCAGGTCTCACATTAGGTTGGAGCTCATAGATGTAGGCTCAGCTGGGTGGCTGTGCATCCCCGAGCATCTTCTTGTCTCTTCTCTCTGTGGTTCGGGATTACAAATGTGTGCCAGGGCACACCCCACCCTTTTACATAATTCTCAGAGATCAAACTCCAGTCCCTGTGGTTGTAAGACAAGCACCCTACTGGTGGAGTCAGTCACCTCAACAGCCACAGGATTTTCCTCATTGAACAAGAATGTGGCTGTTTTGGGTTTCCTAACCTCAGCACCACTAATGTTTTGGGGTATCACTATCTGTCAGGGGCCAGTGTGTGTATTGAAGATATTTTACAGCATGCTGGGCCTCTGCCCATTCTATGTTGGTAGTAGCCCCCAACAGGATGATCAAAGACATCTCTTGATATTTCCAAATGTCTTTGGGGGAAACAAAATGAGCTTGGTGATTGCTACATAAGCTGTTTATGTCATCATATCCAAAAGAGAAGAACTTTATCTTCCTTGACTATTCAGGCCAGTATTGGATCAATTCTTGAGATATTTACATCATCTTATTAGGCTTTGGTTCAAACTAAGTCTGGCAATTACCTGTTCATACATCGAGTCTGGCAACTTCACAGATTCTGTATTAGTTTTTTGCGGCTGCTGTAACACTTTGCCATTTAGTGGTTCAGGGTGCATTCTGGTTGAGAGGTGAAATGTCCTCCATACATTCATCTTTTGAAGCATCTTCCCCAGCTGATATTGCTGTTTTGGAAGGCCTTGGGACGTTTAGGAGGCAGAGCCTAGCTGGAAGGAGTGGATTACTAGGGGTGAGCTTTTGAAGCTTGTACACCCCTTCTGCTTTTTGTCTCACTTCTGACTTCCTGGTCAACCATAATAGAAGCAACCCTTCATCCTCAACTTCTTCCTTCTTCTCCTTCTCTTCTTCCTCCTCTTCCTTCTCCTCCTCCTCTTCTTCTTCTCCCTCCCCCTCTTCTATTTTGTACAATGTTTTGTCAGAAATCAGAGATTAGTTTCTTAATTCTCTACTGATATAACTTTAAATTAAAGATAAACACTCTCTGGTCATATAAATTCGAATCCTTTTAAAATTAATTCTTGTGATCAAAGCAACGTATTTTATTGTAAAAATGTTACATAACTGGAAAAAAAACAGATGAGTTCATTACCCTTTTTCAGATTTTAAAACAAAGTTGGAGTTTGTTAAGAAACAGATTTATGGACTTGGGGAGAGAGAGAGAGAGGGAGATGGTAGAGAAGTGGAGGAAGGGAATGAGTATGGCCAGAACACATGAAATGAAATTCTTAAAGAATTGATAAAAGCATTATTTATAAAGGAAGTGGGTTTTTTTGCTTGTTTGTTTTTGGTTTTGCTTGTTTGTTTTTATTTTTATTTTTGTTTGTCTTAGTTTCCAAGTCAGGGTTCCTCTATGTAGCCCTGGCTATCCTGGAACTCCCTCTGTAGACTAGGCTGGCCTTGAACTCACAGAGATCCTCCTGATTCTGCCTCCCAAGTGCTGGGATCAAAGGTGTGTGCTACCACCTCTGGCTATAAAGGAATAATTTTAATAGAGATTTAAGTATGGTCATTAAGAGAAAGACAGAGGAAGTCAGGGATGAAGCAAGAATCTTCAAGACAGAGTGTGTCTTTTCAGGAGAAAGCCAGGCCTTGTACTCCTTTTCTCAATATTAACTTTTACACAGCAGTTTTATAGTTTTCAATTAAAATTGACCTATGGCATTTATGACAGTTTCTAAGAGCTATCTTTAAGATGTGTTAACTAAAAACCCCTTGATAGTATGCCCTGGTTATCTGAATTGTAGTGTTCTGGTTGTGGGCACAGGTATGTTCCTGTGTGTGCTGGCTTTTATTAGATTAAACATACATTGTACTGTACTGAGATTTTTGTTTATTTGATTAGTTGCACATTTGTTGTTGCTTTTTTGATCAGAATCTTGCTTTATGCCGCAAGCTAACCTTGAACTTAAAACCTTCCCCCCTCCACCTCCCCAGAGCTGGGCCTGTGTGCGTCACGACACTCAGCCTGAATTATAGACTCAAAGTTTCCCGTCCCATCCATAAGATGGTACACTAATCCTACAAATTTAATGAAAAGGTCAATGGAAGACAGGAACACCTTAAGGCTTGCAAAATGGACATTTTTGTTAGTGGGGCAGAGGGGGAAGAGAGGAGAGAAGAGGAGGTGGGTAGTTGGGGGGAGAGAAGGTGAGAGAGAAAGATAGGGTGGTGTGTGTGTTGTGTATGTGTATGTGTGGTGTGTGTGTGTGTGTGTGTGTGTGTTTATGTATGTGTATATGTATGTGTGTGTGTGTGTGTGTGTGTGTTCATGTGTGTGCGCGTGTGTGCATTCTTACCTACGGAGTCATCTCAACAACCCCCCAAATTGCTTTTTTTTTAAAACTTTACTACATAAGCTTACTAGCATGGCTGAGTTTATTTTGCAAATTTTCCTATTTCTTTTTTTCTTTTTTTTTTTTTTTTTTGGTTTGGTTTTCCGAGATAGGGTTTCTCTGTGTAGCCCTGGCTGTCCTGGAACTCACTCTGTAGACCAGGCTGGCCTCGAACTCAGAAATCTGCCTGCCTCTGCCTCCCGAGTGCTGGGATTAAAGGCGTACGCCACCACTGCCCGGCCAAATTTTCCTATTTCAAAGTCTAAGGAGACGCTGTGTTCCTGGCTTTGATTTACCAGTTGCTGCTATGTGCCTAGTTCCATCTTTCTCGAAGAACAGGTTTTATTTTTGTGTCCTGTTGTCCAGTGGCAGTGGCCCAGAAAAGGGCTTCTGTATGTTGTGATTTTGAAGATTGCAACGTGATCACTTTGGGAGGCTGGAGTTAACAGCTCAGTGGAAGAGCTCTTGCCTAGCATGCAAGAGGTCCCAGTTCCATTCCTACCACTGCTAAGCAAAATGAAAATAGACCTTTTGTATCTCTAGCTCTAAGATAATGTTTAAAGTGACCACCTGACTTAAGTTTCTACTTCGGAAGTGTAAACTTATTTTTAGCCAACTCTTACTGGCAGGGAGGACTTGAAGAGACTTTGAGTGTCACAGTCTCCTAGGAAGGGTTCTACTGTGTTTCCCTCTGTGGCTATCTCCCACACAGTTTAGTGACCCTTAGAAGCAGCCTAGGGAAGTCAAGGACATCTGGATGTTTGTATCAGTGCTTTGTTTAGAAAAGCAGGAAGCTCTGTTTCATCTGTGTAACCTGGGAAAATTGGGGTCATTCTTATTTAAAATGTGTAATCTTTTCAAAAGGATTGGGCAGCTCCGTAGGAAGGAGTCCCTGAACAAGAAAACAGCTGACAGACAAAACAAGACAGACAAATGAATCAGAAGCCAGAGGAATGTGTTGTCTCCCCACCCCCAATCCCCTAAGTACATAGAACATCACGAGATTTTAAAACACGAAGCTTATTAGACCCAAGCTGGAGAGTGGAGCAGAAAAGATTTCTTTATGGTAGCGGGACTGAAACCCAGAGCCGTGTAGATACACAGCCAAGTACTTGCCCGCAGAGCTATAGCCTCCACTTGCTTTAAGTGTGCTGAAGCAGCAGAAATCAATACAAAGTAAAAACATGGACTGAGAATCGTTTGCAGGGGCTGCAGAGACCCTGGCGAAGCTGCAGTTAGTGACAGGCAGCTCAAGATCCCCAGACATCTGGCACAGGGATGGCAAGAGAGAATCGATGATACAGGAAGTCTCCTACAGGTCAGGACTCAGAGGGAAGGTCACATGAGGATTATGGCTCTGATAGCCCCTGTTCCTTAGAGGATAATGTTTTCATTTGCAAGGGGTGGGAAATCATGTGGAAAGAAGGGTGAGCATTGTTAGACAGGGAATACTGAGCTAGTGAGTCTGGAAGGCTGCCTTGAGCTCCCTACCACACAGATGGAGCCTGTAGCGAGGTGTGCCCGGAGCAGAGGCTGAGATGGCGTTCCGCTCCATTCTCCATCCCATACTCCCTAAGGCCGGTGCAAGTGCACACACTGATGGACTAAAGACACGGACACGATTCTGCGGGGCAGAAGTCATTCCTGTGTTAGCCCTGCAGATACCTGTGCTATACCCGGTGGTCGAAAAGCCCTCGCTACCGAGTGCACTGGAAACACCACCTGGACAAAAGTCCAGCCGTTTCTTGCTGTTTTGTTTCCTTCCGTAGGGTTTAGCGTTTCTGTAGAAGCCCTATAATTAGCACTCAGAACATTACAGGTCGAGGGTGCTGAGTTCGTGAGATAGGTGATGCGCTCCATCTTAAAGAGACGCGCACACCCTGAGAGAATTGGCAGAGGAAATGGACACGCTGTAGTGGGTGGGCACTGTGCGCAATGAGACAGAGGCTCTGACTAGAAAAGCTAGGAAGAGGATCTTGTAGGAAAAGCACTGATTGGGTAGTATGTTGGAAGTAAGTGTGACGTGTACACGTTAGGTAGCGGATGCTTCACAGATGAAGACATGCTTCTTGGTAAAACTAAAACTAGAACAAAATCTTCCTTAGAACGTCAGCTAAAACTGTTTGCGTGCTTAGCAAAAGGACTTATGGTTTACCTTTCCTCCCCCTACCTCGAGTTTCTATGTTGTCGTTAAGACAGCCTCTTACGTAGCAGAGGCTGCTCTTGGGAACTTCCTATACAGTTGAGGAAAACCTTGAACTTCCAATCTTCCCACACCTACGTCCCAAAGTTGGAATGACAAGTATATGCCGCTATGCCTGCATGTTATTGGTTTTCTTTGTTTGTCTGTTTGTTA
This sequence comes from Uromys caudimaculatus, assembly GCA_028551405.1. Classification (NCBI taxonomy): domain Eukaryota; kingdom Metazoa; phylum Chordata; class Mammalia; order Rodentia; family Muridae; genus Uromys; species Uromys caudimaculatus. The sequence continues at coordinate 25,819,119 of CM052709.1, forward strand.
GTTTTATGTAGGATATCATTCTGTTGTGTAGGCTAGTCTGGAACTCTCTAAGTAGCCTTGAACGTGTGGCAGCCCTCTGCCTCAGCCTCCTGTGTGCTGGCTATGGCAAGCATGTGCCTGGCTTGTTGTTTTCCTGATAGCTTTCAGCCTTTTTCAGTTCCCACTGTGTATTTTCATCTCCTTTCCCGTGCCAGCTTGGTACCATTGCCTGTCTTGGTCTTGGTTTTGTTCCTAATGTTGCCTGCTGTGTTTCAGATGGGGACAGTCTTATTTCCCAGAGACACTCTCTTCTTTGCTTGCTATGACTTGCCAGCAGGCATGGAATACAAAGTACAAGTTAAAAGAAAAAGAAAACCAGCCATTATCCTATCCCACAGAAGAGATTACTGAAGACAATCTGGGATTCTGTTTATCTGGTTTGTTTTTTACCCTATTTATGTAGAAACTATGTATTTTAAGTAGAAACAAGACCATGCCACATCAATTTTTTTTTTTTTTTAATTTGAATCAGGGTCATGGGCTTATTTCTCTGGCTCTAAAGCCTGCCATTCATATGACCCAGGCAGACGGCATCAGTGCCAATGACCCCATGATGTAAGAAACAGAGACCACGTGACTCGAGAAGCCAGACAGTGCTGTGCTCAGTGGGTACTGAGTAGAGGAGAGTCATTTATATCTCGCATTACATTTTTAGCATTCATAACCACTCAAATTTTTGATTTCAGAAGTCTAAATGGAAGGCAAAATACTCCGTTGCCAGTGGAGCTCTGCTCTAATAGAAAAACATAACAAAACCGGAATCAACAGGTCGAGATACCAGAAAGCCCAGTGTGCGTCTCCTCAGATACCTGTGCTGTATTAATCAGAGCACTTGTTTATCTTTCCAGAAGCAGACGACAGGCTTCATCATGTCTCTTCCTGAGCTGTTGTTGAAGTTTGTCCTGTTTTTAAATCGTGTGTGTGTGTGTGTGTGTGTGTGTGTGTGTGTGTAGGTTGGAGGGCAATCTTGGGTGTGGCTCTATTTGGGTTGAGAAGGGGCCTTTTGTTCACCTCTGCCTTCCTTTGCTAGGCTGGCTGGCCTTCAAGCTTCCAGAGACTTCCCTGTCTCCTCCGTTCAGGCTGTAGGAGGACTGACGTTCCACCCACACTATCAGGTCCAGCTTTATGAAGGTTCTTGGGATTTGAACTCAGCTCCCCACACTTGCACAGCAAGACTTTACTCATTGAGACATCTTCTGAGCCCCTTCTTAGGGGTGTCTGTGACACCTGTAATCCCAGCACTCAGAAAGTGGAGTCAGGAGTCCAAGGTCATCTTTGGTCACACAGTAGACTTCAAGGCCAGCCTGGGCTACATGAGACTCTTTCTTATCCTCTCCTCACCCCCTAGAAAAAGGGAAAAAGTAAAAGAGTGTCAAAACATTCTCATTTCTTTAGCCCTTTGTCTCAAGAGTACAGGACAGTTTCAGAAAGAAGCTGAGGTTTAGCCCAGACAGGACTTTGGGGCTGCCTCCCTGTTACCCCTGCGTGTCCCTATCAGGGAATCCTGTGCTTTAGAGCAGAACAGTCGTCCCTTGTTCCTTTCAACTGTAACAAGAACAGCATGCGGAGAACAGACCTGCCTGCTCTGCAGTCTCGCCTCTGCCTCTGCAGGCTTGCTTTCTGAAGTGTGCCTTCGCCACGCCCACACATGCACTGAAGCTGCAGCAGGGGCATCGAGGAAGCCTCTGAGCCCTCAAGAACAGTGTGGAGAGTGGACAGCTGCCTCCTCACTCCTGTCTGAGGCTCGGCAGCCAGGGACACTGGGGCAGCCAGAGTGGATTACTGCATAGGATCTGATTTATAGGACATTCACACTCCTGCAAACTTAGAACGCAGGAGTCCAAGGTAGGAGGAATACAAGACCAGTCTATGTGGCATAGTCTCAAAAACTAAATCTCTAAAACATCTCTCCCCACTGGCAGGAGATTCTTTCCTTTGGAGAAAAATTCTGGAGGCTTTAGTGTAATACCTCCAAGTGTCTAGGCTAAGATCAAAGTGTGCATGCGTGTGTGCGTGTGTTTGTGTGTGTGTGTGTGTGTATACATGCCTGTAGGTGTTCGTGCACATGTGTGTGGAAGTCAGAAGTAGACCTCAAGTGTCTACCACTACCTTTGCCAACATTTTTTCCCTTTGAGTCAGCTTTCTACAAGCTCAGCATTCACTGATTGGCTAGGCTGACTAGTCAGTCAGCTCTAGGAATCTACTTCCTGTCTTACGCCATCTCCCCAGTGCGACAGTTACAGGGCTCCTGACTGTCTTAGTCAGGGTTTTCTTTCTTTGATATGATCAAAGCACCCTGGATAGGAAAGTGCTTAGCAGGTTTACACACTCCAGTTCACAGTCCATCAGGAGAAGCCGAGGCAGGAACTTAAGACAGAACTGAAGCCGAAGCCGTGGAGTGGGGACTACTTACTAGCTTGCTTCTCATGGCTTCTTCAGCTTGCTTTCTTACTGTTCCTGGGTGCCACCACTCACAATAGGCTGAACCTCACCCTCACCCCCACCCCAGAGCCATTTTCTGAATTAAGAGTCCCTCTTCCCAGCTGTGTCTAGGTTTGTGACAAGTTGATAACAAAAAACAAACAAAAAACAACTAACACAATCACCACGCTTTTAGACAGGTGTTTGGGCTCCAAACTCAGGACAGCATGCTTGTAGGGCAGGCATTTCACCACAGAGGCATTCTTACAAACTGAGTAAAGGAAATTTCGCACAGTGAAAATGTTGGAACCAATTTGGTTTGTCCAAGGTGCGATTATTGCTAGTTGGAAAATTCCCCCCCCCTCCAAATGAGGTAAGTGAACACTTGAAGAAATGTATATAGAAAATATGAGTGAGCTAGTCATGCTGGATTGAGGTCTGTGCTTTGAGGAGAAAATCAGAGGTCCCTTGGGATGGGGGAAGGGAGAAGCTCCGTAATAAACAAATGATACTATTGTCCATTTGTAACAGTTTCCGAACACTGGGCCTGTGGGTTGGCCGACTCAGAAGACTAGGCAGCTTCTGGAGGACAGAGAGCCCAGGAAGGGCTGACTCCCAAGGACCTCTGCAGCTTTGTGTCTTTCTTCTCTGCTACTCCATTGTGAACAGTTAAGGCTCTGGAGAGCAGAGCACCCCCACCCCGCCTGAGGACCTGAGAAATATAGAGCAGCATTTGCTACCATCTCTAACAATACTTGTTTTGGTAGTTGGTGGGAAGGTGTAATGCAGATGGAGGTCCTGTGCGCAGGCTAACCTTTGCCCCAGTAGCTTTCCTTGCCCCTCCTCCCCACACTGATCTCAGTATGAGAACAAATCAGTTGAATAGACAAATACAGTCCTTCTGTAAGATACTCCAGTGACAATTTCCCAGCTGATTGGTATCTACATATATTTTAGCTTTTGATGACCAGATTCAATCTTACTACAACCTTTGTCCTCTGGAATCTTTCTGAATTGCTTTCGCTCTCTGAATTAGTTCCATGTCATTTAAAACTTTTTAAATATCTCTGAGTCCTATATTGTGTATGCTCGTCTTGCTTTTGAGTCCCATTTATAAGCTATTTTAGGTCAATGATTGTATCAAATTCTTCAGGATTCCCAAGTGCTCCCATCGTGGAGAGAACACACAGCACGCACTTGATAAATGCCCTTGAATTAAATGGCTGGGATCTGGTATTAAAATAAAGCCATTCAATGCTCTAAAGAGGCATTGACATCCTGGAAATGTCAATGTTTTCACGCAACAAAAACAACAAGAATGTATTTCTTATTCGTGTAAGGCTATGCACATTGGGAAGGCTCTTTTCTGCCTAGCAACTAGGGATCTAGACTTCTCAGGTTGGAGACCCACTGCTGTCACCTGGCTTTTGAGTTTTGTATTGGAAAAGAGAAGGGAGAGAGAAGACTGTCTCAAGTGTCTGAAGCTACTTCTTTTGCTATTTCTGCCAATCAAGAATTAGTGTCAAGACTGGATTCCAGCCATGAAAGAGAGCAGGCTGTTCAGGGTACACAGGGACATCCATGTGATGTCATCTGTACTACATCTTTATACTATACCTATGGGTTAGTTATACAGTTAGTTAGTTGTCTAGTTGGTACCTCCTTAGGGTCAGCCAAATCACTCATGTGGATTATGAGATTTGTTTCAGTGTGTTAGAAACCATGTGTATCAGAAATCCATCATTTGTTTAATCAGGCATTTATTTAGTGCTGACTGTATACCAGGTACTATTTTAGGTCTTTGGAAAATAGTAGAGGGACAGAGTCAGAGTTTTCACATTTCCAGGGCTGCATTTCTACAGCAAGATAATAAACTAGTAACGCACAGAGCATTATCAATTGGTAACAGACATTGGAGAAGTGTACGTGGGGTCTTGAAACTGTACTGGTGTGGGGAAGCAGCTTAGAGTCCCATTTTAAATGGAAAATATCAAGAACAGCTCACTGTAAATATGACATCGGGTAAAAACCTGGAGATGAGAGTCATTCTGGTGTCAAGACAAAGAGCCTTGCTGGGGAAGGGAGCACGCACAGACTTCGGGGGGGGGGGGGTCAGGATACCTGGTATGTTTGTCAAGTGGCAGGGAGACCAGGGTGGAGACAGCAGGCATGCAATTAGAGGGGACAGAGGTAAGGTTCAAGCCCATTGAGTACAGACCAGGGACAGTCTTGTATGCTATTTTGCCCTATGACAGAAGAAGCAAATGAAGTTTGGGGACTGAGGAGTAATACTGCCATCTGTAATTATATTGGGCTTAGACTTTGGGGCTAGGACAAAAACAGAGAGACAGTTATTGCCAAAATTCAAATGAGAGGCAATGGTGGCTTGAGTCATGTCTATCAACTCCTCCCAAAGTTGAAGGGCAACATTTTGTCTCTATTTATTTATTTAATTAATTTTTTTTGAGACGAAGTCTCATGCCATCCAGGCTGGCGTTGAACTTGGTATGTAGCTGAGGGTAGCCTTGAACTTTTCCTGCTTCTAATGCTGGGGATTCAATGCTGGGGATTGAATCCAGGGCTTCAGGAATGCTTACCAAGCACTCTACCAAGTGAGCTGTGTGTCCTTGCATGGAGAGACTCACACTGAAGGGGGAAAATCCATGCACAAACACGAGTACCTTTTGTTAGGAAGATGCTTGCGTATGGCTCTAACTGCAGTGGCACTTCTCACTATCTCAGTTCTCATACCCTATTGTCTCGTCAATCCATTGACTTAGCAACTATTTCTCAAGGACCAACTGCCTCCAGAGGCCGACTATTTAGACCTGTGCTCTGCTTTTCAGAAACTCAACAGGGTAGCACACACACGCAACACCCAGTAGCACCACTTGCAGGAAGAGAAACGTTATAGAAACATTATCCAGCACCAACTAACTGCTGTTAGCTATCTGTACGAGACATGCCTTTGCGGACAATGATGACGAGGACACATTTGTTATAATTATCATGACTCAGTGTTTTCTTTATAACCAAATGACACCTATAAAAATAGAGAAAGTTATATTAGCTGTCTTGAAATGTCATTCCTGTGTTCTGCGATCCATCAGGGTCCAGGATTCTGCCAATTTGGTACCTATCTACAAGTCATCTCTGAAAAATCGATGTATGTTTCACAGTTAACAAACATTACTGGGACCTCAGGCTCACTGATTGGCAGACACTCATGTCCTCATCCGTACATTCATTACATTTTTCTCTTTTCTTTCAATTATCTTCTCCGAAGAGCATCAAACTGAAGCCACGATTCAGCTCCCAAGATGGTGGCACTCAAACTGCACGTGCTTTTCTGCCTCCTCTGCTGCCTCCCATGGGTGCATCCTTTTCACTGGCAAGACTCAGCTTCTTTTGACTTCAGACCATCAGGTAAGGGGCATCAAACTCCGAGTGACTTCGAGATGTTGCATGTTTTGATGTATGAGAAAGCCCTTTTAAGAAGTGTCCATGTCCTGAGTTCGAGGCCAGCCTGGTCTACAGAGTGAGTTCCAGGACAGCCAGGGCTACACAGAGAAACCCTATCTCAAAAAACAAAAACAAAAACAAACAAACAAACAAAAGTATCCATGCAGGGACTGGGGGCGTGGCCCAAGTGATAAAGTACCCACTGTGCAAGTGTGAGGTCCTGAGTTTGGAGCCCCATCACTGATGTGAGAAGATTTCAGTGTTATGGGGGGGGGGGTAGAAACAGGAGCGTTCATGAAGCTTATTGGAAAATCATCCTGGATGATTTAATGCACTTCAGCTTTGGTGAGAGATTCTGCCTCGTAAAAGCAAAGATAGGGGATGATCAAAGAAGACACCGAATCATTGATCTCTGGCTTCTATGGTCATGTCCACACATATGCATGTGTATCTGAATATGCATGTTCACACACACACACACACACACATACCATGCTCACTCACTTGCACATACACACAGGAACATATATATTCAGAGAAATCTTTATTCTGGGGTAGGGAGGAGCTTTACCCTTCTGTCTTTACAACGCCAAGACAGGACTGGGTTTTTTTTCTTCAATATCATGCCTGCAGCATGGGTTTTGTAACACATGGGCTGTCAGCTTAATATGGCAGTGGAAAATGCCTTCAACACCTCCTTATTGTCCCCTCCTTCACGATCCTAGTTTGACTTCTGCCAGGTACAGGAGCATACTTGCTTTGGAGTTTACTAGGCAGTCTTCAACGCTGCTCCATGAAGGTAGGATTTGTCTTGTGTCTTGACAAGCAAACCTAGTCCTGCGGAGGTAGAGAGGCTTGTGAGAAGATGACAGTCTGGACTCTTGAGGTCCAAAGGGACAGGACCGTTTCTACCTGAGAAGAGGAGAAGCAGAGGCAAGTAGATTCCAGAAGAGAGTGGCCACAGTCACTCCCTCTCTTCAGTTGTGTTTTAAGGGAAGAATATAAGAGGATGACAATTTAGACAATACGTGGAAGAGCCAGTGTAGGGCAGGTACACCTCCGGCCTCCTATGTTGCAAGGATATTGCTTCTGGAGCATTGTGAATACCTGTGACACATATGGGTCTCAGTCCATGTCCTGTGGAGAACACAGCAGGAGGTGGCTTGAGAATGATGTCACACTATCTACACCCACAGATTTGCACACGTGAATAGATGTACTCACTCCAGATCTAGTGGCTGGGTTTGTTGAGTGACTCCTTACCATAGCATCTACAAAAGGGCTTGGTAATTCAGCATCATCGACATAGCCTTTGCCCTACTTTATATTTGGGGCAATGGGCGAATCAATAAGAAAGGGGATGGGTCTTATGTTGATATTTACACGGGTAATTGAATAATATTTCAGAGGTCCATTCCTCCCTCAACACTTCCCAGGAAGTGAAGGCACCACGGATGGGGCGATGACTAAGGTGCTGAAGTTTGTAGTCAGAGAACCTGTGACCTATTTGAAATGAAGTCCATCTTTCCAAATTGTATTGTCAGGGGTTGGAAACACACAATGGGTCAATTATCATCCATGGCACATCTTATATTATTGACTCTGACCACTATAGTTTGGTATCATGGTGCAGGGTGAAATTTTAAAGGTGTGTTTTTCATCCTTTTATTTTTAAACATCATTGGAAATCTAGAACAGGGTTATCGATAATTCATCTCCCTTGGTCTTGTGCTAAACCAATACTATATACTCAGTCTAGCTGTTCAGAAGTGGGTACATGAGTATTTTAAAGTTATAATCAATAGTTTAAAACAATAAATAATTATTCTTTATAATTTATTAAATGAATACATAGAAAATATAGCTTTTCGGGTTATAATTTATTTAATTTGTTGAGTGTGTGGGTTTGTGTTATAAGTACACGTGTGTCTGTGACTGTCCACGCCTGTATACACAGGTGGAAGCCAGAGGGAAATGTCCAGTATCCTGTTCTATTTACCTTCTACAGTGTTCCCTTGAGACAGGGTCTCTCACTGAACCTTAAATGAGGCTGACAGCCATCAAGCCCGAGAACCCTTCTGTCTCCCCATGACAGGACTGTTGTTTCAGCTCTGTGCAGCCATGACTAAGATTGTGGAGCAGCAGATTTAAACTCAGCTCTCCATATTCATGCAACAAACACTCTGACCCATAAGCCTTCTCCCCATACCCTTCTTTTGGTTATCTGAGACAGCCTTAGGTAGCTCAGGCTGACCTCTAACTCACTATGTAGCAAAGGCTGGCCTTGAATTATTTATCCTGTTGTCTCCTAGTCTCAAGCACTGGTCTTACAGGCACGTGCTTCCCTACCTGCAAAGGCTTCTAAGTATGGGATAAAGGTACTTCTGATACTGATGAAGAACAATAAGAGTATTAAAAATAATAATGCATATTTTTCTAGAATGTATACATCTCAAGACTCAGGAATATTTGACTACCAAAAGTATAAACTGACCAGCATCCTATAGGGTCCAAAGTTCCTATTTAAATAAAGTTGAAGAGGATTAGGAAAAGATCAGTTCTGAGCCACAAACTATAGCACAGACCAAGCGGTAGTTGGTCTGGCAGGTCTCTCTCTTTTTCCTTTGATAATTCCAGTTAGATGGAGAGATGGAGATGCAGGCTTACATGATATGCAAATTGCAAGATGCTCTTCCTTTTCTGTTCCCAGTGTGGTACCTGTGACTCCTAAGTTCTAGGTGAACAGGTTCCTAAAGGAGAGACTGTTTTGGAGAACTATACATTAGAAGAGGTTCCCTTGGTTTCAGTGGAATTACGATCTCACAAGAGGAGAGATCCATTTGTGTGCTCTGGAACTCTGCTGATAGGTTAGGGTCTCCAAGGTAGCTAAGAGTTCTTTGGGGTTCCTCCCTGAGCTGTAAAAGCCAGTGGTCTCCTCCTGGTCTAGCCCTGCTATGGCTGCCTATGGGTGGGGACACAACTGCTCATTGGCTGCCAACCCCAGAAGGAAAGGCAGAAGGTGTTGCCTACCCTATTACTCTCTAGACATGTCACCTCCCAGTTATACCAAGCCTGACTCCACAGATAACCTGAAATGGGAGTGGAAGAACCTTTTGTAATTCTAAAGAAGGCCTGGAATGTTCACCACAGGAGGAAAAAAAAAAAAAACCCACACCACCGAGGAAATGCTCTCAGTTTCTAATGGTCCCTGGAGAAGTGTGGAAGCTGTCATGTAGATCTGCTAAACCTTCCTAAAGGCTCCCCAGCCTCTGAGTAGCAAGACTTCACCAGCTCTGGAGAAGGAAGTTGACTGCCAATTATATACTACAGTTGGTGTTAAGTATACAGTGATTACACTCACTTCATCTGTCTTTATCCACACGGCTATCCTGCAGGCTGGTTAAGGGTTTTTATGTCCCACTTCACCAGTGGGCACCAGAGAGAGGAGTTAAAACTGCTTAGGCCAGACCACCATATGTTGGTATCTGAAACAGAATCACCTGCATCCAATACAAGGGCTCCGCCCTGCTTCGTCTTCTGTCTTTCTTCAAACTGCCTCTTATCACTGCTTTACCAGTGTGGCAGCCAAGAGATTCGGGCTGTGACAGCATTTCTTCACCTTGAAGCAGCCTACTTTGAATCTTTTTGATTCAGTCGCATTAGGACCAGGAGTCTGCATTTCTAAATCCCTAGGTGACAGTCATGATGCTGGCCTGAGGATCGGTTTTGTGTAGGAGGCCTTGTGTATTGGAAGGCTCTGTCACTGACTGATACGTCACACACGAGTCATCAGTGGAGGATGTGAATAAGATTGTTGCCAAGACTCAAACCCTTGCTGAGCAACGATGCATGATAATGATGCTGGTGGCACACCTCACATAGCTCTGGGTGTTTGGCAAAGCCTGTGCTGCAGAGTAATTCATCAACTCCCACAGTTTAACCAAGTGGACATTGGGGGCCAGCTCAGTATATCAGGTAAAGTAGGAATCTGGTTGTACTGTTATTGGAACCTAACATCTAAAAGTAAGTCATGGTTTGATTGAGGTCTAGAAAGGAGGCAGGTTGCAGAGACATGGAAGGGTTTGGGTTCAGACAGGATTGGACAGGTCAAAGAACACATGCAGTGAGTTTGAAGAAGGAGAAAGGAGGTTGGTGGTGTTTCAGCTTAGTTCCCCTCCTTCCCACAAAATCATTTTGAGTCTGGTGCGTCAGAGGCTGTGTTTAGACTTAGTAGGGCCATCGCCTGAGCAGTAGCTGTCATCATTCTTGGTATCATGAAATATACCACACATTTGGAATTCCTGATTCCAAAGAAGAAATGATTATGTCTGGGATCCAAGTTATTTCAAATTAAGAACAAATTCTAGAGACTGTGTAGAGACTTGTTTGCCTCCCAGGGTTCTAGCCTGGAATTCATAAGATAAAGAATTCTAAGATTTGGGGTAGGACTGGACAGTTAGAGAGTGAGAGGAGGGGCTTGGGAGATGTCACTTAGAGTCATCTTGGACCCTTAGCTTTGATAGTGCTGTGGAAAGATGTCAGGTCCAGATGACAAAAAGTATAAGCATTGCTGATCTGGTCTGCAGAGGGAGTTTCAGGACAACCAGGGCTGCAAAGAGAAACCCTGTCTCGAAACACACACACACACACACACACACACACACACACACACACACACAGTGTAAGCACTAATCAGAAGTGTGAGATGAAGTTCATATTCAACACAGAAAATAAACAGATGTAAGTCATGTTTCATACATTTTGTAGAGAAATAGAATTTGGAGGCATGTTCCTTTGGTGATCTTGCCGGAAGATGCATGTATACCTCCATCTTTTTAGTCTCAAAAGCCCCGTATATATTTTGTACAAAGCAGGCCTTTGAGTGGGGTGAGAAATGAGAGGATGCTAGGGAAATGACGCCTTCAGTAATGTGCTTGTCATACAAGTATGAAAACGAGAGTTCAGAGAGACAGCACCCATGTAAAATCTGGGTGTCTGTCCAGAACCCCCAGTGCTGGGGAGGCACAAACAGTTGAGTCCATGGAGCTAATTGGCTCGTCACCCAGCAACGAGCTCTAGGCTCAGTGAGATTCTGTCACCAAAAAATGAAGTGGGGAGCAACTGAAGAAGACAGAAAACATAGACTAGACCTTTGGCCTCCACAGTCACATGCACAAATGGAGACACACACACACACACACACACACACAGAGAAGAGGTCAGAAACTATGAGCAGTACTTTATTGCCTTGGAATTCCTAGTATCTAGTATTAGGTGGATGGGTTACTGCCATGTTGTTCACATGAAATTACATGAACCTATTTTTTAGTAATGTTTCATAAGCTCCAATCGGTGATGTCTGCTGCCAGCGTTGGCCATAGTAAAATCCCCAAAGGAAACGGATCTTACCCCGTCGGTTGTACAGACCTGATGTTCGGTTATGGGGATGAGGTAAGGCCTTACTTCTCCTTCTCCTTACACCCTAAGGGCTTGCCCTCACTTTCTAGCACAGGTGATAGCATGACCCTGTGGTCTCCTGAGGATGACTAACTGGCCATCCCTGTTGCACCGGCTTTGGCTACTGTGCCATTCCTCAGTTGTCTATCGTCTCCTGATTAGTTTGCCAGTGGATTTTATTTTTTTCTCAGATTTTTCTTCTACACAGAGCTTCCTCGTCCCATTCTCTCTTGTGGTTGTATCCAGTTCCCCAGCAGCTTGAACGCATCCCTAGACCTCTTAGGGAAAGACAGGGACCTGGGCCCCGGTAATAAAATATCGAAAGCACTGCACTTCCTGGACTGCGTTTGACTGAGACTCTGCTCATGTCTCTTCCCAACAGAGCATCTTCTTGCGTCTGTACTACCCAGCTCAAGATCAAGGTCGCCATGACACTGTTTGGATCCCAAACAAAGAATATTTTGGGGGTCTTAGTATATTTCTTGGAACACCCAGTATTGTAGGCAATATTTTGCACCTCTTATATGGTAAGATTTCTATTGGTCCTGGTGTGGCGTTATATGCATATCTAGCTGTATTTCATATGTATATTTGCATATGCAGATATGTTAGAAATAAAAGTTACATAGTAAGACTGAGGTAGATTTTCTAAGATGGTAAGAGTGAGATTACTTTTCTTTCTTTCTTTCTTTCTTTCTTTCTTTCTTTCTTTCTTTCTTTCTTTCTTTTTTTTAAACTGTGTGGGTATATTCTTACTCACACAAGTGTACATTTGTGTGGCGTCCAGAGGACAACCTGAGGTGTTATTTCTCAGAAACATAGTTCACCCACCTCCTATGAGTGTCTGTCAGTAGCCTGGGGCTTACCAGTTAGGCTAGGGCTGGCTCATCAGCAAGCCCCAGGGAGCCTCCTGGCTCGGACTCCCCAGCACTGGGCTCACAGGCGTGTGCCTGGTATTTTTATACCACCACACGCAAGGTAAACACTTTCCAAGTTGAGTGATCTCCCTAGCCAGAAAGACAGGATGTCTTAAGGAATTAAGAAATTAAGAATTAAGCAACACTGAGAGAAGCAAAGGTACTTTATCATTACACATTCAGATTTTAATGGAATGGGATGGGGGTGTCGACTTGCCTTAACCTCTTATGCCTGACCCTCATTTCCCTTCTTCAGCCCTGTGGTGGAAGCCACAACGTGCTCCCCCTCCGTCCTAACGGAAGTGCCCTCTTCCTGCATTCCCTCTTCCTCTCTCAGGCCCACCTCCTCCACACCCAGTGACTGGCTTCTTGCCATCTTTATTATTCAATCAATTAGGGGAGAATTCTGCTACAGTGGTCAGAGTGGCGAATTATCTGGTGGGACCATTGTTTGCCCCATACATTTTGTGTCAGAGGAAAATAGAAAATAGGTGCCAAGTCCGGCAGCTGACTTTCAGGCATTACAAGAAAAGGCCTTAACCTTGTGCCCATACCCCATTCCCAAAAGATCTACTTCTCTCCTCCAGTCTTCTGCAGTCACCATTTACTATGTCTGCATAGTATGCATATGTCCAAGGGAGACTTTCCGTTCCTAACATCTGCTCGATCAGGTGTGAATTTGAGCCTATGCTAATTACACCTTCAAATTTATACTTCAACATTTTCAGCTACGGGAATTAATTTGAAGCTTATCTTAGGGTTTTCACAGAAATTGCTGTAAAATGAGAAAATATCCTGAAGTAGAAAATACTACTGTGTGGTATAGAGCAATTTATAAGTCACTTGCAGAGCAACCATCATGGTCAGTCTTCATGACCGAATTTTTGTTTGCAAAAAGAAAATGGCGTATAAATGGTCATAGCAATAATGATGAAAACAATTTAGCTGTGAACAAAGAGAGGCGGTGTTCCCCAGCTTTGAGCTGTTTCCTATGCAGCGGGGTAAGTGCTTTATGTATAAAACCTAGTTAGATACGAGTTTCATTGAAACTATCCAAGATGATAATCACTCCCTCGATTTTATAGAAGAGGAATCAATCTGAAACTGGAAGAGTCTGAGGACCATGCCCAAGGCTAATAACTAGCCAGTGGCAGTCTCACGAAAAGCTCCCTCTGGTGTGTCCAGTCCCAGTCCTTTCCATCTTTTGCTGGACCACGATGCATCATGAGACGAGCCTCTGGTTCTCAGGCCCTGGCTCGCACCACAGTGGTCTAAGCTTACTGGATAGTTTTAAAATTAATTGTTCAACGTTATTTCAACCCCCTCAAAATAGTAATAATTAGTGTCCTCCCAGAATATACTTATAAGTAGGAAAATCTCTCCCTTGTAAGCTCAGTGGCAGTGAGGACTGGTAATTGATGAGCTTATGGGTAAAAGGTAAATGGAAGTCCCTGGTTGGTGAGTATCTAGTATCTGGCTTTTAAAATGAGTGTACTAATTTGTAAAATCATGGTTAGAACTCCACGGTTTGGGGATCTGTGCTCAGGAGATGTAAATTAAATTAACTAGCACCATTCAAGCCAGAGGAAACACTGATTTACCTTCCACTATTGCCTAGGTTCTCTGACAGTTCCTGCAAGCTGGAATTCTCCTTTGAGGACTGGAGAAAAATACCCACTAGTTGTCTTTTCTCATGGTCTCGGAGCCTTCAGGTAATGCATAGGAGATGAGACAGTGTTAGTTCCAAGCGGTCACTGACTAGATTCATTTCTTTTTCTTTTTCTTTTTTTTTTTTAAAAAAAAGTCAGATTCCAGAATGTAGTATTGGCCCGTGTGGGACATTTGGGGTTCCCTAAGAACTGACCGTGGTACTGCTGGGAAGTTGGGGAATGTCCACACTAAAAAGCACTGTCTTCAACACTGTAACCATAGTCTGGAAAATTATTTGATTTCTGCTGCCCTGGTGGTTGGCAAATGGGGATACAAGAACCAGATCTAGCCAGTCATCTATATAAAAGCTTTCGTGGAGCACAGCCCCACCCAGTCAGCTTCCACATTGTCAGTGACTGTAACAGCTGAGCTGAGATGCTGTCTGTCTCACAAAGTTCAGGCAGGCAGGACTTCCGGGCTCTGCAGTAGACCACCTCCCTTCCTGTGCCTTCTGCAGTAGGTGCCAGTTCCTAGGCAACCCTTTTGTATTCCAACATTGACCATGGAAAACATGATGAGAGGAAGAGGGAGGGAGGGAATGGCGATGTGGGATGAGTGTGGATGGGACTTTCAGCACACAGTCATTTAGCTTCCTCTTACAGTTCGATCATTTCCATAACACTAAGCTTCTGTAAATAGGTTCAAGTCACTGAAGAGGCACACACTCACTCACCCTCAGTGAGGACCACCTTTCACAGAACCACAGCTGAGAAGACTCAGATTGCAGGACAAGCAGCTAGGACGTGGTGGAGCTTGGCCTACCTTCCCATATACTGCCTCCCTACATCCATTACCTTGTCAGAACTTTATATCTGGAGCTGTGGAGAGGGCTCAGTGATTATAGAAGCACTCACGGCTCTGACGGAGAACCCAAGTTCATATCCCAGCAGCCATGTCAGGTAGCTCTCAACTACTTGTGATTCCAGCTCCATGGGCTACAGTGCCCTCCACTGGCCACAGCAGGTACCTGCACACACATGCACATACACGTATACACAGAAATAAAACAATTTAAATCGTAAAAAAACAAAACCCTTGCCTCCTCTATCCTAAGTGTAAGCCTTTGTTCTTAGCTCTACTTTATAGGTGACAACAAAATTGAATGACTATCTAAAAACCATGTAGCTAAGAAGTGACAAAGATTTAAAAAACCCAAACTTAAATTTGAATCACTTTACCACTGAATTGGGTTCCTAGCTCATGAAAAAGAGCTTTTTTATATGGTCCCCACATTGCCTTCTGGGATTGTGACAATGGAAGGGAGTTTTCCAAGTCACTAGACAATGGACAATCAGATCCTTTTCTGGCACTTCCTTATGGTTCTCTATTGCTTTAAAAAAGTGGTTGGAAGACAATAGATAAGAGGTAAGTTGAGTCAAGAATGGAGCTGAGGAAGATGGTCAGGTGAGGAATGGAGGAGAGTGGTTAAATCTCTCTCTCTCTCTCTCTCTCTCTCTCTCTCTCTCTCTCTGTGCATGCATGTGTGTGTGTGTGTGTGTACTCAGATGCGCACGCGCACACACACACACACAAGCATGCATGTATATGTGTGTGCATAGATGGATCTGCATCAGCTCTCAAAAATCACTATTTGTAACCACTCTAACATTAGCTCATTTTTCTTTATTCATCTTCACTATTTCATTAACCCAGGATTCTTGACAGTTTAGACCGAACAATTGCTTGCTTTAGAGGCCCTATCCTGTGTACAGAAGGATGCTTAGCAGTATCATCTACCACCAGACACCAGTAGCCTCCTTCCCCAGTGCCAGATGCCTCCTAAGGGTTAAGCTCTCTGAAGATGAGAGTTCTCCAGTGTGCTGATGCAGGGCGTAATGGGCTCCCTGTTCCCCGATTTCTTACTGGACTTAGGCTTATAATCGTGGTTGGTAATTATCTTTCCTGCTTTTTTGATTTCCAGGACGATTTATTCTGCTATTGGCGTTGGCTTGGCATCCAATGGGTTTATAGTGGCCACTGTCGAACATAGGTATGTTCCTGTGTATGTCAAATACAAACCAACAAACAAAAAGAAAACCATGTTAACATCCTTAACTAAAGTTGTAACAGTTCTATAGGCTAGCAAAAACCATAGGTGGGATTTTACATAATGGGAGCAAAGAGACAATGAACTACATTGTTGAGACCTTTAAAATAGTTCACGTTCTGAGATAGATGAAGGAATGTCATGGGCTAAGCTGCAGGTTTTCAGACACACTATCTTAGTCCTTTAGCGTGGTTCCGGTTCTGTCTCTCCTCTCTGGGCAACTGAGCACTGCCAGCACACCAGCTCGGAGAAGCCAGGAAGTCCGGAATAGGTGGGGTCCTAGGTGCACCTCTTCCCTCTGGGGCCCCACTGTATACCAGGCTCAGGCCGGAGAGGGGGAGGGAGAGGGAGAAGGTGAGCAGTTGGGGAGGGGAAGGACTTCTCTGAGGATTGTACTGTTATGGCCCTTTTAGACAAAGGCCTTCTCCGATGATCTTAGCTTGTTCTTATTTCTTTACTAGGGGTGGGTTTGAATGCATACCCTTTGTTCAGGGATGAACCAAAGGTTATATCGTTTTGGGGATGAGAATATCCAGGGTGGAAGAAGGTCATTGGCTGAAAGCTAAGGTACTGAGATGCCTCATTAGCATGGAGAAGCCTTCCAGGTGCTCTGCTATGTGACTGAATTTGTGACCACCTGGTAGGGGTCTCCTGATGAGGTGCTCTGAGGCAGGCACGGAAACAGGGAGGGAGTTAATCCTGCCAGTCTCGGGATGAGATTCTAATATCAAATTTTGAGATTTCCAAGGTTTGGACATTCTCAACCTTGGCTGTTCCATGCCAATTCCTCTGGTGGCACGGTCCAAGTGCCCTACATTTTAGACTTCGGAACAATCCAATGAGATAGTTATTTTATTCATTTCACACAAGATAGAAATGAAGATAAAAGGTAATTTGCCCAAAGTCAGACAGCTATTATGTGGTAAGGCAGGGATTTGACTTTAGAGAGCTGTTTTTTTGTTTTTTGTTGTTTTTTGTTGTTGTTGTTCCGTTCTGTTTTGTGTTATTTTGATGGGACATGAGACTGGAAATGACACTGTACATATTAGGCAAACACCTTACCACTGAGCTGGGTACCCAGCCTATGAGAACGGCTTCTGAACACAGTCCCGGTGGAGGGTTTTTGGGTTTTTTTTTTGCATGTCACTTGACAGTCGACGGTTAGATGTTTTCCATGTACCCTCCTTGGGATCCTCTTTTATTTGTGGGAGGAAGCAGAGTAGAAGAGGAAGGGGAAGTCAACAGATGAAAGAAAAATAGAGTTAAGGACGGAGCTGAGGAAGATGGCCGATGAGGACTGGGATGTAATTAACTCTCTGTGTGTTACAGAGACAGATCTGCATCGGCAACTTACTATTTTGAAGACCAGGCGGCTGCAAAAGCGGAAAACAGGTCTTGGTTTTACCTGAAAAAGGTAAAACAAGAGGAGTCGGAAAGAGTTCGGAAGGAGCAGGTATATTTCAGTGAGAGAAGGGGCAAGGCAGCCTTCGATCCCAAAGAAAATGGCGGCCTTTGTTAAAGCCATTAGCTCTTCTGCTTACCCATAAAAATCTGTCAGAAGACACTCTAATTGCGGAAAATTCCTTTTATTGAGAAGTCTATTTCACAGAAAAACAAAATTACTCTTGGAAATGACAATGGTATTCAGAATTCTCTTCTGTTAAAGTGTCAAGTGTTTTGACTCTCAAAGCCAATAGAAAATAATGGGCATGCTTTCTTTTTTTCTTCTTTCATTTAGTCTTCTTTCATATATTATATCCCAGCCACAGTTTTCCCTCTCTCCACTCTTCACAGTTCCACTTGTCACCTCCCCTCTCTGCAAGATCCACTCCTCCTCCATTTCCCTTCAGAAAAGAGCAGGGACATCAAATGAACACCAGGAAAACAAGTTACAATAAGACGACTAGGCACAAACCCTCAAGTAATTGACCTTAACATGGTAAAATGGACAAGACAACCCAGTGGGAAGAAAAGGATCTCCAGAGCAGGCAAAGGAGTCAGAGACATCTCCACTCCCACAGAAACATCACACTAACAACTGTAACACACACACACACACACACACACACACACACACATATATGCTATTGCTGTACATGTATATATATATACACATATATGCATATGTTATGTTTGTGTATGTATACACATTTTTGTATGTTATAGCTGTACATGTATATATATATACATATATGTATGTATGTTTTGGCTGTTATCTAGATATATATACATATATGTGTATATATACATACAGTTTTATCTTGATGATATATATACATATATACATGTATACACATGTATACATATACATCTATACACATATACACACATACATACATACACACACATATATGTATATATACATACACACAAATATACATGCATACATATCTTCTTCAGGGTTCCCTGAGTTCCGAAGGGAAGGATCTGATGGAAATCTTCAATTTGAGCTCTCTCTCCTCCTAATGTTTGGGTCTCTGCATCTGCTCCCATCAGCTGCCAGAGGAAGCATCTCTGATGACGATTGAGCTATGCACAGGATGAATAGATTTTCACTGCTAGAGGCTTTATTAAAGGGATTTCGGAGAGAAAACATACGATGTCTTTAATGTGCAGGTCTTGCCCAGGTGTGGTGGTATACACCTTTAGTCCCAGAACTCAGGAAGCAGAAACAGGACTTCTGAGGGGAGACCATCTTGGTCTACATAGTGAGTTCCAGGAAATCCAGAGCTACTTAATGAGACTGTGCCCCCTTCCTCTCAAAAAGAAGTGTATAGGCCTTAAAATCCACTCATCTGTGAATGTTGGCTCCATCACTGGTAGTGGGAAGATCCTGGCCCAGCAAACCTTGTGTTTTGATGTGCTCCACACTAGTAAATAACAGTATCTGTCTCTTGTGGTCATTGGAATGATTACTTGAGATAAAGTGTACTGGTTACTTCTTTATCTTGGTCTTGTTACATGTGGCATGATAGTTAGACACATACACATGTCACTGAAGTAGGCTATTGTGCCACTAGGAAATCTTCCTTTCCAGAGGGAATGTAGACCTAGGGAAACTCAGAAAGTTACAAGATTCACAAGGTCTCTCCCTGAGGTTACATAGGCAGGAAGCATCTATTGGTTGGAAGACTGTTCTATAACTTAAGAGATAAAGCTTTTGAGTCAAAACACACCACACACACACACACACACACACACACACAAACACACACACACAAGTGACCCTAATAAACTAACTGGTTCACCAACCTAGGCTTGGAACTTAGGTGGAATAATTTCTCTGGTCTGTTGGCATCCTCTCGGGGATGGATAGACGTTGTTCATACTGTCCCCACCATTACCATACAATAAATACAAACCCAAAGAATTCACACAATGGGTGAGCCAGAGGTGAGCTGAGCCTAGCTGCAGGAAGTACCCAAGTTGGAACCCCCATTCATACCACTAGCTTGTTTTCCCTTCACTTTTCGATGAGGTATTTGCAGTATGTAACTAACCATTTCTCCCACAGGCAACTCTACACAAACATTAAGGTGTTACAATATCTTACATTATCACTTTCCTTCTAATTATTGTATTAGGTTCGGCAAAGAGCAAGAGAATGTTCCCAGGCTCTCAGTGCGATTCTTGACATTGATCATGGAAACCCGGAAGAGAATATACTAGGTTCAGCTTTTGATGTGAAACAGCTGAAGGTGAGTTTTTAACAGAACTCTTTCTTCCTTGGACTGTATTTCTGTAAATCTTTTTTGGCTTCTTTTCTGCTATATTGCAAGGTACATGATAAGAGGCTTTGTGATAGATGACTTTGATTGTCGACTTGAAACAATCTAGGATCACCTAGGAAGACTCAATGATCTACATTTGGGTTGGTCTATGGGTATGTTTGTAGGGGATTGTCTTAAGTTAATTGATGGGGAAGACCCAGCCCACTGTGGGCAGCACTAATCCTTAGGCAGGAGGTCCTGACCAATTAAGCACAAGCGAAACAAGCTAGCAGGCAAGTAGATCATGCATACATTTATTTCTCTCCATGCTTGATTGTTGATACAGTGTGACTAGCTGTTTTAATACCCTGCCATCTTGACCTCTGTGCTGTCATGGACTATAAACATGGAATTGTGAGCTCAAATAAACCCTCTCTCATCTACTTTGACTTTTTTCCAGGATATTTTTATCACAGCAAGAGAAATAAAACTGAACTAGAATGGGTATGCACACACACACACACACACACACACACACACACACACACACACACTCACAATCACACAAAGCAGGCACCAGTGAGACCTGCACCAGGTTGAATTGTATGCAAATAAAAGCTGCCCATTTGAGCTGAAATCAGCAGGCTCATAGGGTTCAGCTTCCTACATCCCAGGGAGGTATAATTTGAATAATGATGGTATCATTTTAAGCTTGATCTTAAGAGAGTTGGCCAAATGTTTTGAATGACATTTGATGGGGGCGGGGGTTGTAAGTGTGAATGGCAAGACTTGGGGGTAGAAAGCACAGTGCAGAGGGGACTGGAAGTAGTTTGACTGGAGGATAAGATGATGGCTTCTTCTCTAGATACAACCGAGAGGTGATGCTCAACAAGACACCTTCTGCCTCTATGCATCCATATATGCTCCCTCAGCCTGACCCAAGTACTTCCTTTTCACTAACTCCTGTCTAATCTTCAACACTCAAGTCAGACACCACCTCCTCTGAGAAGCTCCCCAGACTTTTGCAGAGCCTAGGTTGTCTCTCATGGTACTCCTTGGTCTCAGGGTGTCATGCTGTGTGCATTGCATAATATCAAAAATGGCTATCATTTTCTTCCACGATACACTAAAAATGAGACTACAGTGTCTGATGTGACAGATATTCGAGACATACGCTTAGACTGAATAAGCTGATAGCCATGGGATGAGTGAGACAGAACTCAGCAAGGGGGCTTGTCATCAGAGGGGGTTAGTTTCCGGTGTAGGTGATAAAGACCAATACGTTTATCTCTGAGTGTGCGTGTGTGTGTTCTATAGATCATCAAGGTATTTATCCAGACCTGTGAAGTGAATAATGATTGTATGATAGAATTATTTAATGTACTCTTCTAATGTCAGGTGAGATGGTAACTCGCTATCCTGCGTTTTTACCCAGGATGCTATCGATGAGAATAAAATAGCTGTGATTGGACATTCCTTTGGAGGAGCGACAGTCATTCAAGCCCTTGGTGAAGACCAGAGATTCAAGTAAGAGAATAAGATAAAGCAAAACAGCTGAAGATGACTAGGAGAGAGGGCATGTGTGTGTAACACATGAAAGCTAACTGGTTTTCTGAAATTCCAGTGATTAAGAGTTCTCTTGAGGTTTATAAATCTTGCTTTTATTTTTATTTGTTGGTTTCATTTTACATGTATGAACGCTTTGCCTGCTTACATGCATGTGCAGTGTGCATGCTTTGTGCTGAAAGAGGTCAGAAGAGAGCATCAAATGCCCTCCCACTACAGTTACAGATAGTTGTGAGCTGCCATGTGGATGCTGGGAATTAAACCCATATCCTTGGCTAGAGAAACAATTGTTCTAAGCCACTGAGCTATCTCCCCAGCTCAAGCCTCACTATTCTTCTTTGCTTCATCAAGTTTATAAATTTTCCTAGGCAGAAACATTTATTTGTCCTGCTACTGAAACCTTTCCCTTGCCGTGGTAACAGAGTAGCAATATACACGGATGCACAGGCATCTCTGTAGTAGGTCTTGGAGTCCTTTGGGTGTATGCCCTGGACTAGTATAGTTGAGTCACATGGTAGCTATATGTTCAGCTTTTTGAGAAGCCTCCACATTGATTTTCAAAGTGCCTGCAGCAGTTGACACCCTTATCAACAGTATACAAGCCTGCCCCTTTCTCCAGCTCTTGCTAGCATTTGTCGATTCTCATTGGAATGAAATGGCCTCCCAGGGTAATTCTAACCTGCATTTCCGTAATGGCTAAAGATACTGCACACCTTGAAAAGTACTTATTAGCCATTTGGTTTCCTTTCAAGAACTCTTGGTTTGGTACATTTTTGGCCCATTCTTGTTTTTTGTTGTTGGGTTGTTTTCTTGTTATTTACTTGTTTTGAGTTCTTTGTATATTTTATGTATATTCATGTCTCTCTCAAATGTGGATCTTAGCCCTACTAGGGTGACTGTGTGTAGCGGCCAGGAAGCTGGAAAGGGTCTCGTGATCAGTGAAGCAGAGGCTCTGAGGGAGAGGAGAGGAGTGTAATAGAGCCATGATATTTAGGGCTTACGTGGGGACGTGTGGATGGAGATGGAGCGGAGGGAACGCCGTCCCATACTAAGTATGCATGAGCACGCCATACAGAACCCTGCTACTTTACAAGCTAATTTTAAAAGCAGTTTTCCCATTCATCCTTGCCCATCCCCCAGTGTCCTTATTCACCTATCACGGATTTAATCTTTTCGCTTGGAATTCACCTTTTTTTTCTTTTCCGTGACATGTGTATGATAATATTGCTACCATTTTTACAGTCGTCCCTAAGATATTTGGGTTTTTATTTTATCATTAGCTCTTCTTTTTTTTCATCTTTCAGGTGAGGCTAGATCCAAAATCACAGATTTATTTGGGCAAAGGGCAGACAAGACGCCGGGTTTTCTAACACAGAGAATCATTTTCTTTCTTGAACGACTTCATCCTAGACTCACGTAGGGCGGTCTGTCTAGGGAGTGGGCTGGACCAGTTGAGGTGTTTCCATTCAATATAAGGGCATTCTCTGCTGGTATCCACTTTGCACATGGATGGATTTTCAAAGAGTCTAGGGAGCACAGGACAAGACTTAGTGGGAAGCAGAAAAGCTGATTTTTAATTTTTAAATTTTTCATTATTTTTCATCATAGGAATATGCATCTCTGTCTCTCTGTCTCATGTGTGTGTGTGTGTGTGTGTGTGTGTGTGTGTGTGTGTGTGTGTGAGAGAGAGAGAGAGTGCAGGTCCCCAAGGAGGCTCAAGGTGTCAGATCTCCCAGAGATAAAGTTACACATAGTTATGAACCACCTAGTATTGTCTTCTGCAAGAATAGTAAAGGTTCAACCACTGAGCCATTGCTCCAGTCTCCAAAATCCTATTTTCACATGGTATGCTTCATGTGTTTTGCCCTGTAAATATAATCCGCTGTATCATGTTACTCTGAAATAGGTGTAACATACACACTGTGAGGCACCCAAGACTTTGGAAACAGGTTGAAGAGATTAACCAGCAGTTAAGAGCATGTACTATTAGTCAGTTTCCGGCACCTTGTCAGGCATCTCATAATCACCTATAAATCCAGCTCCAAGAGATCCGGCGCCCTCTACTGGCCGCTCTGGGAATCTGCACATACTTCCCCTCCCTCCCCAGTCTTGAAACCCAGAAGAAATAGGGCAAATTTGTTATTTATCAGTTTTGAGGAAATCACAACTATTTAAATGTATTTTGAAACCCACATGACAAAATGAATATGAAAAAACTTTAAAGATATAGCTTTCTTTATGTTATGATTCCTAAGGAACATAATCATGTGATTCCAGTTCAGCTGTGTTACAAAGCTGACTGTAACTCCCCCGGCATCCTTAGATTAAGGTAGTGTGATGGGAAGGCCTCTGCTGGCTAGCCTGTAATCTGTCATTCTCTTTCATTGTCAATGATGTCTGCAGATGTGGGATTGCTCTTGACCCATGGATGTATCCAGTGAGTGAGGAGCTGTACTCCAAAATCACTCAGCCTCTCTTCTTTGTCAACTCCGCGAAATTCCAGACTCCACAGGATATCGCAAAAATGAAAAACTTCTACCAACCTGACAAGGAAAGGAAAATGATTACGATCAAGTAAGTGCTCATGGCCTGGGTGGTGATCTGAACATCTGAAACATCTGGGAGCCATTGCAGAATGGTTATGCCGGTTGTGAGATTTTAATATATGAGTGTAGTCTGTCTTCTGTACTCTGAGGCTTTCTTTTTTTGTTGTTGTTAAATGAGAAACTTTAATTATTTAAAATAAAGTTACAGGTAAACATTTTAGGCTGTCATAAAATGCTACAATAACCTCAACAGTACAATGAAATACATTTGCTGTGGTAATTGTTATCCTGGGGGTGTGCTACATCCCCCTGTTGCCTTTAAATATCTAATAGGGGTTTCTACCCCATTTCAGATCATTTAGTTCCCAAATAAAAGACCTTTCAGATTTATAATAAGTTTAAAGCACTAGAGCTGGGGAGATATCAATCTTCTATGCTATTTTATCTACTTCCCTGTTACAATTCCCAAGATATTCTTTGCCACATGTTTCATCTGTGTTTCTCCTGCTCCATCAGGCCAGCCCTCCCTTGCTTGTCATTACCTTAGTTCCTGCCTGAGATCCCAAGCCCAGGGAACCTTTGCTCCGGGTTCTGCCCAGCCTGGGCTGTAGGCATCTTTATTAACCAATCAGAGATAACTTGGGAGGGCCAGTTTATACAGCATCATTTGGTGTTCATGAGGATCTTGTCAGTGGCAACCAGATCTAGACCAACCCCCACATACATTTATAACTTTGTGTGTCTAATGTATTACTGTGTCGTGTCTTCTCTGGAGCAAAGAGGTATATAGAACCGTAGATGTAATGTAAAAGCTTGGATTTTAAATAACACCTACCCTACTTTCAATAAGAATTTTTTTTTATTAATCTCAGAATTAAAAAGAAATAAAAAATTGTTTGCTAATCTAAAGCAGCAAAAACTTTCAGGCTAAAACTCATTGCTTTAGTAAGTAAATTACATATGTTACAAACATTAGCTATTGATTTCTTGGTACCATGCAATAACCATGTTGGCCATGAAAAACTTCCCAAAACATAACCGATAACCTTAATTTTTAAACTTTTATTGATTCTTTGTGATAGTCACATCATGCACCCCAGTCCCTCTACATCTACTCTCTGCTGTTGCAACTTCTCCTACCTGTCCCCCAAATAGCTGTGGTGTGTGGCAGTGTGTCATACAGTATACACTTCTGCCCAAACAGCTTTACTTGTGAATGTTTATTGGAGTGTGTCTGGTTCAAGGCCTCTGGCCCCTGCCATACTGTCAATAGTGGATCCCCACCAGGATGCCTCTGGGATATCCTGTTGTTGCCCTGTGTGATGGAGACCCTGCAGCTTTAGTTCCGTAGGCCCCGCCCCCTCATGCACTCCAGCACTTCAGAGATGGGGCAGATGTTAGGATGAGCCAACTCAAAGCCCTGGATTTGGTCTTGGGTGGTAGCTGAGTTAGTCAGCCCTCCAGCTGTCCTGTGTGACCTTGCTACCAGGGCCAGTTCTATCCCAGGCAAAGGGTGAGTACAACTCTCCTGCGTGCCAAAGCTGGTGAGGGGGCGGCTCTGCACAGTCCTCAAGACATTAACATGGCCCCCAGGTGGCAGCCTAGACCAGGAATGGCTACATGACCTTTGGTGTCCACATGGGTCATGGACGTCAACATAGACACCTGCTGCTTCAGGACCACAGCAGCTTGGTCTGAGACTTCACCATGGCCTGGGGTGGCAGCACAGGCCACTCACATCAGGCTGTTCCTTACCACCCTTGAGTCCCTACTTCTGCCTCTCTTCATACTGCACAAATCATTCCATTTTTCTCTCTCCCATATCTCCACCACATATTTGCTCATCATAGTGTCCCCAGAGGACTCTGGGGTACCTTCTGCCCCAGCCACCCACACCCTCTTTCTATTTTGATAAGATACATATGAGTGTTTTGCCTGCTTGTCTGTCTGTGCAACAAGAGTGCACAGTGTCTGCAGATGCCACAAGAGGGTGTCAGATCCCCCTGGAAATGGAGTAATGGATGGTTGTGAGCTGAGAATCAAAGCCAGGTCATCTGCAAGAATAGCAAGTACTCTTAAACACAGAGCCATCTCTCCAGCCCCAGACTTAAATGAAAATACTTTTAGTGCTACTAATCACACAGTGCTTATATTGGAAGTTTAATATATAGCTAAGTATTAACTACTTTCAGCTGAACATCAATACAAACAGTATTGAGGGACAGCAGTTCGAAGGCCATGTAAAGTCTTTAAAGAAATGGTGAGAGCATTCGTGTTGGAACAATGTATTTTATAAATTCCACAGCGCTATGAAGGGATGCCCTGAATAATAGTCACGTGCTTATATCCTGTCATGGCTTTAAACTCGCAATACGATTATTCAAAATGGTGCTGGCTACATATGTGGCAGAGGAGGCCTTGTTGGCCATCAGTGGGAGGAGAGGTCCTTGAGTCTGAGAGTGTTAGATGCCCCAGTATAGGGGAATGCCAGGGAGGGAAGATGGGAGTGGGTAGGTAGATGGGGGAATACCCTCATAGAGGCAGGGGAGGGGGGATGGGGTAGGGGGTTTCCAAAGGGGAGACCTGGAAAGGGGAAAACATTTGAAATGTAAATAAAGTATCAAAAAATTAAAAAAAAAAAACAAAAAACAAAATGGAGCTAGAGAGATGCCCAGAAGTTAAGAGCAATTGCTGCTCTTGCAGAGGACTGGAGTTTGGAGCCCATCTCCCATGTCAGATTGCTTACAAAGGCCTGCATCACCAGCTCCAGAGGATTCAATGAACTTTTCTGGTGTCTGCCAGCAAATGCACACTCACGCATGCACACACAAATGAAAATAAGTATTTAAAAGACTCTCAAGCAAAAATAGAACTCATCTTTCTATTCTTTAAAACCTGGTTAATCCAGAAGGGGGAAAAGGCAAAAAGATTCACATAGAATAGTTCCCCTTTATCCGTAGCTTGGGTTACTACTTTCTATTTTCATAGTTTTAGTTATTTATGGTGAGTTGTGATCAGAAGACATTTACTAGAAAAAAATTCTAGAAATAAACAATTCATTTTGTTAAGTGTGAGCCATTCTCTATAATATAACAAAACCTTGCCCAATCCTGCTTTGATGGGGACTGTTCTTTCATCCAGTCATGCAGATTCTCTGTGCAGACCTCCTGATAGTCACCCAATGTCGTGACAGTCATCACATCAGCTATGATATTACAATATTCAAGATTAAATACAGTCCAGCAAACTAGTGCGGAAGAGAAAGAGAAAAAGCGATAGAAAATTGCTTTCACATTCTCTCTCTCTCTCTCTCTCTCTCTCTCTCTCTCTCTCTCTCTCACACACACACACACACACACACACACACACACACACACATAGTTTTGTTTTCTTTTCTTGTTTCTGTGAAAGTAAAATAAAAATAAAAGAACTCTGTGGCTCAGTGCTTAAGAGCCCTGGCTGAGCAAGCAGGGAGAGCAAGCCAGTAAGCAGCATTCCTTCATCGTTGGCCTCTGCTTCAAGTTCCTGTCTTGATCTCACCCTGCCCTCCCTCAGTGAAGGTCTATGTGCATCTAGAACTGAAATCAACCCTTTCCTCTCCACACTGCTTTTGGTTGTTGTGTTTATCATAACAAGAAGCATAAACCAGGGCACAAATATTTAAGAATCCTTAAATGAACAGGTTTGGACCCTCAAATGCATTAAAATGATCAGAGTGCACATTTTGCTTCCCTATTTTCAGAGAATTGTCTAATGGAGCCAGAATTTGTGCTTTTGTGTGATGTATATATGCGCAACATGATAACGTGATTTATAAGTATCTTTCTCTCTTAGGGGCTCAGTGCACCAGAATTTTGCCGACTTTACTTTTGTCACTGGCAAAATAGTTGGAAACAAGCTAACATTGAAAGGAGAAATAGACTCCAGAGTAGCCATCGACCTCACCAACAAAGCTTCGTTGGCTTTCTTACAAAAGCATTTAGGTAAGAAAGGGCACATTCCTCTGTGACTCAGGCTGCTTGGTTCTCAGGACAAAATCATTTTGTATGTACGCGGGCACAGTCTTATTGCAGCTGTTTCCAGTTTTTTTTCTTTTTTGGTAGACAAAGCAGTGAATTAATTTGAAAAGAAACATTTAAAAGCCTTGCATTGTTTAATATGTGTCTATGTGCATATATGCAAATCATATATATGTACTCATTGAAGCTAACAATCCTTCTATGGATCCTAGAGTGAACTTACATGTTGGAGATCCTGACAGGAGCTTGCTTGTCTCTAAGCAGCTCTGGAGGTTCTGCGTTTGCTAATGCAACCTGGCCCCTAGGAATTCTATTATCACTGTACTGATTCTGTAATTTGTGACTCTATGGTGCCTCCTAGCGGCACTCAACTGTTTAATATTATTGACCTTTTTTTTTTTTTTTAAATAGGACTTCATAAAGACTTTGAGCAGTGGGACTCTCTGGTGGAAGGAGATAATGAGAACCTAATCCCTGGGTCACCCTTTGATGTAGTCACCCAGTCTCCTACTCTGCAGCACTCTCCAGGATCAAACACCCAGAATTAGAGCTTATTACACAGTAAAATTAGAGTGACATTGAGAGAGAGAGAGAGAGAGAGAGAGAGAGAGAGAGAGAGAGAGAAGAGAGAATGGGAGAGAGAGAAACTGCAATGTATTTACCCAAAGAAGCATGTTTAAATGTACACTGTACTATTAGAATAGTGATGAATGCCTGACCTAAGATTTTTTTCCCCTGTAAATATAATGAACATAAAATAGAGAATATAAAAATTATTGCTGGTCTAAACCGTAATTCTCACAAAGTTGATTGGTCCTTTAAGTGTCAAATGAAGAGCTACTTTCATATTACAGTTACATTAAAGTCTCTTGCCGGGAATGATGCCAGAGAAAACACGTTGTAAATGATGTAAGATTCACAAACTAAACAATCAGAACAGATTATCCCATCTTTGGCTCTCTGTACTGAGCAGCAGAGTTAAGTCTGAGCAGCAAGAGAGCTTGTGTGAAATCTGGTTGCGTTTCTCTACGACCTTTGGCTGAGGTAAGAAGTGTCCATTGATCTGATCACAAAGCCATTGTCCTGATGCAGGCTGATGCAGGATTGGTAATGCTGTTCTGTTTCAATTGATGATGTAAGGGGATGTGGGCGAGTTTTTTTAGAATATCTGGTACAAGGGCAATAGAGTCAATGTTGGTATTTTAGGTTTTTAATCTCCGATGTGTTCTGTTTACTAAATGGAGGTGCCATGAGTAGGCAGGCCAGAGATCCCTGCTCAGACATGTTAGGTGTTTACCCAAAGACTGTGAAGGACACAAAGGAAATGGTCAAAATTCTCAGCCAACTTTGGATGTTTTAGTTATATGGCCTAGCCAGGCCTGCTGGTGCATACCTTTATTCCAGCACACAAGAGGCAGAAACAGGCTGATCTCTGAGTTTGAAGCCAGCCTGGTCTACAGAGCGAGTTCCAAGATAACCAGGGCTATACAGAGAAACCCTGTCTTGAAAAAACTCAAAAAAAAATTGACTATATGAGATGACAATGTAAAGTTAACAGCTAAGTGGAGGTATAAAGGGTCTTATAACATTCTGTGCTTGCTATGTGTGTGCACATGGGAGACTACTTGTGTATTCACATGTGCAAGTGGCGCACATGTCATTGCATGCATGTGGAGGTTGCCTTTGTTCTTCTCTGCTGCATGTATCAGGTTAACCGGCCCTCAAACTACCAGGGACTCTCCTGTCTCCACCACCTGTCCCATTGAGGAGCACTGGCATTATAGGCAAGTCCCCCTGCCCCTGACCTTACCTAGGAACTATGGATCCAAATTCACACCCTCACTCTTGCTTAGCGATGCTGCTCCTACTGATTCATCTCCCCAGCCCTTCAAAGGCACAGACAAATGTATACATCTGAGAACTGTATAGAAAATGCCGTTGTTTGCTAAGGGCTACAAGAGTGTAGGCTGTCCATTGGTTAAGTACATATTCCGGTGTAACTGGACTGTTGCATCTCCAGAGTCTCCAGAGTGTGGCGTGGCTTGGCCAGTGTGAATAAGGGTTGTCAGTTTTAGGACTTGATCCTTCTCTCGCTAGTTAGTAGGTAACTGTGTTCTGATTTGCCACCACTTAGTGCGCAGTCACTCAAACCGAGAAATTGGACTCCTCCCCAGTTGGCATTTACATTAAGTCTTTAAATAGGTAAAATTCCTTCACATGAAACTAAAGGTTTTTCTTTCTCTTTTTATTTTTTGATACTTTATTTACATTTTGAATGTTTTCCCCTTTCCAGGTCTCCCCTTTGGAAACCCCTATCCCATCCCCCCTCCCCTGCCTCTATGAGGGTATTCCCCTACCCACCCACCCACTCCTGTCTTCCCTCCCTGGCATTCCCCTAAACTGGGGCATCTAACACCCTCAGGCCCAAGGCCCTCTCCTCCCACTGATGGCTAACAAGACCCTCCTCTGCCACATATGTGGCCAGCACCATGAGTCCCTCCATGTATATTCTTTGGTTGGTGGTCCAGTCTCCTAGAGCACTGGGGGGTCAGGACAGTTGACACTGTTGCTCCCTCCATGGGGCTGCAAACTCCCTCAGCTCCTTCAGTCCCTTCTCCAACACCTCCATCTGGGACTCCATGCTCAGTCCAACAGTTGCTGTGAATTGAATCTTGGGTATTCCAAACTTTGGGGCTAAAGTCCACTTATCAGTGAGTACATACCATGTTCATTCTTTTGTGACTGAGTTATCTCACTCAAGGTGATATTTTCAATTTCCATCCATTTGCCTGAGAATTTCATGAAGTCATTGTTTTTAATAGCTGAGTAGTATTCCATTGTGTAAATGTACCACATTTTCTGTATCCATTCCTATGTTGAGGGACATCTGGGTTGTTTCCAGCTTCTGACTATTATAAATATGGCTGCTATGAACATAGTGGAGCATGTGTCCTTATTACATGTTGGAGCATCTTCTGGGTATATGCCCAGGAGTGGTATAGCTGGGTCCTCAGGTAGTATTATGTCCATTTTTCTGAGGGTCCATCAAACTGATTTCCAGAGTGGTTGTACCAGCTTGCAATCCCACCAACAGTGGAGGAGTGTTCCTCTTTCTCCACATCCTGGCCAGCATCTGCTGTCACCTGAGTTTTGATCTTAGCCATTCTGAATGGTGTGAGGTGGAATCTCAGTGTTGTTTTGATTTGCATTTCCCTGATGACTAAGGATGTTGAGCATTTCTTTAGGTGCTTCTCAGCCCTGCGAATTTCCTCAGTTGAGAATTCTCTGTTTAGCTCTGTTCCCCATTTTTGTAGGGTTATTTGCTCCTCTGGAGCCTAACTTCTTTAGTTCTTTGTATATCTTGGATATTAGCCCTCTATCAGACGTAGGATTGGTAAAGATCTTTTCCTAATCTGTTGGTTGCTATTTTGTCCTATTGACAGTGTCCTTTGCCTTACAGAAGCTTTGCAATTTCATGAGGTCACATTTGTCAATTTTTGATCTTAGAACGTAAGCCTTTGGTGTTTTGTTCAGGAACTTTCCCCCTTTGCACATGTGTTTGAGACTTTTCCCCACTTTCTCTTCTATTAGATTCAGTGTATCTGGTTTTATGTGGAGGGCCTTGATCCACTTGGACTTGAGCTTTATACAGGGAGATCGGAATGGATCAATTTGCATTCTTCTACATGCTGACCGCCAGTTGAACCAGCACCATTTGTTGAAAATGCTGTCTTTTTTCCACTGGATGGTTTTGGCTCCTTTGTCAAAAATCAAGTGACCATAAGTGTGTGGGTTCATTTCTGGGTCTTAAATTCTATTCCACTGATCTACCTGCCTGTCACTGTACCAATACCATGCAGTTTTTAATCACTATTGCTCTGTAGTACAGCTTGAGGTCAGGGATGCTGATTCCTCCAGAAGTTCTTTTATTGTTGAGAATAGTTTTTGCTATCCTGGGTTTTTTGTTATTCCAAATGAAT
>CM052709.1:25851092-25858592 GCA_028551405.1 Uromys caudimaculatus
AGATTGCTTTCGGCAGGATGGCCATTTTTACTATATTAATCCTGCCAATTCATGAGCATGGGAGATCTTTCCATCTTCTGAGGTCTTCTTCAATTTCTTTCTTCAGAGACTTGAAGTTCTCGTTGTACAGATCTTTCACTTGTTTGGTTAGAGTCACACCAAGATACTTTATATTGTTTGTGACTATTGTGAAGGGTGTCATTTTCCTAATTTCTTTCTCAGGCTGTTTATCCTTCGAGTATAGGAAGGCTACTGATTTGTTTAAGTTAATTTTATATCTGCCCACTTTGCTGAAGTTGTTTATCAGCTGCAGCAGTTCTCTGGTGGAGTTTTTCGGGTCACTTAAATATACGATCATATCATCTGCAAATAGTGAAATTTTGATTTCTTCCTTTCCAATTTGGATCCCTTTCACATTCTTTTGTTGTCTAATTGCTCTAGCTAGAACTTCAAGTACTATATTGAATAGATCGGGAGAGAGAGGGCAGCCTTGTCTACTCCCTGATTTTAGTGGGATTGCTTCAAGTTTCTTTTCATTTAGTTTGATGTTGGTTACTGGTTTGCTGTATATTGCTTTTACTATGTTTAGGTATGGGCCTTGAATTCCTGATCTTTCCAAGACTTTTATCATGAAGGGATGTTGAATTTTGTCAAATGCTTTTTCAGCATCTAATGAAATGACCACGTGGTTTTTTTCTTTGAGTTTGTTTATGTAGTGGATTACATTGATGGATTTCCGGGTATTGAACCATCCCTGCATCCCTGGGATGAAGCCTACTTTATCATGGTGAATGATCATTTTGATATGTTCTTGGATTAGGTTTGCGAGGTTTTTATTGAGTATTTTTGCATCAATATTCATAAGGGAAATTGGTCTGAAGTTTTCTTTCTTTGTTGGGTCTTTGTGAGGTTTTGGTGTCAGTGTAACTGTGGCCTCATAGAATGAATTGGGTAGTGTTCCTTCTTCTTCTATTTTGTGGAATAGTTTGAAGAGTATTGGTATCAGAACTTCTTTGAAGGCCTGATAGAATTCTGCACTAAACCCATCTGGTCCTGGGCTTTTTTTGGTTGGGAGAGTTTTAATGACTGCTTCTATTTCTTTAGGGCTTATGGGAGTGTTTAGATGGTTTATCTGATCCTGACTTAACTTTGGTATTTGGTATCTATCTAGAAAATTGTCCATTTCATCCAGATTTTCCAATTTTGTTGAATATAGGCTTTTGTAGTAGGATCTGATGATTTTTTGAATTTCCTCAGATTCTGTTGTTATATCTCCCTTTTTATTTTTGATTTTGTTAATTTGGATACTGTCTCTATGCCCTCTGCTTAGTCTGGCTAAGGATTTATCTATCTTGTTGATTTTCTCAAAGAACCAGCTCCTGG
Source organism: Uromys caudimaculatus (assembly GCA_028551405.1). NCBI lineage: Eukaryota > Metazoa > Chordata > Mammalia > Rodentia > Muridae > Uromys > Uromys caudimaculatus. The sequence continues at coordinate 25,852,476 of CM052709.1, forward strand.
TTTTGTTGATTCTTTGTATAGTTCTTTTTGTTTCTACTTGGTTGATTTCAGCCCTGAGTTTGATTATTTCCTGCCTTCTACTCCTCTTGGATGTGTTAGCTTCTTTTTGTTCTAGAGCTTTCAGGTGTGTCGTTAAGCTGCTAGTGTATGCTCTCTCCAGTTTCTTTTTGGAGGCACCCAGAGCTATGGGTTTTCCTCTTAACATTGGTTTCATTGTGTCCCATAAGTTTGGGTATGTTGTACTTTCATTTTCATTAAATTCTAGGACGGCTTTAATTTCTTTATTTCTTCCTTGACCAAGTTATCATTGAGTAGAGCATTGTTCAGCTTCCATGTGTATGTGGGCTTTCTGTTGTTGTTGTTGCCATTGAAGACCAACCTTAATCTGTAGTGATCTGATAGGAGGCATGGGATTATTTCAAACTTCTTATATCTCTTGAGGTTTGTTTTGTGGCTGATTATATGGTCAGTTTTGGAGAAAGTACCATGAGGTGCTGAAAAGAAGGTATATTCCTTTGATTTAGGATGAAATGTTCTATAGATATCTGTTCAATCCATTTGGTCTATAACATCTGTTAGTTTCACTGTTTCTCTGTTTAGTTTGTGTTTCCAAGATCTGTCCATTGTTGAGAGTGGAGTGTTGAAGTTTCCCACTATTATTTTGTGAGGTGCAATGTATGCTTTGAGGTTTACTAAAGTTTCTTTTATGAATGTGGGTGCCCTTATATTTGGAGCATAGATGTTCAGAATTGAGAGTTCTTCTTGGTAGATTTTTCCTTTGATGAGTATGAAGCGTCCTTCCTTATCTTTTTTGATGACTTTTGGTTGAAAGTCAATTTTATCTGATATTAGAATGGCTACTCCAGCCTGTTTCTTGGGACCATTTGCCTGGAAAATTGTTTTCCAGCCCTTTACTCTGAGGTAGTGTTTGTCTTTAACCCTGAGGTGCATTTCCTGTATGCAGCAAAATGTTGGGTCCTGTTTATGTATCTGGTCTGTTAGTCTATGTCTTTTTATTGGGGAATTGAGTCCATTGATGTTAAGAGATATTAAGGAATAGTGATTGTTGCTTCCTGTTATTTTCAATGTTATTTTTATGTTTGTGTAACTATCTTCTTTTGAGTTTGTTTAAAGATTACTTTCTTGCTTTTTCTAGGGTGTAGTTTCCCTCCTTGAGGTGACATTTTCCATCTATTATCTTTTGTCGGCCTGGGTTTGTGGAAACATATTGTGTAAATTTGGTTTTGTCATAGAATATTTTGGTTTCACCATCTATGGTAATTGAGAGTTTTGCTGGGTATAGCAGCCTGGGCTGGCAGTTGTGTTCTCTTAGGATCTGTATGAGTTCTGCCCAGGATCTTCTAGCTTTCATAGTCTCTGGTGAGAAGTCTGGTGTAATTCTGATAGGTCTGCCTTTATATGTTACTTGACTTTTTCCCTTACTGCTTTTAATATTCTTTCCTTGTTTTGTGTATTTGGTGTTTTGACTATAATGTGACGGGAGGAATTTCTTTTCTGGTCCAATCTATTTGGAGTTCTGTGGGCTTCTTGAATGTTTATGTGCATCTCTTTTTTTTAGATTAGGGAAGTTTTCTTCTATAATTTTGTTGAAGATGTTTACTGGCCCTTTAAGTTGGGAATCTTCACTCTCTTCTATACCTATTATCCTTAGGTTTGGTCTTCTCATTGTGTCCTGAGTTTCCTGGATGTTTTGGGTTAAGAGCTTTTTGCATTTTGCGTTTTCTTTGACTGTTGTGTCAATATTTTCTATGCTATCTTCCACACCTGAGATTCTCTCTTCTATCTCTTGTATTCTGTTGGTGATGCTTGCATCTATGACTCCTGATCTCTTTCCTTGGTTTTCTATCTCCAGGGTTGTCTCCCTTTGTGATTTCTTCGTTTCTATTTCCATTTTTTAGATCCTAGATGGTTTTGTTCAGTTCCTTCACCTGTTTGATTGTGTTTTCCTGTAATTCTTTAAGAGCTTTTGTGTTTCCTCTTTAAGGGCTTCTAGTTGTCTACCTATGTTCTCTTTTATGTCTTTAAGGGAGTTATTTCCTTCTTAAAATCTTCTATCATCATCATGAGATGTGATTTTAAATCTGAGTCTTTTTGTTGTTGTTGTTTTTGTTTGTTTGTTTGTTTGTTTGTTTGTTTGTTTTTCAAGACAGGGTTTCTCTGCATAGCCCTGGCTGTCCTGTAACTCACTCTGTAGACCAGGCTGGCCTCGAACTCAGAAATCTGCTTGCCTCTGCCTCCTAAGTGCTGGGATTAAAGGCGTGTGTCACCACTGCCAGGCTTAAATCTGAGTCTTGCTTTTTTGATGTGTTGGGGTATCCAGGGCTTGCTGTGATGGGAGAACTGGATCCTGATGACTCCAAGTAGCCTTGGTTTTTGTTCCTTATGTTCTTGTCCTTGCCTTTCACCATCTGGTTATCTCTGGTGTTAGCTGGTCTTGCTCTCTCTGACTGTAGCTTGTCCCTCTGCAAGCCTCTGTGTCAGTACTCCTTGGAGACCAGCTCTCTCTGAGAGGAATTTGGGTTTGGAGAGCTGTGGTACAGGGTCAGCTCTGGGGTGCAGACAGAAACCAGAAGGATCCTGTCCCCAGCTGTCCCTTGGTTCCTGTGTCCTGACGGCTCTGCAAGGGTCCCTCTTGATCCAGGAATTTGAACAAAAGTGGTGGTCTTGCCTGTGCTCAAAGGTGTGTTGGCACTCCTGGGAGACCAGCTCTCTCCTGGCACTATTTGAGTGTGGAACCCTGTGTCACAGGATCAGCTCCCTGGCGGCAGAAGGAAACCGGAAGACCACTCCTCAGTTCCTGTGTCTTGAAGATTCTGGGTGGGTCCCTCTGATCAGAGGTGCTGGTCTTGCCCCCACTCACAGGCTTGTCCTCACTCCTGGGAGGCTAGCTTTCTCCTGGCACTATTTGGCTATGGAGCCCTGTGGCACAGGCTGAGGTCCCCAGCCACAGATGGAAATCGGAAGACTCCTGTCCCAGGCTGCTCCTCAGTCCCTGGGTCCTAGGGGTTCTGGGTGGGTCCCTCTGAGCAGAGGTGCTGGCCTTACCCCACTCACAGGCTTGTTCACACTTCTGGGAGGCTAGCTTTTTTCCTGTGCTATTTGTGTATAGAGCCATGTGGCACAGGCCACAGGCATAAACCGGAAGCCTGAAGGTTTTTCTAATTGGCCATAGTGCAACTTCTTTTCCTCTTGGTAATTTATAACACTTCGATACATCAGTCAAACTATCAATTGCATTTATCCCAAAGACAACCAAGGTTTTTCAATTATTCCTTTGTAAGAAATCTTCTGTGTCTGTGTCTCTGTGTCATCGTATGTGTGTCTGTGTCTGTGTGTCTGTGTATGTCAGAGTGTGTTGGGATGTGTGTGTATGTGTGTGTCTGTATATCAGTGTGTGTGTGTCTGTGTGTCTGTGCATGTCAGAGTGATTGTGTGTGTGTGTTGGGGGGGGTGTGCGTGTGTGCAGGAACACTGGTGAGTGTGCCTGCCACTTCTCATGCAGGTGAAGGTGAAGGCCAGAAGAGGATGTTGTGTTTCCTGGAACTAGAGTTACAGGTGGTTATAAGCTGTCCTGTATGAGTGCTAGGAACTGAACTCTGGTCCATTTCAAGAGCAGTAAGCACTCCTAACTGCTGAGAGATCTTGCCAGCATCTTATTTTGTAATGCAGCTTCTCCATTTCCACATACTGAAATGGTATCTGTTTTGTTAAGTTTTTAAGACAAGGTTTCATTGTGTAACCTCTGTTAGCCTGGAACTCACTGTGTAGACCATGCTGGCTTTGAACTCTGAGATCTGCCTGCCTCTGCCTCGTAAGTGCTGGATGTAAAGACACTTACCACCATGCCCAGCAACACCCAGTTTTTAATGCTGAATTCTCACTGTTCCCACGGGACTGCAGGGGCTGATATTTTTAGTTTTATTCACATACACTCATCCTGTTCACCCTGGGCGTATCTTTTTATTTAAAAAACAGTGGTTAAGTTGTTGTGGCTGAAATGATGTTTTATTTAAGAACGCCTTCTTTTAAGTGTGGTTTATGCAGATGATCAAAGAGAAAAATGATGACAAACATCCAGTGAGCTACAATTTAGCAAATAAACTAGCACACTGGGTATTTCTCACAGGAAAGGAGAAAAGTGCTTGAAAGATTTCAAGTGCTTTTCGTGCTGTAACCTGATGACCTGAGTTCCATCCCCCAGACCCAGTGTATGGACAGTCAGCTCTTGCAAAGCTATTCATTGGTCTACACGTGTGTGTTTTGGCATGCATGCATCCACAGACATATCTACTTACACACACACACACACACACACACACACACACACACACACGAAATGTAATTTTAAAAGTACCAGTTGAGTGATTCACAGGTAAAAGCTATTGACATTTTATTTTATTTTGATGGGGTCTCATTATGTAGCCCTGGCTGTCCTGGGACTTACTATATAGACCAGGCTGCCCTCAAACTCAGAGATCTTCCTGCTTCTGTCTCCCAAGTCCTGGGATTAAAGGCATGAGCCACCACACAGGCTCAGAGCCAAGTTTTCCTAGCACCAAGGTTCCCCACTTCTCAGTTACAGAGGAGAAACAGAAAAACAGATGAGGCCACCACAGCTTTAAGGATAAACTTTATTCAAATCTTGGGTTTGCATTTGTTGCATTCCAGGTTCAAATAGAGCAGTAGCCACCTATTTCAGTAGACACACAGGGCAAAGCTTCAAAAGAAAATCAAGACTTCTGACAGTCTTGCTAACAAAGCCTATCATGCTCATCTCAAACCTAGAAGTTTCAATTTTAATATAAACAATCTATTGAAAAGATAGCACTTTTAGGAATATAGCAATATGTTAGCAAATTGTTTAGCAAAATAAATTATCCTGGCTGAGAAGAAACACGAGAAGGCTATAGACCGAGGAACAAGGCCAGATGCCTCTAAATAGCAATAAACAGGGTGTTTTGTCAACCTGAGACCTACCACTCCCACTACACATCAATTTGTCCCCCAAAGGACAACTTCCAGGGGTCACATGCTTTGCATTTCCTCCAGCACGTTTGGTCTGGGTAGCGCGTGGCTTGTTAAAGGCAGCTTCTGATTGGCCGCGTCTATGCATTCAACTTGGCTGTGTCCAGAGTCGAATCTGCGCCACCTCCACACTCCTCCTCTGAAACAGAAGAAAAACCTGAGGGAGGGAAAGCGGAGTAACAACAGGGTGGGAATGAGGATGGATGCCTCAAGAAATACCCAGAACCACTCGTGTGTGTGTGTGTGTGTGTGTGTGTGTGTGTGTGTGTGTGTGTCTGTGTCTGTGTCAGTGAGTCAGTGAATTTACCCATATATAGGGATGTGTGGAAACAGAGACAACTTGGTACGAGCCAGTTCCTCCTTGAACCATGTACTGGTTAGGTGTTTGTTTGCTTGTTTGTTTTCAACATGGCACACGTTAGGGCCATCCATGGAGAAATAACTTGACTGCCTCAGACTGTTCTTTGGGCAAGTCTCGATGCCATTTTCTTGATTGATGATCCATGTGGAGAGAACCCAGCCTAATGTGGATGGTGCCAGCCCTGGGTTGGTGGTCCTGGCAGGTTATGAAGAAGGTAGCTGGATAAGACTGTTGAACGACATAATAAGCAGCATCCCTCCGTGGGTCCTGCCTCTGCTTCCTGCCTGAGTTCTTGCCCTGAATTTCCTCATTGACGGATTGTGACTGGACTGCCCTAAATAAACTCTCCTCCAGAGTTGCTTTTAGTCATGCAGCAATTGAAAACAAACCAGAACACGGCCTGTGGGATCCTGGGATGGAACGCAGGTCAGCAAGGCTTGGAAGCAGGTCTCTAGTCCCACTGAGAAATATGGCCACCCACCAAGGTACTGTTTACGGAAAAAGCCACGTGAAGTTCTGGGAGTGCCCAGCAAACTGAAACTTGTCATGGAGATCAACTAAATGTCTGGAAGGAAATTCCAGAACACGGACAGACAGACAGACAGACAGACAGATTGAATGTGCAAGTTCTGAGAGCGGACCTAATGTTTAAACTATTATTATTTTGTGTGATGAGGGAAGGATGGGCGGATGTGTGCACATGTGTGTGT
>CM052709.1:25863592-25913985 GCA_028551405.1 Uromys caudimaculatus
GTTTGAGTCCCACAAACTTCATCAAGGTGCCAGAAGTGAGCAGAAATAAACCCATAGCTACCTGGAATCTGTGACAGTCTGGGGACGCAAGTAAAGCTCTCGTAGCAAGCCCAGCTTGAAATAAAATCCTTCACTTTCCCCTTACCCTCGTTCCTTCTTCCGCTAGCTCCAGAATCTCGCACTTAGACCAGGTGTTTCTCAGGCTCGACCACACGACGCATTTCGATCCAATAGAGAAGCCTTTCAGAGTGTAGGTGTTCTGTAGCTGAACTGCTAAATTGAACACAGGGAGACTCAGTGTGCGCAGCCTGGCACCTTTGCATGAGGCACAGAAGAGGAGCGCTTTCCTAGTCGGGGTTTACCACTCTCCTTGTTAACCAGTAAGTTGTATGTTAGGATGTTTTCTAACTCTTTCCTCAATTTTATTATATATAAAATATATTTTACATTTACGTACACACACACACACACACACACACACCCCTGTATGTCCCAACTTTATATAATCCTAGTACTTCCCCAAAATGACAAAACTAAAAACCACCATTAAATTTGACCCCAAACATTGAAAATAACCACTAAAATCGTGTACTGTCACTATCAGTGAACATGTTCTAGTTTCATGGCCCATTCCCTACCATACATACACACATGTACGTACATACATACAAACATACAAACATACATACATAGATGAAAATTGATGCATTGGGTATGCATGTTAAAAAGAATACAAGATATTTTTCTTTCTGAGTCTGGGATATTTAGAATAACATAATGATAGCCAGTTCCACTGAGTTGCCTGAAATTTTTCATTTTTCTTTGTGACTAAATAAAATTCCACTGAATAAATATTTACCACATTTCTGCGGTTGGTTCATCTACTGATGGACATGCAGGTTGATTCATTCATAGCTATTTGGGAATAATTCAGCAATAAACACGGATAGGAAAATGTGCTGGCTAGTTTTATGTCTACTTGACACACGTTAGAGTAATCTGGTAAGAAGGACTGTCAGTTGAGAAAACGCCGTGGTAAGATTTGCCTGTGAGCAAGCCTGTGCTGCGTTTTCTCGACTGATGCTGTGGGAGGGCCCAGCCCACTGCGTGATGCCACCCAGGTCCCGGGACCTGTGAGAAAGCAGCCTGAGTAAGCCTGGGGAGCAAGCCAGTAGGCAGCACCACTCTGTAGCCTCTGGATCAGCTCCTGCCTGGAGGAGGTTCCTGCCATGATGGCCCTGGATGACAGACTACAAGCTATAAAACAAAATAAACAGTTTCCTCCCCAGGTTGCTTTTGGTCACAGTGTTTTATCAGGACACTCTATCCAAGACAACAAGTCTGTGTAAGGGGACTTAGGAGCCCCTTGGGTATATAACCAGGGATGGTCATATCTTATGACAGTTCTATTTTTAGCTTTGTGAGAAATCTCCATACCACTTTCTATAGTGACTATACCAGGTTATACTCCCACTGGAAGTGAGTAAAGGCTCACCCTTCACCCCAGGTTAGCCAAAGTTTGCTTTGTTGCTTCCATTTTTTTCTTGATGACAGCCATCTTACTAGGACAAGGAACTAAAGCACTTTCCGTTTGCATTCCCCTGGTGGCCAAGGATGTTAAATGTGTTTAAAATGCTGTGTGTCTCCTTTTGGAAATTGTCTACTCCGTTCATTGGCCAAGTTGTTGATTAGAAAACTTTGTGGGTCCTTTTTTTTAATGGCTAACTTTTAAAGATCTTTGTGCCCTTCAGATGAAGGGCCTATCTATATGAAATGTAGCTGGCAAAGGTTCTCACCCATTCCGAGCACATTTTAAACGGTTAGGTTTTCATTTCTATTTATACCTGTGTGTGCAGATGTGCACATGTGCGTGTGCCCACAGAGACCAGCAGAGGGCGCTAGATCTCCTGACCTGGAGTTATTGGTGGTTGTGAGATGCTTGATGTGGGTGTTGGGAATCCGTGGGTCTTCTGAAAGATCAGTGCGTGCTATTAACTGATGAGCTATCTCTCTCTACCCCACTGATCAGGCTGAGCCAGATGGGGGCTTGGATTCAAGATAAGTCTGCTGTAGAGACAGAGGCTTTCCTTCTAAAAACCAAATGCAAGCAAAACTCAAATGCCTCTCACAAAATTCAAATCTGAGCTAACTTCTTTGCGTTTAATTTTTCTTAAAAAAAAAAAGCAAGTAACTCTGTAATAGCTCTCCCCCTTTCTGGAAAACAAGAACCACCGAACCTACTACAAGGAGAGAGAGATCAACACACCTGGTACTGTGCTCCCGCACTTCCTTCCTTCTCTGGCTTCTTCCTCAGAGAACAACGGTGCCAATAAGGCAGTGCTGTCTCTGTTTTCAAAGTGCGGAAACTCCTCTTCAGACAGGTTCGCTGCATCCTGTGCCAGCGAACTGCCGCCCTTCCCGTGGTGGGGGAGTGGAGACGTGCTGTGGTCATCCTCAGAAGAGCCCATGCAGCTGGACTTCCTCTCACTCTCTGCGCACCTGGATTCCTGCATGTTCTGACTGACAGTTGCGGATAAAGGGCTTATACTGTCATCCAAAGAAAGCCGGGGAGTCGGGAGCTCTAGCTCCAGCTGCTTCTCGGCCTCACAGTCCAGGGGAAGCTGCATCATGAATGGCTCCAGGGTGGCTCCTGCCTGGCAGCCTGGGGACAGTGGTGCCATTGGAGACTGCAGGCCTAGCTCCTCTTTCTCTTCCTCCCCAGCAGGGGAGTGTTGTAACTCAATGGCTTCCAGTTCTAAGAAATCTTTGCATTCGTCATCATCAGGGGAGAGTGGTACCTCTAGTGAATTCAGTTCCAGTAACTCCTTTGGTTCACTAGCATGGGCCAATATGGGGTTAAATCCTGTAATGAGGTAGTTGTCATCATACTTGGCTCTGTCCACGAAATGGTAATCCATGTCACCTTCCAGCCTCTCAGAACCCATTTTACCTTTGCATGAGTTCTCGAAAGCATCGAAGATTTTACGGGTGCTTCGGTCATAGAATTTACTTGGCTTGGTTCCCATGTTTAAATCCTTTTCAAGTCTGTCCGAGAGCTCATTTGCCCGGGCTTCCACAAAGAATGTCTCATCTTGGGCTATTTTATGACTTGGTTTCTTGAGGCCAAGGTCAGGACTGGTAAGGCCTCCCTTTCTCTCTGAGCCGTGCTTCTCTGAGTACAGGTCACTCTTGGGCATGCCCATTTTTGCATATTTCTTCATCTTCTCGTTAATGTTCTCGCCTTTGCTCCTTAGCTCCACGACGGCTAAGGGGATGTCGCAAACGTCTCTTTTAATCTCCAAGATTGTTATTTCCAACACGTCCTCTGTGACTATGTCATAAAAATAATCATTTCCCTCTTGAGGGCACACACCCCCAGAGACCGCGAATCCAGAAAGGCAGCACGGAAATGCTTGCATGGGGACCCGCAGGAGCTCAGAAGGGATACTCCAAAGGGCTTTGGTGTCCACACAGTCTTCCATGTTCCCAAAGTCCACAAGCCTGACCGATGCAAGGTGATCGTCACAGATATTAGTGATGAGGGCTCTATAGTAATGCCCGTCTTCTCTGTACCTCACGATACACGGATCTCCAATTTGTGGACACTGGGTGCAGCTTTTCCTGTCCGCGCGCTGCTTAGCAGCACTTTCGACCTCCGTTTCTAGATACTGCAGCTTCTCGGAATCGGCAAACTGACACCAAAAGTACTCAGGCCCGTCTATCACGGTGGCGTAGGCTTTTATCAGTTTTGCTTTGGGGTTATACCAGTTAAGAAACACTGAAGTATCAATGTCGGGTTTGTTAATGGTCTTCGAACTGTCCCCTTTCATGGCTGCCGCTTGAGATTTTTCACTGAATGGAAACCTGCTAATTATATCTTCAGCTAGGATTCCATGTTCATCCGCGAGAATCACTTCCCAGGTGCCTTGGAATTTCACAAATTCACATCTTATCTGAGCCTCGTCTGTCCTTTGGGAAAAGTAGCCCACCATTTCCTTACTGCTTACGACGTCAGGTACCAAAAGCCCCCTTAGGGAGCAATGGAGGCACAGCGCAGGTAACACCGCATCAATGGGGCCAAGCCGAGCGGTTCTGTTAGTGTGAACTACAGACATGTTGCCATAATCGATAAACTGTACAGAGAGAAGGTCGTTGGGCTGCTGGTCCCTGACTACTGCTCGGTACCATAAGTTATCCTCTGGGAAAACGGCGCATATCACGTCTCCACTTTGCCATGGTGGACCGGTATGGTATTGGGGCCGCATTCTGATGTCATTCAATCTCTCCGAAAGGCGATTGATCTCAGCTTCATCTTCTATCAGCTGGATGTAGAAATCTGAAAGGTCGTTAATATGTGAAACATACACAGAGGTCTTAAAGCCAGGCGCTATTGTTTTTCGTGGGAATTCACAGAACTTGGGAGGCAGATCTCTGCTGCTGGCTTCTCCTATTCTTCTCTCAGGAAGAGCAGAGTCTAGTTTGGGTGAGCTGGCAAACATGTCGTCTTTCTTCTCCCTTGTTAATGGAAACCCTCCATCGTTTTTGTTTCCCTTCGAGTCCTGATACGGTGTGACTAGGTTGGCCTTTGCTGAGCCTTGTAAATATGTGAGCTCCTTACATGCTGGGCTGACCTTGGGTTTGTAAGATTCACCCATAATCTCTACACTGTGTGCTTTGCTCTCACCTGATTTACCCAAATAGTCCGTGGGTGATGGCTTTACCTTCTCATTTTTCTCTTCAAGAGCTTCAGTCTCGTGGAGTATTATCTCATTTTCTTTGTCTTTTTTTCTTGTTCTGTTTTTGTACCCAAGGAGCCCGAGCTTCTCGTTAATGCTGGCATTGATTTGGACACTCTCATCATACAGCTCTATAATCAGTCTCCCGTCTGGGTCTTTTGCTACGACTAAAGCCTTCAATGATTTATCTAAAACAGTCTCCTGAAACCATGCCGTGACTTCTTCCGGGATATGATGAGGGATGTCAGATAATGAGCATTTCACAGCTTGCATGGGTAACAGTAAGACATCATACGCATCTCGGGGGATGGGAAGCAGATGATCGCTTGCTACGTACGTGTTCCCAAAATCAACAAAAAAGACCTTACTTGGTTCTTTTTCTATTATTATTCCCCTGTACCAGTTTCCATCAGTATATTTGGCAAGGCACAAGGTTCCGGGGACCAAGGTGGCTGCTTTTAAATTCAGTAAGGCTTTACTTAGCTGCATAATGTTGTATGATAATTGTTCTAAAATGTTTGTGTTTCTCGCGAGTTGGCAATAAAATGTCCAGGGGTCATCAGCGTGTGTTATGTACACCAATTCTTCACTTCCGATTTTTAGGTCATGCGTAGAGTAATAATAAGAATGCAGCTGAACGGAAGATTCCAGGGGCTTCTGAAGTTTTACAGGCCTAGCAAGTCTCTTTTCTACCAAAAAATGGCAGGCACTCTGAAAGGGCGTTAGCAAGTCCACGACACTGAACCATTCTTCCTCATGCCTTGACGCCAAAGCAAAGATTGTGCATTTTAATTCTAAGTTATTCTGCCAGGCATTACCTATAAATCCACTAAAAGCCTGTATTGCCCTGTCATCCCAGACAAAGGGATTCTCGCCAGTTGGTTGAATTAAATTATAAAGACTGCATCGAAAGGCCTGAGCTCTAACCTTGAAGAACACATCACTGACAGAGAGTATGTCCTTCATAGACACCACATCTTTGTCTCCATAATCCACGAACACCACTCTGACATGTTCTAAAGACTGGGCCCCACTAATCAGAGCTCTGGACCATCTCCCACTTGCTGTTCGCTTTGCCAGACAAGCTCGAGTGTCCCCCTCATAGGGAGATGGCTCGCTTTTGCAATAGTCCTCAATGTCACACATCAGGGTTCTGAAAACTTGTGCGTTCCTCATCAGCTGACACCAGAAGGAGCCAGGGTTTTCAATGTGAGACACCTTGACTTCAACGGTGCTGCCCACCTCCAGTTCTCCCTTACCACAGCAGTCTGGTTTTGTTTTTAAGAAATTCAGCATGAGGAGAGATGGGTCAGACATTACCTTCTCTTTGTCCTGTGCAGTCTGTCCTGTAGAAACGATCGAAAGGCTTACACTGTCAGCCAAAGCTTCCGAAACAGAGAGGGTTTTATTGTCTTTCTTGGCTTTGTGGTCTCCTTCGACCTTCTTGGCAGAAGGGATCTTGCTAGGCTCCACAATAAAATGACCTGAAACATGCCCGGGGGAGTGGGCGCTGAGACTGATGCTTTCTTTGGTTTCAAATTCCTGGAACTTGGCATATCCAGCTTGAGCGATGACCTTACTAATGTTTTCCTCCCCTGTTCTGGATTCATCCAGGATCTCTATGACATATTGGCGATCCTGCTTATCAAGAATGTGGACCACTAACTCTTTGTGGAGTACCGTCTTTTTAAAAAATGAAATCGCTTCCTGGCTCCAAGTTTTCCCCAGAGGCCAGATGTCAGCCAGGGTGCACTTCAGAGCCAATATCGGGAGCTGCCTGAACTGAGGCAGCAGCATCCTCACGTCACACCAGTCCACGTTCTCAGAGTTGCCCCGGTCCACCAAAAACACATCCACACTCTTGCTGTCTAATCGGGTGACCATGGCCCGGTAATAGCCATTTTCTTTCCATTTCACACAGCAAAGGTCATCCGGTTCCGGTTTCAAGATCACCCCATCCAGCTTACTGGCCGAAGAATAGAAACTGCACATTCTCTTCGTCAGCTTGCTGAAGGTGTTCTTGTGCTTTCTGAGGCGAATCCAGAACTCCGAGGGGCTCTTCACGAACTCCACCTGGGCGTCATAGAAGGTATTCATCTTCAACCTGATGGATCTCAAGGATGGGAGGGAAACTTCCTCCTCCATTTCCTCAGCGGGGGACTGAGACTGAAATGCCGCCTCCACTTCGTCCTCATCTTCCTCCTCTTCCTCCTCTATCCCCTGGCTCTGAAGAAACCGGTCAGCCAGGCAACAGGATTGTACTCCGAACGCACTGTTGAGATTAATTCCATCTTCCCCGTACAGGGTGACATAATACATGTGCTCAAAGGAACAGTAAAATTCAATCTTCGCATTCACTGCCTGGCCCAGGATCAGAGCTTTCAGATCACCCACTTGTGACCGGGACCAGCCCCTCCCGCAGTCCCAGAGTCCATATAACGCACAAGGGTAGGTCACCACCGGCATTCGAAAGTACTCAGGCAGCAAATAGCGAAGGCTGCTGCAACTTACTAGTTCTTTCCTTCCGTAGTCGACGTGAAGCACCTGGGCACAGCGCTGAGGCCTGAAGGTCTCAAGCAAGAGAGCCCGGTACCACTGTCCGTCCAAGCCGCAGGAAGCACATGGAGACCCGGGCTTATCAGGGCTCTCCTCCCTCTCCTCCCAGGTGGCACTGCCAGAGTCCTCATTCTCGGTCCCCGTGGGCGCCCGGTATACCTGGGCCATGCTCTCAGAGAGACGGTGGATCTCCTGCGAGAGGCTCCGGAGTTGGCAGTGAATTCGGTGGGGATGGCATACTTGGGTTACCACCACCGGCTCCGTCACTCCCAGCTGCAGTTGGGGATAAAAGTAATCCAATCCAGGATGCTCTTGTTTGGGCGCGGCTCGCGGGAGAACTGGAGCTCCAGAGCTACCCAGCCCGGCCGCAGTTAGGTAGCGTTTGAGCAGCGAACAGAAGAGGCTGTCAGGCACCTGCCGGGCCAGACCTAGCTCCTCCATCTGCTGAGCCACAACGGGCACCTCCAGCAGCACCAGGCGATGGAGGAGCAGCACGTCCAGGACCCTTCCGTGCACCTCCTTGCCCTGCAGATTGCTAAGGAAGTCCACGGCGCTGGGGGACCAGTGCTGGGGTTCGCCACCGCCGGTGCCACCGCCGCCCGCGGGCACCAGGCCGGCTAGCACACAACCCAGCACCTCGGAGGGCAGGTGGAAGAACTCGCTGCGTCCTGGTGCCAGCGAGCCCGCGCCCGCCGTGATGGTGCGGCCCTCATCCAGCAGGAAGACGCGGCTGTCTTGCGCCTGGCGGCTGACCACGCGGCAGCGGTGCCACATGAGCCCCACCTGCACCAGACACAGCTCCCCCGGCGATGCCGATGCCCCACCCAGCGCCCAGGGACCGCGCGTGGCTGCCGCCTCCTGGATCTCCCGGCTCAGCCGCACGTACTCCTCCCGCCGCTGACCCACCAGCCCCCACAGCTGCACCGGGATCACCTCGGGATGCACGTCCACGAAGGACACCCGCAGGGCCAGAGAGGCCCCTGGAGTGGGCAGCCCCGGAGTCGAACTCATGACTGAGGCCGGCCGAGAGCTTCCCGGAGCGTCCGGAGACGGTCCCACCGAGCCAGGTCCGGGGCACTGAGGCAAGGGGAAGGACGCCCGGAGAGGCGACCCTTCGGCCAGGCGCCCGGCGCAGGGCCTCGGGGACTCGCGACTGGTAGCAGCCAGCGTCCGGCCAACCGCCCACGGTGCCTCGCAGGCTCGGGTAGCGCGCGGCTGCCTGCCTTCCCGGCGCGGGGGGTCTCAAGGCGACCCGAGGGGTGGCTTCCCGGCAAAGCGGACAACTGGGGACGGCCAGGAAGCCTGGGGGGGACAGGATTAGGGTGTGTCCTGCTTCTTCCCAGGATGCTTTTGACTCCCGGGAGCTGAGTGGCAATGCCTGGCAGAGATCCAGTAGGAACGCAGGGTCTGGACGTCCCCTCCGTTTTGATTTTCTCGCAGTGGATGGAGCACTGAGCGCCAAGCACGGTGCCAGCCATTGGAGTTCCCGAAGAGAAACCAGGAAGGGAAAAAATGGAGGCGCCAACGGTGCCTTCATGGGCGTTGAGGCTGGAACTTTCATGGCTCTAGGCAAGGCCTAGATGAGGCCCAGCAGTGCGCTTGCGCCTTGCAGAGCCCGGATGAGTTTTTTTTTCCTCACCTGGTGCATTGGAGACCTGGAGCAGGTTGCCAAAGCCTCTGTAATCTATGGTCCTGTTTCATGTCTGAATGACAGATCCCTTTAGGCGCTTAATATAAAGTCTGAGGTCTATGGTTTCTTCTCAGCATTTTGTCTGGTGTGGCTTTCTTCTCTCCTCCCCTTCCTTGTTGCAAAGCTATGTCCAGCTAGGGTACCCAACTTTGAAGATACCCTACGGATTCAGAGTGAGCACATGAGTAGATCCATCCCGAAGACCTCCCCCCCCCCCCGCCCCCAAAGCCAAGAGGACTGAGTTATTTCTGCACTCTTGCTGTGTCTGTTATATCGGATTTTTTTCTCCTAACTTACCAAAGAAAATCGTAGAAATGTTTGCCAAATGGAAAATGCAGGTATAATTTGAGGTGCGCCTATAGACAGTTGCGTTAGATTTGTTGTGCATTCGCAGAGTTGTGTACATCCCCAGAGGACTTTTTTGGTTTGCCTATATATCTCATCTCATTGCAGGTTTCAGAATACAAGAACACAAGACAGTGCTTAATTGTGCCCCTGGCCCAACTAAATTGCAGCGTGTTCCAGATTAGAAACTACCCACTCTTCTAAATCTCCCTGCACGGCTTCTTTCCCCACTGTGTTGCAACTTAGTACCTGATTTCCCACTAGCCCACATGGGGTGGAGGAGATGAAATGCGCAGTAGCTACTGAACAAACAAATTTGATTTTCCAAAGCTTTCACTTATCCACGATGCGCTTAACTTTGAAAAGTTCAATTCCATTTGCTATTTTTCTGTAATTTTATTTTTTCATTATGGAAGAAAGCAGACATTGGATAAAAAAAAATATTTAGAAAGGTCTGGAGAGATGGCTCAGAGGTTAAGAGGAACTACCGCCCCTGCAGAGAATAGAGTTTTCAATCCCACCACCATGGGTAGCACACAACTGCCTGTAACTCCAGCTCCAGATAATCCTGTGCCCTCTTCTGGACTCCATGAACACCTACACACACACACACACACACACACACACACACACACACACACACACACACACAAAATAAATCTTGGGGCTGGAAAGTTGGGTTAGAGGACCTGGGTTCAGTCCTCACTACCCACATGGTTGCTTACAATTATCTGTAACTCCAGTTCCAAGGAATCTGGTGCCACCTTCAGGCTCCTGAAGGCACTAGGCGAGCACACTAAGCACATGCAGGAAAAACACTCATACACACGAGTTTAAAAAAAATTTAAAGTATTTAGCAAGAATGTCTCTTCTTGGTGACTTAGCCTTTTGGTTATTCTGCCTTTTGCATGGTGCTAATGTTACAGGGAGCCCACTAGAAATGACTACTCAGACAAAGTTTATAGCCAATTGAAAGTCCTTATTCCAGCTATCTGGGACTACACTCAGGTATTCCAGACCTGAGTGTAGTAACATGGAGTGTCTAGAACATAGGGTTTTTGAAGGCAGAAATTCTGGCACCTCACTTTAAGGGATGGAGAGTGACTTCTTGCAAGCAAGCAGTTCGACAGAGTCTAAGATAAGGTTAGCTAAGACATCTTCACCTCGGATTTCTAGAATAGAGTTAGATAAATTTCCTTGATATTCTCCATCAAGGAGCTAACATTCTAGTTCAACTTGAAATGGCTTCCACAAGAATACAACCAGAGGAGCCTCTGTATTCTTTCTCCACCACACTATGCAGTCCATGATATTTTGAAACGGTTGGCTATTTCCCTTACTATCACAGTGTGATCTTCATCGAAGTAGAAACTCTCATTTCTTTTTCTGTTTTCAGTGCCTCATACAGCACTGGAATGCAAACACCCAGCAAACATTTAAGGAAGAGAGTAAATCTAGAACGAAGATGGAGAAATTGCACCCTAAGGAATGATTTGACCACCATCACATGGAGTTACAGAGATTTCAATTCTTCAGGTACATGCATATATATATATAAAGTAATGCAACCAAATATTATACACCAGAAACTAATAGATGCAATGAGTTCTAATTTACTCACAGGTACTGGAAATTTAACCTATGGCCTTGCATTTGCTCAGCAAGTACCCCACCATGGATTGCATTTGCTCAGTAAGTACCCTGCCATGGAGCTGCATTTGCTCAGTAAGTACCCCGCCATGGAGCTGCACCCAAGACCTTTATTTCCGTTTAACCTACCTCTGGCCACTGTCCATGCCTCAGATATTGGACTTGGGGGTCAAAGTCTGTGCTCTAAGCCAGGTTCAGCCACCCGCCCTCAATAAGACGATTACAGTGTCAAGGTAATAGTGGAAAGCAGAAATGGGACTGTGGCCACACTGGGAAAGAGAACACAGAGATCCAGTGAATCCCCCAAGTCTTCCGGGTCCTGAAGTGAGATTCGAGTTTAAATAGAGGTGTAGCAGTGTGTGCCTTTAAACCCAGCACTTGGGAAGCAGAGGCAGGCAGATCTTTGCCAATTTGAGGCCAGCCTGGTCTACATAGTGAGTTTCAGGACAGCTAGAGCTCCAGTGTGTTAAAAAAACAAAGCACAACAGAATAAAAGGCCAGGATGCACCTCTCAGCAGTCCTGGCCAAGGTGTCCAGCCCAACGTAGACTTATTACTGTCTGGGCTTCATCCCATCCAGCAAGGCGGCTGGCAAGTTGTAAGAGCTATGTGAAATCTCTTTAAAGGAGACAAGTCACCTCCTCCCCCGACCCCTGGTTGGAGCCATTTCCCTCTCCTAGCTTGGGATTTCTGGGGAAATTACCATTTCTTTGGGGTCCACTGTTTCTGATAGCCAAATTGAGAGATGCATGTGTATTTTTAGAATAGCTCCATTTTTGCCAGGTCCCTTAAAGATCTGAACCATGAAATGTCAGGGAATGGTCATTAAGTGCTGACATTCCGCTAAGGAGTTCAGTGTTCTCTTTCATCTGTCCCTGGAGTAGGTTGTTTTATATTTTTTCCAATCTTATTCTGCTGAAGGAAAGAAAAGTGGTTTTTTTGTTTTTTTTTTTTTAAGTTGGATCATTACACTATGATTATTAAGCTCCAATTAAGCTATCTCCTGTTCTTTATCATGGAAAGTATTTTCAGTTCTATTAAAAAGTGTAAGCTCCCCTCCCTATTAGTCCTGAGAGCGATGTGCCTTCAGTAAAGTAGGGGCTATTTTACTTTTAATCCTATATTTAATAACTAAAGGGATAAGGAGAAAGCCAGGGATGAGACAGGGGATATCGGAAAGGGGTTTTAATACTGTACTTTGAGTTATTTAAACCCCCCAAATTGGGGAAAAAAATCAAATGATACCTTTCTCTGTGCTCAGATACATCTACATAAAGAACCCTAAGCCAAACATAGTACAGAGTCTAGTCCATGAATAAACTACGTTCTTAAATTTTTTTATTGGATTTTATTTTATGTGAAAGTGTTTTGCCTGCGTGTCTGCCCGTGCACCACATGTGTGCTTGGTGCTGGTGAAGGTCAGAAGAGGATGTCAAATCCCTTGGAACGGGAGTTACAGACAGTTGGAACCACATGTAGGTGCTGAGAACCAAACCTGCATCCTCTGCAAAAAGGCTGGTGCTTTTAACTGCTGAGCTGTCTCTCCAGTCTTAAACCATGCTTAGATGACTGATGAGTGAATATTTAAGAAATAACCCAAGCAAGAAAACTCTGTTATGAGAATGAGAGCCACAAGCTACATGTTCTGAGACAAATTCTGCAAATGACATGTTCATCCTTATATCTATGACATGTTCGGACTTAGATCTATGACATGTAATGTTCAAAACTCAAGAATAAAGAATCCTGCGAAGCAGGGCAGGACATAGGCAGGACACGCCTTTAATCCTATCACTCTGGAGGCAGGGGCAGGCAGATCTATCTCCAAGTTCAAGCCTGCTCTACATAGTTCTAGGATAGCAAGAACTATGTAGAGAGGCCCTGTCTCAAGCACCCCTTCCAAAACAAAACAAACCAACCAAATAAACAGAGAATCAGATGTAAAAATGGGTAAACACCATCATCTAATTAACTCAACGGCCATTTTGACACAGCTTAGATCTGAGGAAACCTCAATTGCCTAGACCAGACTGGCATGTGGGCATTTCTGTGAGACACTGCCTTGGTTGCCGATGGATGGGGGGGGTATAAAACGAATTATATATGCTAGCTAGCCCGTATAAAGATAAACACAATCCTGTTATTTTATTTACAAGCTGTGAGTCTAGATTGGGCAGGTTTTGAGCTAGTCTAACTTACATCCCGTACATATGCCCCTTTTAACTTGCTGTTTAACTCTAAACTAGGGAGCAGGGTTTACCCAGCATTACTTGGTGTACATGAGGATTTCTTCTTAGGGGCAACCAGATCTTAGGGGCCAGTATTTAGCATCTGAATACATAGCAACACCAGACCAACACCCAACAGGAAGGCCCCATCCATTGTGGGAGGCATCGCCCCTAGTAGGTAGGTGAAAGCTAGCTGAGCTTGACAGAGGCAGCATGTCAGACAGTGAGCCAGCAAGCTCTGTTCATCCATGTTTCCTGCCTCCAGGTTCCTGCTGGCTTTCCTACCCCAACTGTCTTAGTTAGGGTTTTATTGCTATGAACAGACACCGTGATGACCAAGGCAACTCTTAGAAGGGCATTTCATCGGGGCTAGCTTACAGGTTCAGAGGTTCAGTCCATTATCATCAAGACAGGAGCATGGCAGCATCCAGGCAGGCATGGTGCAGGAGGAGCTGAGAGTTTGACATCTTCATCTGAAGTCTGCTAGTAGAAGACTCAATTCCAGACAGTTAGGAATAGGGTCTTAAAGCCCACACCCACAGTGACACACCTACTTCAAAAAGGCCACACCTCCAAATAGTGCCACTCCCTGAGCCAAACATATACAAACCATCACACCACCTTCCCTGAATGATAGGTTGTGACCTGGAAGTCTAGACCAAATAACCTCTCTTCTCAAGCTGCTTTTGGCCATGGTGTTTATCACAGCATTAGGAAAGCAATCTAGAACAATTTCAGAGTGATATTTTACCAAAGAGGATCTATAGCTGGCAAAGAACATGAAAATGTTTTCAGCCTCATTAGCTGCTGGGGAAAACAAACCCACAGCGATATATCACATTAGTGGTAACAGCTGAGGGACAGGCCTTAGATTCCCATACAGCCAGAGGGGACGTGACTACCCAATGAAGATGAGGAGATTCCAAGATGGCTGTCTTCTTCCTCACCCTCCTGCCCCTAGACAAAGGCCTGGCATCGTGAAACAAAGGCCCCCACAGGCTTTTTCTTCACGGTAGGATGTTTCAGCCTAGACAAGTTCAAGGTCATACCCAAACTGGTTTACCCTAAACTTGTAGACCATCAGCCTCCTAGTCTTTGTTCAGATGAATTAAAGTGGGGGAGGAAGACCTCCTCAAAGACTCTTAAATCTCCCAGCCTCTAGGAGAGCCAGGGCTCCTGCTTCTGAGTCCCCCCACTCTGACTTGCAGTGTCCTTGCTGTGTAACTTGCTATGTGTGTTTCCTCACCTGTAATAAAATCTCTCCCCTAGTTGATGCTGTCTGCTGTGTCTGAGATTTCCATGCCTCCTGCATCCCGTTGTGCTAAGGATTATTTCTGCTTTTTTTTTTTTTTTTTTTTTTTTTTTTTCAAAAACCAAAACCAAAACCAAAATCAAAACCAAAAAAAAAAAAAAAAAAAAAACCCACCAAAATAAACCTGAGATAATGAAGAATCAGTCAAGACTCCTAGACAGGGTAGTAGTATCTACCCTAAAATTTAGGGTAGGTACTAGCAAGAAGGTGAGAAGGCTTTTCAGGTAAAGGACATTGCTGAGTCTGGCTACTCAGTTCAATCCCCAGGACCCATATAGCAGAGAATTAGAGGCAACTCCCACAGGCTGTCTGTGTGCCTTCACACAGGTACTGTGGCATGCACACATATACATACATGTATAAATAAACGTAACCTGATTTTCTTTTTATAATTTAAAACGCTGGTAATGTCAAGAATGACCAAAACATGGAGAAACTCATTTACAGAGCTGCTGGGAACAGTATGGCTGAAATGCAAAACCTAAACGTGTGCTTCCCATACGACCTACCCCAGGTATTCAGCTGACAGTAGTGAAAACCTGTTCATACAGCAAACTGCATTCTAATATTTATAGTTGCTATGTTCCTGATAGCTCCACACTATAAATAACCCAACCAGCTTTCAATAGACACATGGTTAAACAAAAACTGCTTTGTCTTCATGTTGTATGAGGCAACTCAGCAACAAAAAGTTAAAGAAACAATCTGTTAGGTATAAAGGCGTAGAAGGCTCTGCTGGGGCAGCCTTTCTTTTTCCACACCAATAGACAGCCTCCTGAGGGCTCTGTCTGTGAATCTCTAATTTCCACAGGCCAAGATCTCTTACCTGGGAAGCAAGCTGCCATCAAAGGAGTTATTTGTGGCCACGTATCCTATTCTCTACCCCCTTCCCTGCCTCCTGCCTGCAAATCAGAGCCTGGCTGTAGGTGTGTGCTGTGAGCCAGGCCCATCATCAGAAAGTATTAGAAAAGATCTGTTTCTGTCATGTGGACTCAGATTCCTCTTGAGATACCACACCACGCTGTCTCATGGAGTCTGAATTCTTCATCAGACCCTGATATGATGTTATCTGTCTGTCTGTGTGTCCATGATGTTAAATAAGTCTTATAAAAAAAAAAAAAAAACCCTACTCTCCAAGGATCAATCACAACGCCTGACAGCAGTGGTTCTCAACCTGTAGGTTAAGACCCCTTTGGGATCACATATCAGATATTCTGTGTATCAGATATTTACATTACAATTCATATTGTATATGTATATATTTACATTACAATTCATATCAGTAGCAAAATTAGTTTTGAAGTGGCAGTGAAATAATTTTATAGTTGGTCTAAGAGTTGCCCCACAAATCATACAAACACCAATCTCAGTTAAACAGGATGGTTTATTGAACACACACCTAAAGACTGATCAATCAGGGCAATAGCTCAGCCTCGAGAGCTAAAAGCTGCACACTGGACATTTCACAGAGCCAGCTTATAAAGGCTAAACTAAACCAAACCAACCAACCAAACAAACAAACAAACAAAAACCACAACAAGCTTACATTCAGGTGCTGGGAGTGTTGTCCGGTGGTTGCTCCTGACTCAAGCCATTTTAGATATAACAGTTGATATTGACCTTTAATTTGATGGGTCCTATGTGAATCTTATAGTTGTGGAATTTCTTAAGATTAACAAATACAGAACATGTCAGGGTATGTGGTCAGCATGACCCTGCTCTGAGTCAAGTTATTTTTCTGTGTCAATGACTGGCAGATATGTTACAATATGACAGGCAGCAACAATATGAAATAGCTGGCGGGCATGGAACAAAATGGCTACAGCTACACTAGGAGGGCAGGCCTCAACAGGTGTTCACTACAACACGAGGAATTATATTAAAGGTTGAGAATGAGAACCACTGTCTTACAGGGAGCCCACCAGAGATGATCACTCAGATACAGTTTACAGCCAGTTATAAGTCTTTATTCCATCCATCTGAGACTATACCCAGGCATTTGGGATCTTAGTGTAGCCCTGAGAATTTAGTCTAAGAGGCTTTTAAAAGCAAAAACCACAGTTGTCTCACTCTGCAGCTGCTGGGGGAGATTTGCACAAGCAAGCAGTTTAACAGAAGCCAAGTTTGCTGGGGCATCTTAACCTCTGGGGTCTGGTTAAACCTAAAATGGCCTCAGCAAGAATACAAGATGGAGGAACATCTGCACTATCATGCTGGGTCACAAATATCCCTTTTAAATCCCCATCCAAGACCGTTCAGCTAAGAGACTGGAAATAAGACTCCAAAGACTACAACTGTCATTGTATAGTATTGTTAGCTTGACACAATGACAGCTGTAGAAGGGTGAATGAGGAAATGAGGCAGGAGGATGGCTACAGAGGGAGGAAACTGTGTTGGGATCACCATTTGGATTTGTGAATGTGTCGGTGGCTACGCAAGCCACCCGAAGACGATGAGATTGCATAACACGGCCCCTACGTCCGACTCTCAAACATAGAGATGCCTGGGAATGGCCAAAATCCAGACTTACTCAGTGCCTAATACAGGTGTGGGATTTCCAGGTTCAGTGCAAAAGTTGTAGAAACCATGTCCTTTTGCAATGAAAGGAACAAAACGAGGAGAAGGTGACAGAGACAGATCAGGAGCTACCAACCCAAAGTGGATGGGGCAAAGGGAAGCCATCCAGGAATGCAGGAATCAAAGCAGGTGTGGTGACAAAGATGTTCTCATTCAGCAGTTCAAGGCCATTCCTCTGCCAGTGAGCTTGCACACAGAATAGTTGGGTGGACTGGGAATACTCATAAAATAACAAATTATAGCCATGAAATACAACTATCTCTTTGGCTATACCCAAACCCAACACCCCAAGTCAGTTTCAGTTTCCACAATGAACAATTAAAGCCTAAAAAAAAAAAACCCTCTACATTTTTATTGTTATCTCAAAACCATAGTGGGGCTGAAAATAACCACTACACCAGTCAGTCACTTAAAAGCATTTATTTTCAAAATTCAGCATAGCACACTTCACTTACTCACGTCTGTTCCTGTTTGTTACCAGGTATTTTCAGCAAACAGATCTCTTTAGGCACCTTCATCTGCTTTAATCAAACCTTCAAAGTGGCTCCTGCTGCTGTTGGCAATCACAACAGCTAATGGGGGTAAAGTGTGGAAGACTGGGGGGTGGGGATGTGAGAAAGACAATCATGTGCTCCTCACAGTTCAGAAACGCTAAGACACTGCATTCCAGACCCACTCTACTATGAAAAATGACATAATCATACCAGTTTATTATCTATTAAACAACTTATTAAATGTAAAGCTACCCAATATAATAAAATTGGGTAGCCTATATGGGAGGCATTTTTTCCATGAATTTATTTATTCATTTTACATCCCGATCGCTCCTCCCCACATGTAGGCTTAGATTTTTCAAAATCTACTTTAATAAGGGTTCTCAAACACTTTTTCTCCCTTCTAGCCCACCATCCAAGGGTAGGAGAGAAAAGATGGTAAATAGGACAAGGGGATCTGGACCTTGTTTAGAAGTAGTTCTTTGGAGTGATTCCGA
Source organism: Uromys caudimaculatus (assembly GCA_028551405.1). NCBI lineage: Eukaryota > Metazoa > Chordata > Mammalia > Rodentia > Muridae > Uromys > Uromys caudimaculatus. The sequence goes on from CM052709.1 coordinate 25,881,677, forward strand.
TCTCCGTTGTCAGGATACCAGCAGTCCAGTTCAAAAGTGTCACCCAATACCAATCAGCAATGGTGGCAAGATCCAGCAGAAACCACCAGGCCTCCGCCGAATTAGTGCAAGTCAGTGGGATTGACCAGGACCAGCTGAAATGCCAGGAGTTCTCTGCTGTGCCTTTCCCAACAAAGTGAAGATCATCGAAGACCGAGACCAAGGGAGAGCTGCACAGCTACCTATGCAAGAGCCCTGTCACTGTCCCTTGAGTCCAAACATCAAGTGTCCTCCCAGGGGTCTTGCCTCATCAAAACACATCACATGACACATCAGAAACTTCCACTTCACCACCTCCTCCTGGTGCACTCCTTCCCCCACAGGCATTTTTTTTTTTTAAACTTTGTGTGTCTGATGTGCGTGGTGGAGCTTGAGTGTCTCATAATGTGTGTGTGGAGGTCAGGTGTCTGTTCTACCATTCGGGGCCTCGGGTAGAACTCAGGCTGCTAGGCTTGGTAGCAGGTGGCAGTAACTCACTGAGAGATCTTGCCAGCCCATTATGGAAGGTTTTAAACTGATAAACTGATGAAGAGAGCATTTCTTAAAAATTATAATATATTTGAGCACCAATAATCTTTTCAGTGAGAAGTTAAGCATTTCATAAATAACATAATGAAGTTAGGGGTACTACTCGGCATACTTCTTTCCAAGATAGAGGGAAAATAAAATATAATAATCTGTCCTTAAATGTTTTACTCTCGATTTCCTTACAAAAAAAGAAAACCCTCCTGATTTAGCAGATGTCCTCTGTGTGGCTCACAGAGAACTATTATAGAATCCTTGCTTTCAGATAGCTCCTTTGTGTAGGAGAAAATAACATTTCTATCCACTTAGTCAGGGAAATAATGGGATCCATGGGTACTTTAGCTCTTGAAAGCTTCTGATAGGCAATGTCTGGAGCTAATTAGCCAATCTAAACGAAGATGGATGGGCGGGGCGATCATACAAGGTAGACGAAGGACGCAGAATGAAGGCCTCCAATGCACAGACAAGTGGACCACATCTCTAGGGAAATAAGCAGAGTGCTGTGCATCTGAGAGGAGGAAGAGATGCAAACATAGGGAGAGATGAAGGCCAGAAAATAATGGGTGAGATCAGACCGAGAGGACCTTGAGCACATCACTAAGGAGTTTAACAAATATTGTGGCTAGGATGGAGCAAGAGAAGGCAGTGCTATGCAGTGTGGCATCCCAGTTACTGAGAGAAACTGTCCTGAGGAAAACAAGGTTCACGGGGAGACAGATCAGAGGCAGGGGCTTATGCTAACAGCACATATTAACATAACAAGTGTTATACGAGTAACATTTATTTTGATTAGAGCTTTTTCCAACCTTGGAATATGAGGAAATAATTATACTCAGGGAAAAGCAAATCTAAATGGGAAAAATTAAAAAACAGAGTAGCAAAATGATGTCCCCCTCAGAGACAGGGTAGGTTAAGATAAAGACAGCAGTGGTTTTTCTATTCCTTCTTATAAGGAAACAGAAATCTAGAGATGTGAAGGGCTAGAGCACAGTGTCAAAGTTCTAATAAAAGAAAAGTGCAGACTGCAAGAGGGGGGTGGTCCTCAGATTTCAGGGTCAGGATTCCTTCAGGGCTAACTAGCGGGCACTCGGTAACGGTCCGCGTTTGTCTGGCAACTGTTATGAAGAAGAGCTTTGGCTTAATCTGGGAAAAGAGAATGGGCTCCTTACACGGTCTTTCATGTAGCCCAGGCCAGTCTTGAACCTACCAAATAGTCAATATGACCTTGAACTCTGATACTCCTGCCTCCCTCCACCTTCCAAGAACTAATATTATAGGCACATGTCAAAACCCATATTTGAATCATCAAGTATTAAAAATATGCATTTTCCCCATGAGAAGTCTTGCAGAAATATGCTTTTGTTCATGGAGAGGAAAAGTATAACTTTCTCAATTGCAAATAAATGTAGCTGAGAATCTGAAACTTAAATAATAAAAATTATCATCTAAACCTTCAATTTGTTTCTTTTTTAAATTAACAAGGTGAGACATATTTCAGACCCATATGACAGCTAGTCTTAAAATAACGATGACAAAACTAATATATACTATATTAGCAATATATAATTTTATTATAGATTAATATTATATTAGCAATAAACAATTTTTCTTGGGTACCTAATAGCCAAAATAAATAAATGAGTAAACAGACAAATGAATAAATAAACAAGTAACCAAACAAAGAAAGCTATTAATGAAGGCTGTGATTCACATAAAACCATAGTACCTACCTAGTCCTAACCCTGAAGAATTATAAGCCAGCAGGGCCTGGAGCTCTTTAAAACATCGATTATTCCCAGGGCTGGAGAGAAATGGTCTAGTGGTTAAGAGCACTGGCAGCTCCTCTAGAAGGTCTGGGTTTAATTCCCAGCACCAGCATGGCAGCTCATAACCATCGGCAACTCTAGTTCTAGGGGGTTCAATGCCCACATCGGGCCTCCTTAGGAACCACATGCAACGGTACATAGACACAGCAGGCGGAACACCCACACATGGAAAAAGAAAGTTAAAATCGCTTATTATTTCTAACTAAAATAAGACTTCAGAAATGCTATCCCTTTAATTAGATATGCTTAACTTGCTTATAAAGATCAGAACATAGTTTATAACTAAATATGCATAGATTTTAAGAAGAAAAAATTATCTGACTAGAGAAAAATATAAAAGCAAAAACAGAAAAAAGAAAAATGCCTAGAATTATGAATATTGAGCTGCAGAGCCAGAGAAACGCCACAGGGTTACACAGTAGGAAGTGGGAAGGTTACAGACAGGATTTTTCTGATGTGTTTACTTTTGAAAAGAACCTAGCATATTCCAAGTGGGTACTAAGAAGCCCAGTTTGCTAATAAAGTGTGGGAGTAATGGGCTATCTGTCAGAAACATGACAAGCATCTAGACAATGAACGCTCTTAGTGTTCAAGTCCACTTCAGCCTAAACTTTGTGCTGTAAGCAACACAGATATACTGAAAATGTATGAGACAAAACATCGCCATCATCATCACCACCATCACCATCATCATCACCATCAACAACAACAAATCTGGAGATGACTCAGAATCAGAGATGGGCTGTTGTGAAGCCGATGGAAGGGTTCTGCTTGGGTACCTCATTAGTATCAATATTACTGTCCATTGTAAGACCCGTAATAATCGGGATCTTTGCACTTTGCAGCATGAGCGCCCTCCTTTCTCTGGGCTTTAGTTTCCAAACCAAGGAACAACATGTCTATGTCCCAGCCCCCAGTCCCCAAAAGAAGAAAGCTGAGCCAATTTTTTAATAGTCGAGTTTGCATGTAATTACTCGATTCCATTTTACATTAGAAAACATAGAAAACCCAAAATTTCCCCAAGGTGACTCAGTTTGTAGAGCAGAATACTTGGGGACTTAAGCATATAATATAGGCTACTTATATATTTAGCAACTCAAATGCAACGGAAAGGTGGGTAACCTGAAGATGTACAGGGACCAAACTCCACCTTCTGTAAGTAGAAAAATGAGACAGGTATACACATTGGAAGGTCTTTAAAAGTGTGCTTCCTCCTTGACATGGCAGTGACTCTCCACCTGCTCATTCACGCCGCACTGGGGGTGCTGTTTCTGCCACGGGCATCGGTCCATCTTAACAGCTATTTGGTTCCTCTGAGATCTACCTTGGGCCTGAGTGGTTGGAGGTTTGCTAGTAATATCCCCAGCTGTTACCCCTAAGCTGTAGCCATCCATCCCGAAATGCCCTGTGTCTGAGGCTGGGGAAGCAGGTGTGTACAGGGGAGTCTGGAGAGACCTTTCTAGGAAGAGACAAAGGACTGGAGGACGGGACTGCAGAGATTATCATGAGCCACAGGTGGTGAACACTTGCCATATCATAGGCAAGGATGGGTAAGGTTCACAATGAGTAACACTCGGGCTTCTGAACGCTTCAGAACTGCATCTGAGCTCTCTAGCTCTGTGCCCGCCCCTCTCTGTGACAGAGAAGAGATATAGAGGGAGACCCAAGAGAGCGTGCAGTCTCCACATCAGTCTTGCCCCCAAAACATCCCTGAAAAGATGAAGGTTGTGCAAGGTGCTTCCCTGGGAGCTGAATCTCAGGTCCCTCGCCTATGCTTCTCAGAGCTACAGACAAATATGTGTTGTAATGGAATGTTACACAGCCAGCGTTCTGCTCCCACTGACAGACTGGCTGTCAGGGGATGTCACTAACCTCTAGCATGCATAAAGGAGTGGTAACCAGTGAGCATGCCTGCAAGGCAGACCCCGCAGCAAGCAGCCTCTCCCTGTCATCCCACTTCACTTCAAGTTGCCTCTTTTATCTTCCCATCCTCCTTCCTGAAAAGGTAAAGTGACTTCTTTTAGCACTAGGAAAACTCAAGATGCTTATTCATGACTTCTCATTTGCCTCCGTGTAGATTACAACATGGGCACTGTGTTAACAGAAAAGCAGTTGTCAAGCCGCGACAGTAAATACGGGTGGGTGCAGAGGCTAAACGTGTTCCCCAAGCACTGCAGTCTTCCACACCGCTGCCGGCTACCCAGGTATGAGATGCTGGCTCCCTCTGCTACTCCTCTAAGGCAGACGCGTCTGCACAGATCAGCAGCTCAAAGTCCACACCTCCTGGCCCGCGGTCAAAGCGGTCTGGGTTCCATTCTTTAGCAAGCGCCTCGCTGTGACTCAGTGGTTGGTCTTGAGAGATTGGACCAGATAGATTGCTCTTAGATAAAAGGAGGTGTCAAAGAGAACTCGGGTTTCCATAGAGAGAGAAAGTGCTGCCCCCTGCAAATCGCAGGCTCTGTGGAGTAAAGTATCTTCCTAAAGAGGTAGAAATAACAGGGGCGTGTGTTGCAGATGCTCTTGGTCAGTGACAAGGGGCACTCTAGCCTTAAGGACTTAAAATGGACTGACCCCACTCATCTGTCTGATTTTTTCATAAGTGAGCCAGAACACCATTGACCAAGGGGTCTGAAAGATTAACCAAAGAGGTTAGTGCATATTTCAAAGCAATTATAAATGTTCTACATATACATCTTTGAGTGACAGTCATGTTCAATCCACTTGTAAAAACAAGACACAACAAAAAAGCCCCACAAATAACTTAATAGTTTCCCTTTGTAAATCACCTTGAAACGTACAAAGCATTTTCCTGTCATATTGACCACACAGTTCCCTAAAAACAACTTGTAATAGAAAACAAAACAAAACAAACAGGTCTTCTCTCCATTTTACAGATGAAGATGCTGGGCCTCAGTGCGCTACCCACAGACATGGTGTGGAACTAGACTATACCGCTCTTTCCACTGAACGTTTCTGCTAAAAGGCTGCGACCTGGGATGCCTTGACTTCTGTGCTAAGCTGCTGTCTAATTAGGTACTGAAGATGTGAGGAAGATGCAGATAAGGGCTGGCTCATAAAAATCTCAGTCCTAGATGTCTTGCAATCTGCATAAACAAATTCACATGGAAGAGAAAAAGGAGCCCCCAGCCCAGAATGGCTTGACCTTAACCTGAATGAATCAACCCACAGGAACTAGGAAGGATGTGATCTGAAAGGGGTCACGAACACTAGGAAGTAGGGATTAGCAAAGGGTGCTTGGATTGAATCCCTCTCTAGTTTGCTTCTGATCAGTGACTAGAGAGGATTTCCTCTCTAGAGCAGAGAGTGAGCTTAACTAGTTGGACTCTGAACTGGATCTGCTAACTGTGTGTATAGGAATGCATGTGCCTTTGTTGGAAATTCTGAACATGTTACATTGGCGGACTAAAAATGTACTCCGTAGTGGTTAGCTGAGCTTCACACACATGGCTGAGATAACAAACCCTAAGCTGTGAATGTGCCACATCCCTGTGTTGTCAGAATGGATCGGTCAAGGAGGCAACTGGAGAGACACCACGGAGATAGGGGGTCCTGCTTAAGGATCCCGCAGCCAGCTCTAATGGTGTGGATGTCAGTTTTGCTCTCCATATGAATGTGTCATTACAGGTTCAAAACCACAGGGGCTGGGTGAAGCAACTCTATGCCTTCTCTATTTAGGGACTTTGTTAGTGATGGGGAGTGGGGTGGGGTTTAGTGGGTTTAAATGAGCTCAAGAGAGAGAGAGCATTTAGCCAAAGGCTGTGGGGAGCTAATGGGCCGGACTGACTGAGCCTCTGTGCCCTGTCAGTGGGCATGCTGTCTGTGCTTACTGAGCCCCACCCGCACAGCTGGGACTGTGTGCCTGGTCCCCTGGCTGCCTCAGGTTTGTCTTGAGCCTACTGCAGGCCTCTCTCATTTCCTGTTTCTGCAGAGCTGGCTATTCAAAAGCCCTCTTGGCTTGATAATCTTAAATCTTAAGTTTACACAAGCTCTTATGGCTGTGATGCCTAGCAAGTGACTTTCTAATGCTGACTTGGGCCCACATAGGGTTTGAACTTCTGAAGAACATGCTGGCCTGGAGGTCCCTGCACAATTTATCAAATGTGTTGTGCGGTGTGAATATACCAGGTATAATCATAATTATAAGCTCCAGTGAAGCCAGCCGGGTACCTTAAGTTTCTTATGAAGCAGATGTCGGTGTTCAATCATGTATAGCAGCAACCAACAGGACAGTAACTCATACCATGATGTGCCTGCTTGATGATCCATTATCCACTAATCCAACTCCTTCAACCCTGGACAGGGTGTGTGTGGGGAGTCTTTGGAGGGTGTACCCGTCTCTGGCCCCTTCCTGTAAGGAGCTCTCCACTTCCTGGACAGGGTGTGTGTGGGGAGTCTTTGGAGGGTGCACCTGTCTCTGGCCCCTTCCTGTAAGGAGCTCTCCACTCCCTGGACAGGGTGTGTGTGGGGAGTCTTTGGAGGGTGCACCTGTCTCTGGCCCCTTCCTGTAAGGAGCTCACCACTTCCTGGCCACATGCTCCTGCCAGGATGTTCTGCCTCACCACAGACTGAAACCTCTGAAAACTGGAGAGCAAATAAACCCTTCTGTCTTCTTTCGGGTTGTTTTCTTGGATGTTGAGTATTTGGTTACAGCGACAGAAGCCTGACTGACACTTTCTATCAGGCGTCACTATGAGCTTTGGCTGTCAATGGTCATCTTCTGTCCCATCTGTATGTTCTTATACTCCCTACATCTCCATCCCTGCTTCCCCTACATTAGATTCAGGTATTGATCTAATTCTGATATTGAGACAGTCTTCTGTATATCTGTCTATTCAGATGTCCTACAAGTACCCCAAACATTCTGTATCAAAAATGATCTTTATTGAATCTACTTTTTCTTGCCCTGCAAATGATGCCTGTTTGTGTAACCTGCTGTCCGTGCCAGTTGCTCAGGTCCTGGTTTTTCTTTTCCTTGTCTTCTCTGGCCATTCATTTCCCCTCATCCAGTCAGGCTTCTATGCCCTCAATACCTGTTAAAACGTGTCCTCTTTCCTCGCCGCCAGACCTGCACCACCATTATGTTTCATTGATCACTCCAGGCCTTTGTCTCAACTCAGGAAAGCCAGAATAATCTACAAGTGCAGAACTGGCCAAGCCACGGCTCACCCCAGTGTGCACAGTTAACCCTGCCTGTCTGCTTTATGCCTCTGTCTCGCCTTTTGTCTGGTTCTCTGCATATTGGCCAATTGTGCTTCCCGTACTCCCCTGTCCTTGGGTTCTCAGTACACTCCCATCTCCAGAGAGCATTTTCTTACCATTTTCCTTTGCCAGGCCCTAGTAAGTCTTCAAGTGTCTCCTAGGGAGAGGCCTTCAGAACTGCCCAGTGTAGGCTGTACCCTACCGGCTGTGTCTCTCCAAAGCACTAGCAAGTCTTCCTGGAACAGCCACCCTTTATAGTTTCTTATTCAAATTTAAGTCTACTCTACAGGGTGTGCAATCAAGTGTGTGTGAGTGTGTGTGTGTCTCAGTGTGTGTGTGTGTGTGTCTCTCTCTCTCTGTGTTATTATATTGTGTTGATTTTTGATTGAGTGTCTAGCTCCAAAACTCATTCACATTTTCAAGTAGTTATAAGCACTTACAAAAGAACCGTGCTGTGAATTACAGCTACCACATCGCTAACTCTGTCTAGTACACTGGAGTAAACTGCAGAAGCACAGCGGGGCATGGCACTCTTTTCAAGCAGAGTCTCTGTGGTAATCATACCTGTAGAGCTTTGTCATCAAAACAAGTTCTGAAGCAGCATTTCCTAGCAATTCTGAACTCTCTATATCCATCCCAACCTAGGTTGTTTTAGCTAAGAAGACTACTAAAGGCTTTATATCACGTATAAAGAAATCTGCCTTTATCTACTTATGTAATAGATTATCAACATGTTTATTAATAAATGTGACAGGGTCACTTAGCTTTAGTCTTTCAGGTAAGGAAATGAGATTCTAAGGAAAGGTTAAAAGAAAAAAACCCTATAATAAATATTTTTAAAAGGAAGATTGAATGGGCCTCTTGTGCGGAAAGGCCGTCCGTCCCACACATCAGAGGAGAGAATGAAAAATATCTGCAAAGTGCAAATAATTGAAATACAAAGAAAAGAAAAGTAAAGGAGGAAGCAGAAGCCCCACGTCCTTACCATTCTCAGCCACGAGGGTAGAAAGCCTTTGTACAGGCTCAGGAAGCCTTCCCCCTGAACAGCCTGGATCAAGCAGTCAGTTGATGACTTATACAAAAGTCCTCTGGAAGGAGAAAGGGACCTGTGTCAAATGCCCTCCTGTGTTAACCAAGACGTAAACAGAGCCATCTATGGGGCGCTATTCTGAGCTGAATACTTTCTGTATTGGTGCTCCTTTGACATAAGACATAAGTGTCTTCAGTTCACCACAGGTATTCCCTGCTGACTCTTTTCCCCATCACTCCCTCGGTCCTCTCTGGAGTTCATTCCACAGACCTCTTCCAAAGAGAACAACACACTACTTTTTACCACATCGAGTTCTGTCACCTGAAAGGCACACGCTCTGAACAGACTGGTCTGCAAATTCTCAGCAGAGTATTTCAAAGCTTTCAAAACGCTTTGAAAACAATGAAGTCACAATAACTACTCTGTGTCTAAATAATACGACTCTTATCTCAAGTCCTCAGAGGCTTAGTATATTTGCATCAGACAAAGAAAATAATTTCACATGAACATTTGCGTCACTGAAGAGGAGAACTTGAATACATCTCTATCACATAGACCTTTAGAAGACAGCATCTTTTAAACACCAACCCTGCTGCAGCCACTCCAGCATGCGGGCACTAGGGACTTCACCTACCTTCCTTGTTTGTCTCGAGGTTGGTTCATTATTCGGCTTTTGATGACATCGGCTGGTGTTCCCAGAATAGAAGCTACGAGTCCAGAACACAAACTGTAGACACGAATAAATAAAATTCAAAGAGAATATTCAAAAGCTTCCAGATTCTAAAAGAAAGGCATTTAATATTTAAAAAGAAAGGAGCACTAAGTATTCTTTGAGATTAAAATTAATGCTTAGGTCGGTAAAGGAGAAAACTTTAAAGCATGGCCAGTCAACAGATAGGTGCCTCTTGCTGCCAGGCTTTCTTTGATGCAGGGAACAGGAGGTAAGATTCTCTCCTGTGAGACAGCTTGGGAAGTAAGGTGCTTGTCAGGAAGCTCAATGGTCCTGAAAGTCATCCTCTGACCTCCACGTGTATGCGTGCACACATACAATCACGTGACACAGATTCTCAATCTCTCTCTCTCTCTCTCTCTCTCTCTCTCTCTCTCTCTCTCACACACACACACACACACACACACACACACATCACCACCACCAAGAGTAAAAGTAATAACTGTTTAAGAAGACCCTGTTCTGGAGGCGTCTACAGCATTCAGATAGGCAAATGTGATAGGTGTTAACTGAGTGACAGGTAGGTAGGGACAGGCACTGGGCGTGACTTAGTCACCTGTCAGCACAGATCTGGAGGCAGTGTTATAAGGACTAAGAGTAGCATGTCCAAAAAAATATTCTTGGGGAGGGGGAGTGTGAATTTTTAATAACATCAACTTGAGAATATTAACATTATATCACATATCTAGGGTCACCTCAGTAGCATAGGGGATTGCACATTATTTTTAGGATTAAGAAACAGGATCAGGAGTCAGACAAAGCATCCCTGTGATGTCACACCAGACACCGAAATGCTACCCATTCTAATGGAGCTGTTGAAAGGGTGTGTCAAAGAGAAGGAATACCAGAAGAGCCGAATTCCCTCAGACCCTCATGGCTGATCTGCTTCCTTCCTGTCCCTTCCCTTTGCTTTGCTGGTGTTGTTTTTGTTGGTTTTCAGTCCTTTGAGCCCTGAAGTGATGGACTCCTTTATCATCTTATTTACTGTTCACCACTTTCACGTGTGTCCAGTTGGGGAGTGACCTGGGCAGGGCCACTGCAGGACGGAGACTGGGACAATCAGCCCAGAAGGCCACACATATCTGCTGAACTGAGTTAAAGAGACCATCGTCAGAAACTGCCCCTGGGGCAGCCCCATCAAGTTCGAATGTTTGTCGAGTTTAATCTGAAATGTGCTGTGATTTTTTCCTGTCTCTTCCACATTTTAATTGCCACAAACTTAAAGAAAATGACCCTTTAAGAACATAGCATCATCCTCCCTCCTCACAATGGCTTGACATTCTTGCCCCAAAGATTCCCAAGGTTAGAATTTATGACAAGGATTAAAGACAAGGCCAGAGATGTCCAGAGAGATGGCACAGGCTCTTGCAGAGGGCCAGACTGTGGTCCCCGGAACCTGTCACTCCAGCTCAAGGGGAGCCAAGCTCTTCAGGCCTCAGGGGCCACCTGGACTCACATGCACATGACCGCACACAGACTCCAATGTGTACACATAATTAAAAATAAAATTAAATCCTAAAAAAAGAACAGGAAACAGAGAAAATTAGAATAGCCCAAACAGGCGCCTACCTGGATAAGCCGTGAGTGGAGATATTGTCTTCAAGTGGTGTGTTCAATACCAAGTAGTGTTTCACGGTGTCGTAAGTGGTTAAGTCTGGAAAGGAGAAAGGGTTGACTGTTCATTCACGCAACAGTGACTGTCTTTTGTGTCAAAATTATGCCAGGCTTGGGGGCAAACCGTGCCAGAATGGAAGACCCCGCTCCTGCTCGTAAGCAGAGACAGGCAAAGCTACAAAGGCTAGGAGAGAAATGGGCACTCACTGTACGGAGCTATGCTTGTGCTACCCGCTGGAATTTTGCTCTCTGGACTGAGAAATTTCTGTCTGAGCTTATGTCAGATTGAGTCAAGACCCTGCCAGTTACAATCATCAGATCTGGACTGCTGTTTTACGTTAAGCTCATTATATATTTTTCTAAGGCCAATCAGAAGCTATGGAGAGTCACGCGGCAGTGCTGGGTTTTGTGAAGATAACCCACACGGAAGTACAGGCAAATGAATGGTGGAATGGACAGGCATGTCAGAGGGCTGAGGCGAGACGCGACTGATACTTTTGTAGAACTCAGGGAGGAGTTGTTGGTAAAATGAGAATTTTATCCTGCTTGTCTGGTAGCCAAACTACTGGATGGCTAGATGTCAGTAGGTTGTAAACAAGTATTCTGTAGGCAAAGAGAAAAAGTGAAGGGATCCAGATCAGATGAGGGGATGGATTTTAAAGTTTGGGTGAAATGGAAGGCCTCTTGCTAAAATGACACCAGAGACCCACAGGAAGCATGGGAAAAAATAAGCATTAAGAGAGCCGAGAGAAATGCTCTTGCTGAAAGGAAAGCATTCACTGTAGGGCAGGAGCTGGCTATGACTATCCTGAAGGCTGAGGTTGGTGTCGCTGAGAACACAAGGGAGACAAGAGAACGGCAGGCCAACTCAGCTGACTCAGGGGAGGTCAGAGGTCAGGCTGCAGGAAGACTAGGGGACTAGATATGAGTCAGTCATGCTAGTCCCAACAAGAGATGACGCTGGCTTGATCAGGATTGTGGAGCCCCGCTCAGCTTCTGGATAAAGTCTGAAAGCAGAAATAGCCAGCAGATTGAAGACAGAGAGAGAAAGGAAAGGTGAAGGCAAGGTTCTAAGTGTGAACAATTTAAAGGGAAGAGCTGTTATTTTTGAGATAAAAATGGAAACAGATAACTTTTATTTATTTATTTATTTATTTATTTATTTATTTATTTATTTATTTTTAACAAGACAACAGCAGTGGTCACCTTCGTAAAGCCAGTTCAGGGACAGTGGGACAAAGTGGCTATGCAATGCCTAGGAAGGGGTCTAGTGGCTATGGAGGATGCAACAAGTCATGTATGAACCCAGCAGCTCCAGTGACCATGAGAAGACAGAAATAATCACACTGAGCGGCTAACCGACACAAACAAGGAAGGACAAAATTCACACCCATGTAACAAAACGGACCGTTGGGTATTTTGAGACGATGACAAGTGGAGAGGGAAGTGATTTGATGATGAAGCTTGGTTTAGACACATTCGAAGGCATACTCTAGAGACAGCCAACGGAAGACCCCCAGAAAGCAACTGGAACTTGGGTGAGTTGAGGCCCTGAGAAAACCTTGAAGGAAAAAATTGAGACACTACAGTCACTAGGATTTCCTGGGGGTGGGGGTGGGGAATTAGCTACCAATGAGACACAGCAGATGTACATGGAGTGACAGGGAAATAGATCTACTCCCTTCCACATTTAAGTGACCTGTTCCTGGAACTCTCAAAAATGTTCCATATTCGTTTCTGAGCACCATATCATCCATCTTAGAAAGGATTCTTTCACCGACTAAGCCCTGAGCCAATATGAAAGATGAGTCAGTATGAAAGACAGTGGGGAAAAGACGAATAAAACAAATTCCTGCCATTGCCTTCAGGGGCTCATCATGTAGTCAAAGAGACAGACACTAGAGGCCAAGGACAGTAGTGACCTCAGAGAACTCAGAAAAGGACATCTAATGTGACCAGCTCCAGCTATGGGGACGGCCTGCGAGAGGTTTAGGAACAATACATGGGCAGAGATAACGGTTTAGCTCAAATTAAAGGGCTGTGTAGACGAAAACTAATCACAAGACAGGATAAGACTGCAAGTAAGAGGTGAGGGGCAGCTTTGTAGGGACTTGATGTGGTCTCTCTGCTCACGGGGTGTGGCCTCTCAGCTCACGGGGGTGTGGTCTCTCAGCTCGCGGGGTGTGGCTTCTCAGCTCACGGGGTGTGTGGCCTCTCAGGCTTTCTGCTGTACTCCTGGCAGACAAGATGAACTGCTCAGGGAGCTGAAAGCATGTGGCAAGTTCTGCAGTATCCTACATTTGTTCAAAAATTTCCACTTTGCTATCTAATGAGAGGCTAGCGGAAGGTGCTAATGCCCGGCATGTTGGATCAGAGATTTAGATAAGTCTCTCTGGATAGCTACGCTGCCATACAGCATTGAGGATGGGGAAAGAGGCCAGTCAGATGGTGGTGGCAGAGGTCAAGCTGGGAGTCTGATGCTGTGACCTGTTGGAAGGTCACTGGGGATACTGAAGTAGCAGGTATTTGTGTGTTGGTGTAGGGGGTTGGGCTTAAGATGATCCTAGAAGATGGGAGTAGTTGGTAGCTTTGCCATGTACATTCAAGGAAGCTGTGGATATGTACACAGAATGACCGTTTTCAGAGATGCAAACCTAGGAAGCATCTTTCATTTCTGCACCCCAAATTCTGTATTCTTAACAAAAAAGGCAAGCTGCTTCTTTACCATTTACTGGTGCTTGTAATCTTTCCTATATGTTAATTCTCATGAAGATTTCATATTCCTTTTAGCAAATACACATACATGGCTGGCATAACAGTAACCATAGTGTGGATATACCCACTGTATGTCTAAAACATAGACACTGCCAACTTCAAGGACTATCTGTCTACCAGTGGAATGGCCATTAGCCTCTTGATGTTATGAAATGTTTATATGTTTTAGAGTTCAAAGTTTTAAAATTAGACATATACATTTAAAATAACGTATCTTCTTAGGGACTGCTATATGTAACTTCTCAGTAAAGGTATCTGTCAACATATTTCCATTATCATAGTTTGTCAACATAATTATAATTTAATTTTAAAATGTTTTCCATCATATAATAATTAGCATAACTTGTAGCTTCACTAGAAATGTATTACCATATTAAAAGCATTTCCTAAATAAGAATATTTGTCTAATATGACTTAATTTTTTTTTTGACATAGGTATAACTTTACGATTCAGGTTGGCCTTGAACTCATGATCCTCCCAGCTCAGCCTTACAAAAAAAAGGGTTTTAGTCTTTTCTAGCTTCCTTGATATATAACTGACCAATTGAAACTTTATGGTTATGGTATTAAAAAAATAAATTAGCAATTAAAACTGAGACGTGAAGGGTAAAGGTGCACTGTGGGAGGGACATTCCTGATTCCAGGCTGCAGGCTGCGCTGTTTAGGGGCTGGAGAGATGGCTCAGCGGGTAAGAGCACTGACTGCTCTTCCGAAGGTCCTGAGTTCAAATCCCAGCAACCACATGGTGGCTCACAACCATCCATAATGAGAACTGATGCCCTCTGCTGGGGTGTCTGAAGACAGCTACAGTGTACTTACATATAATAAATAAATAAATCTTTAAAAAAAAAAAAAAAAAAAAAAAAAAAGAAACATTTCCAAAGGAACAGGAGCAGAGCCTCAGGCAGGGAGAGAGCCGGACATCTGGGCTGAGTCCAGCAGTCGCACATTTCAGTTTTCATCTCAAAGGATGATCTGGACTGGGGTAGGAGGCCTCAGAAACCACTCTTTCTTTTTCTCTTTATGGGAACAGGCTTTCTGCCTTTGGTCCTTCTCATACATCACTGATTGAGGTGAAAACGCACCAGTCACCATCACTGGTTCGTGTTATTGAAAAATAAAACAATTATCTTCCACATACCCTGATGCCAGTGCTCATAACTCGGAGATTACAGCTTAGACATTCAAGAAGTTGTGTTACCTCCCATGTTCACAAGCGCTGCTCTCTGGATATTGGGTATCCAGCCTGCCCAAAGCCCACGGATTCCTCCTTCAGCTAAGATTTTTGCAAATGCATGATGTACTCCACGGAATCTAAGAAAAATAACATCGACATGTTATTCTACGTATTCTTGTGTTTGGAAAGCAGATGTGCAAATTTCACTTTCAGGGGATGCTTGTAATAGTACCTTTAGCTACTTTGTAGTTCTTTTTTCTTCTACCCTTCTCCACCTCTTTACTTCTTCCTTTCCAACCCCCTAACACTGGGAAGGAGAGACAAAAAGGCTAGAGGGGAGAGGGCGTGACGATGCCATTAGACTACTTCCTGCTGATAGGGGTGCTGAGTTCCTTAGGGCAGGTTTGATCTTTGTTGTTAGGATATCTAATTTATTCTTTAGGAAGGACTAATAACAAACTCACTTCATACAACCATCAACCTGTCAACCCATCCCTTCTACTGGGCTCTAGCATTTATACACCCTCTGAAAAGCCCCCAGAATTCCAAATGTTACATGCTCGCAAAAACTATCTGCAACCGGCAAAATCATGACCCTGCTAAAGCACGAGGTAAATCACAGTCAGCTTCTGAGAACAGCCCCATATCCCACACCTGAGATTAAAATTTAAAAAAATATTCTTATGCTATTTCTGTGTTTTTAAAGAAATCAAAATTCTCACTTCAGATACTGTCAGAACACGGACACAGGAATGACACATGGTGTACAATCCCTTGGGGAGCCAGTAGTGAGGAAGGCTCCAGAACAGGCAAAGAGCCTTTTACCTCAGGTACTTTTGTTCCCTGGATTGTTCTTGGATGTGATTTTGTGCCTGCTGGGACAAATCTTTGCATTCAATTTATAAGACATGTTTCTTCTTGTTGGGTGTTGGAACACAACTCTAGAACCCAGTCTGGGGAAAGGATCTGATGAATGCCATCTCTCTTATGCTCTGAATCTGGACATGGCCTTCTGCCTTGCTTTCATGCTCTCCCAGATACAATCTATGGCAAATGCCAGGCAACTCTGCTTGTACTGATCTGTCCCGAGAAAGCTCTGGGCAAGGGCTGCTCTGTTAATCTGTAGTATGAGCTTACTGGCATTTATTTACATGTTTTTCTAAACTCAAACGACCTTCCTTGGATCATTGCTTTCTTTCGTTCTTAGATTCGTGTGTAAAAGGATATTGAAACTGAAGTAAGGCTGTCTCCAGCTTTAGACTGCAGTCTGCCCCATTCTTTAAGGTTCTCAGATCGCAGGTCTCATGGACAGATTTTTACAGGTCAACAAAAGTCAACAGATACAATTAGGAATGAAATAATATTTATTCAGGATCATTAGAAATTAAAAGATTATAAAAGTCTCATTTCCAGATAACTTAATAATTTATTGTTGAAAGGCCAACCTTTGGTTCTTCTTTAAAAGTGTTCTATTTATATTATGCAGTTTGTCTGCATGTACGTAAGTGCAGCACATGCCTGGGGCCTATGGAGGCCAGAAGTGAGCACTGGGCTCCCCCGGAACTGGAGCTCCAGGTGGTTGTGAGCCATCGAATGGGAACGGACACTGAGCGTGGGCCCTCAGCAAGAGCTGCCAGTGCTCCGAACTGCTGAAACACCCCTCTAGCCATTTCCCTTCCTGTTTTCATTCTTTCTCCTTTTCTTTTCTAGTCTTCAGACTTGTTATTTAGCATAGGCTAGTCTCAAACTTGTAAATCTCTTGCCTCAACCTCCAGAGTACTAGGATTACAGGTGTGTACTGCTATGCTTGACAAGATTTAAACATTTTCAATGGGCAGCATCACAAATTCTGTCATGATTTTCTCTTCTCAGTCTAGTAAAATGATCAAAATACCACTTTTGGTATTTTTTGATCTCTAACTCTCACATTAATTACAAAAGGAAGCAATAGTTGTTAGCCTTCATTTTATTGGTGATACAGGGACCATATATATTCATAATATATATACACATATTTAAACAATACTAAAAAGCCAGCCACTGAGTTGGGGCCAGGGGTGTAGCTCAGCAGTAGATCACTTCCCTGACGTGCCCAAGACTCTGGGCTTGATCCCTAGCATTATAAAACAAAACAAAGAAACACAAACCCAGTAAACACGACTCTCCAATATTCTTCTATCACCCTGGGTTGGAGAGATGGTTCAGTGCTTAAAGAGCACTGGCTGGGTTCAATTTCTAGCACCCACTTGGCAGCTCACGACAGTCTCTAACTTCAGTGTCAGGGATCCAATGTCCTTTTTCTGGCTCCCTCCACATGTGTGTACAGACTCACATGCAGGCAAAACACCCATACACATAACATAATAATAAACTGAAAATTAAAAATCTTTTATCTCATAAGCAGGATGATGTTTTCGGTTAGAAAACAGAAAAGACAATCTGAGAATTCTTAAAATTAAATAACATAATCTTTGTGAAAATTACCACCCTATCTTGACTTCACTCTTACTTCTGTGTGCAGGTGAAAACCGAAGCTGAATTTGCACTTGAAACAATACCACTGTCTGTTAAAGAGGAAACATCCAGGCTTGTGCGGCCCCAAAGGATCTGGATTGGAATTCCCTGCTTTTCACTTGCTAGCTGCATGGCTTTTATGTAGGCATTGTGGTTTCTGAATCTCACCAAAGGACAATGTACTATTATTTTGACATGCGTAATTGCTCTGTGCTTTGTCTGTGTAGGCGCTTATGGTCCCGGGATCCACATGCTGTTTTGTTCGTCCCCCCCCCCTTCCTTCCTTTCTTCCTTCCTTCCCTTCTCCTCCTCTTTCTTTTCTTTTACAATGGCATCAACCAAAATTTACCAACATTAGGAACAAAAAAAGTCAAGCAGCCGCATAAAAAACCAAAACCAATTAAAGCCCAGCTGAAAACGTGTCTGTGGCTGTTTTTGCTTCTCCAAACAAGTTTCTTTTACTGATCCGTGGGTATTAGATGTTAGCAAAGCATCAGGATGGGTCCTGGGTGCTATAACCCATTTGCTAAGTCAGAGTTCTGTCTCTTGGCCCAGTAGTCTGCAGGGGAACTGAGGCTACAGCAGGGCAGGCGAGCAGTGGCCAATGGTGACCAGCCAAGAAAGGCCCCAGTCATCCTCATTCAAGTCCAGCTCAGCTAGAGACTGTTCCCAGGGGCAGACGTCTGCAGACTCAGCTCAACTCTGTGCCGTGCTTTCTCTCTTTCCTGGGAGCTTTGCCTCTTTCCTGGGAGGGGTCCATCTGTCAGAGCTCACCCTTTCCCAGGAGAAACAGGCTACAAGAAATTAGCAACACCTCACCTTTCTGTATCTTGTCAAGGGGGAAACAGGTTTTTCAAGACAGTAGTGTTAGCCGTTAAGAATCCCCTTTAAAAATGAAGATACAGAGACTGGGTGGTAAGTGACTCCCAGGATACCAACCCTAGTGACAAAGTTAGGGCTCATACCAGGGCACATGATAGCCTCATACTCTCTGCAATTCTGCCCAGCCTCCCATGTGCTGAGATTACAGGCCAGAATGGCAATGCCCTGTTTTCTAAATTCTTTACTTCAGCTTGGAACAGGGGACTTACCTAACTGTCTTTTATTAGGAGGAGGAGCAAAGAGTTATCAACACATAGTTTGTCTGACACAGATGTGTCAGATGCCCAATACATCATTGTGCACAAGGACGATTTGGGCTCTCCAACTTCTTCACAAATATAACTTCAAAGGAAAAGAATTAGTGTTATTTCCTTTAGTGAAGATTAGATTACAAATGTGTGAGTGCATCAGATAAATGTCCAGGAAACAGGTGGCTGAAAATGGGGAAGGAAAAGCATCAGTTTCCGGAGCAACTCACCTCAAGGGTTTCCCTTCCAGTCTCCGTTTCCCTTCCATTTGCATCTGGACCTTCACAAGGTCAGTGGGGTTGGCTAAAAACTGTCCGAAGACACCAGCCATCATCCCTCCAATGACTGATTTCCTAATTGCAAAAGGAGATAGTTTTGGGTTTTTTTGTTGTTTTTTTTAACAAATTGCCACTAATTTCACAGATTGTGTAAGGGAACCACACCGCAATTTTACAGGCCCTGGGGAGAAGGTTAAAGAAAAGGGACTGACACAAAGGAGAGAAAAGCAGACAGTTTGACTGTTTATTGGTGGGCGGGTCCAGGGAGCAATAGGACCTAAAGGGAAAATCTGAAACCCTCCCAATTGAATCCAAAGGAAAGGAAAATGGCTTCTAAAGTGTGGATGTTCCCACCGACTATTCTCTGCAGCCAGCATCTCCCTGCAGGGTAAGGAGAGAGACAGCAGAGATGCAATCAGCCTAGGATGCAGAGGCTGGGGAAGCAGCATTTTAACCCTGCACTGGTTTTCCCAATGACATGTTTGACAGCATTCTCCTCTCCGTTTCGTAGGCCGAAGCTCCTCTACTCTCAGCCAACAGTAAGCAGGATTCAACCATAATAAGTATAGAGCTGCATCTCCAAACCACACACCGCAGGCAAGTATATGTTAAGATGGCTCTATTATTTTACATTTCACGACGGTTTAAAGGGAATTTAAATTAATCTCCCCATTTATCAGTGATGCTGCTCCGTGGTGAACATTTATATTTCTTTTGGGAACTGTGTCTGTAAACACCTTTTCCTTATTTTTCTAGGGTGCTGTCTGTTTTTATTTAAGTTGTTTTAATGGTGCCAGATGCATATTTATGATGAAATACTTTAAACATATCTTTCTTTAACTCTCTCTCCCCCTTGCGCTCTCTCTCTCTCTCTCTCTCTCTCTCTCTCTCTCTCTCTGTGTGTGTGTGTGTGTGCGCGCGCGCGCGCGCGCGTGCGCTCACAGCGTGCACACATAGTGTAGGAGGGGCTAGAAGAAGACATTGGATCCCTTGGAGCTGGAGTTACAGGTGGGTGTGAACTGCACAATAGGGATGCTGAGAACTGAACTCTGGTCCTCTAGAAGAACGGGAAGTGCTCTTAACTGCTGAGCATCTCTCCAGCCCCTATGAACTACTCTCTACATTTCTGTTTTAAATTTTAAAATTTACTTGTATGTAGTCTCCTCCAGTCCTATGGAAACAGAAGCCTAAAGGTGAGCATCGCTTCTGCAGCCTAGAGACCTGAACATGGAAAAGAAGAGGCAGTCTGTCCGCGGCATTCAGTAAGGGAGCAGAAAGGGACTCAAGCCCATCTCCAGCTTCAAAGCCCAGAGCTTTTCGAAAGGAAGAAAAATACACAGGGCTATACTGACAGGCTGCTCTACTGGTAGGACTTCTGATGGAATAAAGCTACTGTGATTCTTTTAAAAAAATATTTTGAGTGTGTGTGTGAGAGAGAGAGGAAGAGGGAAGAAAATAGAGAGACGCATACATAGACAGACAGACAGACAGATACATGCACACAGGGAGGGAGGGAAGGAGAAAGGGAGGAAGAGAGAGCGAGAGCGAGAGAGAACCAATGAGAATCAGAAGACAACTAGACACTTCTGGGAATCATTTCTCTCTTTCTAGCTTTTAAGTTTCCAAGATTAATTCAGGTCATCCAGGCTGGGCAGCCGCCGCCATCTCTTTGGCTTGCCACTGTGGTCTTAATAAGCAGTGTCATGGTGGAAACAGAAGCCATTGGCATTAACCACGTCCGTGCTAAGTGAGTCACAGTGACAACCGGAAGTTGAGTGTCAG
Source organism: Uromys caudimaculatus (assembly GCA_028551405.1). NCBI lineage: Eukaryota > Metazoa > Chordata > Mammalia > Rodentia > Muridae > Uromys > Uromys caudimaculatus. The sequence continues at coordinate 25,902,317 of CM052709.1, forward strand.
CTCTATACATGTTGACATGGATCTTAACCTGTAGATGCGGCCAAGGCTACAGGGATGCAAGAACACACCAGGCATGCAGAGAAAAGAGAGCAAAACTCCTCAACCTTCAAGGATAAAACAGCTCTTCTCCCAGCATGGGGCTGCTTCCCTGTGAGACACCTATAGCTATGGTCTGGTTCTTGCCTTGGCCCTTAGTTACTTGCTTCGCTGCCCATTGTAAGAAGAGGGCCAAAGGACAGGGCCAAAGAGATGCTGGGAGAGACACTGAGCACAGTGTCCAGGAAGTTAAGGAAGTGAGTCATGGAAGGTCAGAGCACCCAGGACAAAGAGGTTTGGTCTACAGTACATCAAATGCATTTATCATTCTTACATCCCGGGAGGGGAGGACATTAGCGTATCAAATCCCACAACCGCTAACGCTCTTTTCCAAACTTCAACATTTACAACCTAAAAACAAAAGAAAGAAAAAGAATATAAAAATGGGGAAAAAAACGAAACAACAAACAAACCAACAAACAAAAACAACGAAGTGACAACCTAAACTTCGGGAATGCGATACTTCAAACATAAAACCGTTTGCTAAGCCTGTTTTGGCAGAGCTGACCAACTGTATCTTCATTACGGTGTCTTCCTTCTATTATAAAATGTGTCCAAACAACACAAAACAAGTTCTTGCAGGAAGTCGCTATCCTTTATAGACTGAAATCCACTTCCAGCTTTTTTCTTTTTTTTCTTACAGAAATTTCAAGTAATTCATAAGGGGGCTATGATAACCCACTGATTGAAGACAGGAAGCTGCCCAGTGTAGAAGGTGGCAAACTTTACCCTTAGGGATTTATTAATTAGGACTGATACAAAAAATGGGAGCCATGATTTACTTCCTGGACACAGGCTTTATACACTGGACCACACAAAAGTTTCTAATAATGTAAAAGCCAGAACCTGAAAGAAAAAAAAAAAAAAAAAAGAAGAAGAAACAAAAGCAGAAACAAAACACAAATTAATCACAGTTAGCTTGCCTCTAGAGACTCTAGAGAGAGATGCTGGTTTGCTTATTCTTGGCTGACATTTTCTGAAAGAATATATTTTCATTCAGAAAACTAAGTATTTTGCAATTAATGGTAACCAAATAAAAGGTACATGGGTAATGTGTTAAGATGTAAGAGTTTAAAGTGTTTTATCAGATATCCAGCACCTTGAATTAACCAACACATTTGTGTAACTGAGACTGGGGTCTTTTGATTATAATCACAAAAGTATACAACAATGCAAGGAATTAATGTTGTATTCATCAAAACCGACCAGTTATAATGAAAGCCATGTGGCGGCTGGTCTTGTGTCAACTTGACACATGCTAGACTCATCGATTGAGAAAGCGCCTCCCATCAGAATGGGCCACAGGCAGGTCTGTGGCATTTCCGTGATGAGTATCTGCTGTTCTGAGAGAGCCCATCCCACAGTAGGTAGTGCCATCCCTGGGAAGGTGGTCCTGCTGAGCAAGCCAGGGCTGAGCAAGCCATGGGGAGCAAGCATGCGGAGCAAGAGTAAGCAGCCTTGCTCTGTAGCCTCTGCTTCAGTTCTGGCCTCCAGGGTCCTACTTTGAGCTCCTACCCTGATGACCCTCTGTGATGGACTGGAATTGTAGTGAAAAAAAAATCCCTTTCCTCCCCAAGTTACTTCTGGTCATGGTATTTTTTGTTTGTTTGTTTGTTTTTTGTTTTTGGAGATAGGGTTTCTCTGTGTAGCCCTGGCTGTCCTAGAACTCACTCTGTAGACCAGGCTGGCCTCGAACTCAGAAATCCTCCTGCCTCTGCCTCCCAAGTGCTGGGATTAAAGGTGTGCGCCACCACTTCCTGGCTTGGTCATGGTATTTTAACACCACAATAGAAAGCTAATTAAGACAATGGCATTTGAAAAAGAAGATGCTCCAACAGAATTATTTTCATTATTAATATTTGGTTTTGAGACAGGTTGCATGTAACAGAGGCTGGCCTCAAATTCTCTTATCTTCCTGCCTCCATTTCTCAAGGGCTGGAGTTATAGGCATGTACCCTCCCCCCAGCCTTTGAATTTCTTAAAATTATTAAATAAATAACATATGTGAACAATGCACATAGACACTTCTATTGTGTTTGTACACAATATATAAAGAACTCTCACTTATTTGAATTTCTATTGTTTATTAAGTCTGTTACTAGAAGCAATTTTAGTAGAATTGGATAATTTTACATATAATCAAGAAAACCTTAAAGTCTCTGGGGTCACAGCATCTTGATTTCAAAACTAAACTTACCAGAGGGGATAATGCTTATCTTCACCTTTGCCAAACACAACTTCCCGGAGATGCTCATAGGTGACCATCCGACCTCCAGAGTACACTGCGTGAAACAGAACACAGAAACGGAAATTCAGTCCCTTGTCTAAGGAAGTAACTTTCTGACCTGACCGCAGCCATCTCCAAAGAAAGAATTCTTATTTCTTGTCTGATTGCTCTAGAACAGAGCCTCCCTTCTCTGCTTTGCTTAGACCTCTTCTTCTTTTGGGACTCAACTCAATGTTTTACAGAACACTGCTCTTTGGCCTTTCTCTCAGTATCCTGGTCCCACACTGCATGTTCTGACACAGCAGCTATCAAATTCCTTAGCAATTAGATTGTTATTGTCCTTTCAGAGTTTCTCCATGCAGGTTCTGAGTGCTTATTTATTTATTTTGACAGACATTAATTCACTAAGATTGAGTTCATTTATTAACTTATACAGAGCTTGAGGTTTTAAGGGTCTCTGAGTTATGGAGCTTGAAGTGAGGCTAGGGAAGAAGAGACCTACAATTGTCTTCTTGTTTCAGTTCTGACCATCATGAGAACCACCACTGTGGTGGTTTGAATAGGAATGGCCCCCACAGACTCATGTGTTTGAATGCTTTGGTCCACAGGGAGTGGCACTATTAGCAGGTGTGGCCTTGTTGGAGGAAGTGTGTCACTGTGGGGGTGGGTTTTGAGGTCTTACATGCTCAAGCTACACCGAGTGTGACACACAGTCTCCTGCTGCTGCCTTCAGATCAAAGTGTAGAACTCTCAGCTCCTTCTCTATGTCTGCCTGCATGCCACCATGCTTCCTGCTATGACAATAATGGGCTAAACCTCTGAAACTATAAGCTAGCCCCAATGAAATGTTTGTCTTTCTGAGTTGCCATGGTCATTGTGTCTTCATAGCAATAAAATCCTAAGACAACCACAGAAAGAGGAGGGAAAACCAACCTTACAAAATAGCTCTGTGCGTTGATCTTAACTCAAACACACAACTCTGGAGCTTGGTGTACAAAGGCTATCTCTTTGGATAAGCATATGTAACTGTTCTGGAGAATCCATGAACAGCTTTTCTCTTTCAGGTTTAAAGCACATAAAAAAGGACTTAGCTGAAGAACAACAAACTGGCTAACACAAATGAGGAAAGTCAAAGCACAGAACAACAGTGGGGTCCAAAAGAGAAACATTTTAAGAGGTGTAAAATGGCGTCATTAAAACCAGTACACGGTGCCCATGCAAGAGATTTTCTTGATATTTCAGGCAGCTTAACTTGCGATATCATAGAAATAAATACAAACCGCAGAAACAATGCAAGTTTGTTTGCATGATTCTGTTACAACTCATGTGCTAACTTACAGAGTGGATTGTTAGCAATGGCAAGCCTGAACATGATTAGAACTGATGCTCTCTAGGTCAAGGAAACATCTAGGAGGTGGAGGGGCAGAGAGCCACGCTTATCTCAGTGTCTCTCTGGAACCAACTTCATGGTTTTCTCTCTACAAGCTGACACAGCAACAACACCCGTTCCCGTGAGTGCTTCCTTGAAAGCACGGTTAGAAAGGGTTTTCTCTGTGACAGTGACCACAGATAACCCCTCTGGGAACAGAGGCAAGTTCACCTATGCTCCTCTACCACACCACCACTGCTACAATCTAGTGCCACATTTGGATGACACAAGGCCCCTTGCCTTCTGCTGTGTCAGCCTAGTTGGTCTTTGATGTATAGGGAAAAGATAATTATATTTTAATTTTCAAAGACTGTGAAAATATTTAGCTGAAAGCTCATTCAGAACTTTACCTTTCAAACCAACTTTAATTTTCATTGTGTTTAAGGTTTCTGAATAAGGAGAAAGGATGCAAATCATTCATGTCTATCTGCCTTATACCATTAAAGAACTCACATGGAAACTTTTCAAACATACAGTCAAGTAGAAACAATTATAATTCCCTTTATATCAGGATTTATTAAGTGATGACATTGCTGAAATATCTTTCTCTTTTCATGTGTGTGTGTGTGTGTGTGTGTGTGTGTGTGTGTGTGTGTGTGTGTGTGGTGAGGACGGTGTGTAGATATGCTCACATGTGTGTAGAATCATCTTAGTGTGTGGGTATGCATGCATGTGTGTGCACGTGCAGAAGTCTGAAGTTGAGGCTAGCTGTCTACCTCTGTCACTTTCCACATGGTACACTGCTCACCACTTCCAGCTAGGCTGCTTGGCCAGCTTGTCCCAAGGATCTCCTGGACAATTCCCAGGGCGTTGCACCATATGGAAGTTAAAGACTCCCATACGATAGTCTCAAAATTTAGGGCAGTCGTTCCTTAATACCACTTGAAAAGATTGTCTTCTATCAGTGGGGGGAGGGGAGGGGGGTGGGGAATAATGTCTTTGCTGGATTTTGGATCCAGCTGAAGTGAAAAGCAAAGAATACCGAACCCATAACAAACTTACCAGCTAGAATCAAGATAAATACCTACGTGTCTGTAAATGGCGGGTGTCACTCCTTGCCACAACTTTAGGAAGCCTTCCTCCTGGACAATTCCCAGGGCCGTGCGCACCATGCCCCTGTAAGGGGCAGATTCCACTGCACCATCTCCCAACCTAGCAAGGGCAGCTTCTCCTTGCATTTGGAGTCGAGTTTTTGTGAGATCGAGGGGAAAGGTTGCTAATGAAATAGAAAACAGACGAAGGGGAGGAACCCCCCCCAAAACATTCAGACAAGCCAACAAAAACCTCTAAAATCAGAGGATTAGCATTCCCCCAAGATTTGGAGACTCTGAAGTGGGAGAATAGAGCAGCATCAGCTAGGGAACCTGCGGAAAATACACACTTCTGAACCCATCCCCACACATTCTGACCTTGTAGATGGACGATTTAGAAAATACAATCTCACGCCTTCCCAAATCCAAGGCTCCCTGCCGCAAAGCATCCCCAGATACAAAGCCAACACAAAACAATCCCACAAAAGTAGGACAGCCCTTGATCTCTTTTCAATAAAAAAAAAAATAATTTCAAACCCACTTCGATTTTCTCAGTGAGAAACAGCTCTAAGTATGCTGTTTTGTCTCCTTGACCACAGCCACTATCATTTGAAACCTAATACAAATTTAGAACACATGGAAGCAGAATTCTATGATTTCATAGGTTCTTCTTCCATGAGAATGAACCACAGAACTGATGTTGGAGATGCAGAAGATGCAATGAAGTCGAACGACTTCTGTATACAGGGGTGGCAACATTCTTCAAACTGAGGCAAATATTTGATTATTTTTTTCTGAACTGGTAAGTTTTATACATGGCCTATTCACGAATTCTTTGTAAGTCCCAACTTTAGTTAACTGGAAAATTTGTTTATATGTTGAATTAAAGACAGTTTATTTTGATCTGAAAGCATATTTTAGCTATTGACCCATGATACACTTCATACACACAATGCCCTGAATAACTCTTAAGAGGGATATGGAGTCAAGCTCATGACCATTGCTTACAGTACATAAAAACTGTCAGTGACCACTGCCTGATCCACAATCCATGAATACCTTTTCTAAGATATGAGAGAGAGAGAGAGAGAGAGGGAGAGAGAGAGAGAGAGAAGAGAGAGAGAGAGAGAAAGAGGTGTTACATATTTCCATTAGGGTTTGAAAAGTTATCTAACCAATGATGTCCCTAAACAGATGTTATATACATACACACACACACACACACACACACACACACACACATATATATATATATATATATATTAAAAAGACCCCAGTGGGGTGTGTGTGTCATATATATATATATATATATATATATATATATATATATATATATATTATGCACACATACCTTTAAAAGTGTCTTATCAACACGTGAAACTAAACAGAGTAGCCTCTACCTAAGTACACGTTCTGCTTCTCAAAACACATTTTCTGCTTCGTTTTCGTTTCGCTTGCTTCATGGTTGAGGCGTTCCTGCTGAATCAGTGGGTGCTCCCCTTTACCAACTAACTCCGACTCCTTGGCCTTCCATCCCTATTCTTCACCCAGCTCTCCTGCACGTTTCACAGGAATGCTTCTGTACAAGCCACTGCACTTCAGGGAGGCATCAAACCGGTAATGTAGCTCATCACTCAGCTGATTCATTTTAGATGTCTTTAGAAGCTGGTGAATTTTACTTAGGAAAATCCAATGATAAAAAAATTGTTCTGTTAGCTTTGATTACGGAGAAGATAAATAGATGGACCAAAGGGCAAGAAGGGAAGAGTCTAAAGGGCAAAGCAAAAGATAGTGTGCTAGGCATAAAAATAAATAAACCTCCGCTACAGAAGACTGAGTAACATTTTCAAATGACTAATGCACCAGAGACATTCTCCTTTCTTTCTTTTTGTAATGGACAAGAAAATGTAAGGGTAATCTGAATAGCTTCACAAAGACCACAGGTTGTACTCAAAATCTCTATGCCCCATTCCTGAAAAAACAAAACAAAAAACCCCACACCATCTGCTCATGCCATGGTGCCACAGTCCAGTCTAGGTGGTCTATTTAGTTATTTATTGTTGTTTGTTTCTTTGAACTCACTTAGGCAGATGGATCTGTTTTTTCTATGATGTTCTTGTGATACACAGAAATAGCTTCTCTGCAACAGGCAGCTGCTGTAAATGTTTTTCTCTGCATGCCCCCCCCCCCCCAAGCCTGGAAGAAGGCCACACTGGGGTCTTTGCAACTGTGTATCCAGGACTGCATCAACTGTAATAATGCCCCAATTAACAGCTGCCCTTGCCTTGCATTTACCACATATAAAAATTACTTCTCAGGGTTCCCCTTATAGGAAAACACAGTATAGGCTCAGAAGTGACATGGCTGACTGACTTTAAGCAGATGTTCCAGAGAATGGTTAACAACTGAAGTACCCCAAGGTAGGACTCACTGCCCCCCCCCCCCCACTGGAATCTTAGACTCTGAGGCTACATGAGACTATAAACCAAAAAAAAAAGATCCCAGGGAGGATGAAAAAACAAAAACAAACAAACAAACAAACAAAAAACCAACAAAACCCAAAAAACTGTGAACAAATGGATTATGATTCTATAAAGGTCATCCTTCCGAAAGGGGTAATGTTTCCTAGAGAGTTATTGGGCTCATGAAGAGCCCAAGAGTACTCACTCAGGCATAAGACAATATCCCTGAGGATGGGAAGACAAGGACCCTGGCCACCTCCAATCTATGCTCCTTCCAAAGCTGGCCTACTGGGCACCTGACCACATCCTTGCGAGGGTTTAACCTCTGAAGATGCTCCAACCTGGAGTGAGGCTGCCCGCCCATCCCTCCCCCAGGGCGATGCGCGGCCACTCGCTGGAAAGGCCAAGGCGGGGGGCGGCTGGTACCTAGCTCGGCCACGGTTGCGGCGCAGCCGGACAGTAGGAACTTGCTCGTCCGGGGCCATCTCTGCGTGAGCGGCAGCAGCTTCTCCTCCTCGGGGATAGGCATTCAGCAGCAGGTCAGGACCACTGGGCACCGCTAGTCGCCTGAGAACCTGCCACCCTGCCGGCGCCGCCCCTTTTCAGCCCAAGAGAGGTCAGGGAAGTACCATGTGCCTCTATTACGCGAGGCAAAGGCGCCGCCCGCCTGGTAGCTGGACCGGTCCCGCAGCCTCAGGTACTGAAAAACAAAGCCGCACCCAAGAGGCTTCTGGGAAATGTAGTTCTTGGGGCGCAGCGACTTCTCTGATTGGTTTGTAGCTAGGCGCCCACTGCAAACTGCAAGTTTACTCAAGCTCCACCGCCATAGGGCATGTTCCCGCCCACCGGTTCCAACCCAGGCCAGCCCAGTTCAACTCGTTGCTTTTTTTTTTTTTTTGGCCAGAATTTGAAGGCTATGCGAAGGAGGAAGGCAGCCACAATGCAAAAGTTGGGGCGGGGCAAAGCAGCTACAGTTACGCAAGAGAATTTGTTTCCAAAGTTTCTCTGCTCAAAGTTTGCAAGACCGGGTGCATTTTCCTCAGTCGGCAGGAGAGTAGGAAATGCCCCTGGAGAAGGACGTTTTCAAACGTCTGTTGATTCTGGAAGATGGACTTTATGGAGCTATTCTCACCAATAGCAATCGCCGTCCTGGGAAGCTGTGTTCTTTTCTTATTCTCTCGGTGGAAGAATTTGCATGGACCCCCGTGCATCCAGGGCTGGATTCCCTGGATAGGAGCTGGATTTGAGTTTGGGAAAGCCCCTCTTGAATTTATAGAAAAAGCAAGAATCAAGGTATGTAGCTGTGACAGGGAGTTTGGAGGGAGGTAGTATTTCCCTTTAAAATTTTTCTTTTATTAAACGCAGTGTTGGAACACTGGACATACGCATACTTCCGGCAATTCGTCTCTGTTTCTCTACACAGCTTGTTGGAAGAAGATATGTCTTTTGCCTGTTAGTAATTCCCTGCAGTTAATTCTAAGTGCCTGTTTATTAGCATGCAGCTATAAGCTTGTAGTTTTTTGGGGGGGTGGGGTGGGAGGGAGGATAAGAGTTTCCATGATTTCAGTTTGTGAAAACGAGTAATAAATTTGTATCACAAGTAGACGTAACGCTGCGATTTTATAAAACTTCTTTTGCTAAATTGATCTTGACAGATTAAAGGATCCCCTCTTTTTTCTTTCTCTCCCCATCCCTATCACCAGATACTAGTTTTATTGGTGAGTCCCTACCTCCCTTACGCCCTGCCCTGAGGAGATAAGTAATGGGTACCACTGCAAGGGATTATTTTTTATTTTTTAATATTTTTCTTTTATTGGATTTTTCTTTATTTACATTTCAAATGTTATCCCCTTTCTAGGTCTTCCATCTGGAAAACCCCTATCCCGTCCCCCGCCCCCTGTCTCTTTGAGGGTGTTCCCCCACCCACTCCCGCCTTCCAGTCCTGGCATTCTCCTACACTGGGGCATCGAACCCTCTCAGGCCCAAGGGCCTCTCCTCCCACTGATGTCCATCAAGGCCCTCCTCTGCCACATATGTGCCCTGAGCCCTGGGAACCTCCATGTGTATTCTTTGGTTGGTGGTTCAGTATTCAGGAGCTCCGGGAGGTCTGGCCTGTTGACACTGTTGCTTCTCCCCATTGGGGCTGCAAACCCCCTCAACTCCTTCAGACCCTTCTCCAACTCCTCCATCAGGGACCCCCTGTTCAGACCAATGGTTGGCTGCAAGCATCCACCTCTGTACTTGTCAAGCTCTGGCAAAGCCTCTCAGGAGACAGCTATATCAGTCTCCTGTTAGCAAGCACTTCCTGGCATCCACAATAACATCCGGTTTTGGTGGCTGTATATGGGAGATTTCCCCAGGTGGGGCAATCTCTGGATGGTCTTTCCTTCAGTCTCTGCTCCACATTTTGTCTCCATATTTCCTCCTGTGAGTATTTTGTTCCCCTTCTAAGAAGCACTGAAGCATCCACACTTTGGTCTTCCTTCTTCTTGAGCTTCATATGGTCTGTGAATTGTATCTTGGGTATTCCAAACTTTTGGGCTTATATCTACTTATCAGTGAGTATATACCGTGTATGTTCTTGTGTGACTGGGTTACCTTAGGATATTTTCAAGTTGCGTCCATTTGCCTGTGAATTTCACGAAGTCATTGTTTTTAATTGCTGAGTAGTACTCCATTGTGTAAAGGAACCACATTTTCTGTATCCATTCCTCTGATGAGGGACATCTGGGTTGTTTCCAGCTTCTGGCTATTATAAATATGACTGCTATGAACATAGTGGAACATGTGTCTTTATTACATGTTGGAGCATCTTCTGGGTATATGCCCAGGAGTGGGATAGCTGGGTCCTCAGGTAGTATTCTGTGCAATTTTCTGAGGAACCACCAGATTGATTTCCAGAGTGGTTGTACCAGCTTGCAATCCCACCAGCAATGGAGGAGTGTTCCTCTTTCTCCACATCCTCGCCAGCATCTGCTGTCACCTGAGTTTTTGATCTTAGCCATTCTGACTGGTTTGAGGTGAAATCTCAGGGTTGTTTTGATTTGCAATTCCCTGATGACTAAGGATGTTGAACATTTCTTCAGGTGCTTCTTGGCCATTCAAGTTTCCTCGGTTGAGAATTCTCTGTTTAGCTCTGTTCCCCATTTTTAATAGGGTTATTTGGTTCTATGGACTCTAATTTCTTGAGTTCTTTGTATATATTGGATATTAGCCCTCTATCAGATGTAAGATTGGCAAAAATCTTTTCTCAGTCTGTAGGTTGCTGTTTTGTCCTATTGACAGTGTCCTTTGCCTTACAGAAGCATTGCAATTCTATGAGGTCCCATTTGTCGATTCTTGATCTTAGAGCATAAGCCATTGGTGTTCTGTTCAGGAAAAATTTCCCTGTGCCCAAGTGTTAGAGGCTTTTCCCCACTTTCTCTTCTATTATATTCAGTATATTTGGTTTTATGTGGATCCACTTGGACTTGAGCTTTGTACAGGGAGATAAGAATCGATCAGTTTTCATTCTTCTACATGTTGACCACTAGTTGAACCAGCACCATTTGTTGAAAATACTTTTTTCCACTGGATGGTTTTAGCTCCTTTGTCAAAGATCAAGTAACTATAGGTGTGTGGGTTCATTTCTGGGTCTTCAGTTCTGTTCCATTGGTCTGCCTGCCTGTCTCTGTACCAATACCATGCAGGTTTTTTTTTTTTTGTTGTTGTTGTTGTTGTTTTGTTTTTTTATCACTATTGCTCTGAAGTAAAGCTTGAGGTCAGGGATGCTGATTCCCCCAGAAGTTCTTTTATTGTTGATAATAGCTTTCGCCATCCTGGGGTTTTGGTATTCCAAATGAATTTGAGAATTGCTCTTTGTAAGTCTATGAAGAATTGAGTTGGAATTTTGATGGAGATTGCATTGAATCTGTAGATTGCTTTCAGCAATATGGCCATTTTTACTATATTAATCCTGCCAATCCACGAGCATGGGAGCTCTTTCCATCTTCTGAGGTCTTCTTCGATTTCTTTCTTCAGAGACTTGAAGTTCTTGTTGTACAGATCTTTTACTTGTTTGGTTAAAGTCACACCAAGATACTTTATATTGTTTTTGACTATTGTGAAGGGTGTCGGTTCCCTAATTTCTTTCTTAGCCCGTTTATCCTTTGAGTATAGGAAGGCCATTGATTTGTTTGAGTTAATTTTATATCCAGCCACTTTGCTGAAGTTGTTTATAAGCTGTAGGAGTTCTCTGGTGGAGTTTTTCGGGTCACTTAGATATACGATCATATCATCTGCAAATAGTGATAGTTTGATTTCTTCCTTACCAATTTGTATCCCTTTGACCTCCTTTTGTTGTCTAATTGCTCTAGCTAGAACTTCAATTACTATATTGAATAGATAGGGGGAGAGAGGGCAGCCTTGTTTAGTCCCTGATCTTA